>BMAU01020051.1:235000-773086 GCA_019973935.1 Trichonephila clavipes
TATATCTATCTTTTATCACCACTCTGTGTTAAACTACTGTTATTTTATGCTTATTTTAAAGAGAAATATATATTAGAATAATCTACCAAGGTCAAACGATATAGGTAGAATCAAATTTCTTATGTGCGGTAGTTGATCTACAGAGATATTGACATCAATGAAAAAAAGTAATATGTTTTTAAGAGTTTCTTCCGAGCTCACCACGGATAGTCTTGTTTGTTTAGTAGAGTTTCATTTAACGGATGTTGCCCATAAGAGAGAAATTATTTTGTCTCCCTCAATAACCTTAGGTTTAGTAGCAAAGTAACAATCACTCTTCATTTCTTGAATCAGCATCAATAATACGTTGTGCATACCGTTTGCATTGCATTTTCTTAATAGTCATAGTTTTAACACTTCTCAAAATTTTCTTTTATTAGCTTATTGAATTGTTATGTTTTTTGATAACCTTACTGGTAAAATCCTAGGAGAGCCCACACCCTTGGCGACAAATCGAAAAAAGCGCCAAGCCGGAACAGGATGGCGGCAAGGAAATATAGTGGAATAAGGTAGATGCGTAATGAAAATATATGTAAACAATACAGAAATTAAACATTTAAGATAAAAAATATAAAAACAGCACTTGCTTTCTTACTGCTGATCTTTTCCTAGTGGAGGGAACAGCGTAACAGATTTTAAAAAGTCTTGAAGGTCTCATCGCTAAGCGAATGATCGTGTTAGTGCCGCCATATTTATTCTGCGGGGTAATGGTCGAACATACATTCGGCGTGGCTGCTACGATGTCGAAGAATGCGTTTTATTGCCGATCATTACATATAAGGCAGTGCTTCTCAAACTGTGGGGCGCGCCCCCTGGGGGGCGCGATAACCCTTCAAGGGGGCGCGAGCATCTTGAAAATATAAAAGGCTTAAAAAATTATTTTTGGAATGAAGTAAAACAAAATGCTTTCTGATAAAATAAAAATACACATTTTTTGCACTGATATAAATTATATATATCATCTGGTTTTCCACTTTCAAAGATTCCACTTCAAACGCTCATTAGCTATCTTTGATCCCAAACCAAAATAAAAAAGATATTTTGTTTGCTTTGTTGTAATCCTGCAATGAGAGATTTTTTTATTACGTTTCTTGTAACCTCTAGAATAGTACTTTTGATTATCATCTCTTTGACCTTCAAACTTACTGGTATGCTTAACTCCGTCTACTTTTCTTTTGGGAAAGTTGTAAATAATATTTTTCTGTTGCTTTTCCCCCATGTAAATGAGTTTTATGATGTATGGATAAGCATATTGAGCACTTTGAAGGATTAATTGGCCAAGATGTATTTTATGAGTAATCTGAAATTGCATTATAAAAAACGTTTTACTCAATTATTTTTTATAACTGACATCGATGTTTTTGTATCGAATACATTTTTTCATGGGAGCGGTCGCAGAGGCACTGAATCACTCCAAATTCTGGTAAAACTGTTTATTCGTTAACAGTTTCTTGACAGTATCATCCGATATGACAGTCTTAATGGAAACTAAAATGAATTTGTCACATTTATGCCTCTTTTTGAGAGTGGCAAACGGTTTTTTACAATCAAGGTACTTGTTTTGATCGAGTTCCCTTCGACCACTTTTGTTCAGAAATATTTTCTATGAATATGCTATACTTTCCCCTACGATTAACTTTGTGGTTTTAATTGCTGTGTTGTATAACTTATTATGGTTTATAAATGTAAATGAGCAGAATATAAAAAAATGGGCATCTGTGATCTCTCTATTGAAGGAAGATGAAACTGATCAAGCAATTGAAGATCCTGATGAAATAATGCATATTAATCGTGATAGCGAAAGTAAATATGACAAAAGTGATAGACATGAAACGTTTGAGTTGAATTGTAATTTTCAAATGCTGCCTAAAGAACTCTATCAAGAAAATTAAGATATCAAGAAAACTAAGAAGTCATAAATGTAACTCTTCGCCTTGTCAAAAAGACACAAGCAAGAAAAGGTTACACATGCTATTTGTAGATCATCGAAGAATAGAAAAATTACAATAACGTGAGCAAAATATGACAGTTTTGATTGCAAATAACGTTCTTGTATTGTTAGTGAAAAGTGTCTGTGATTTATGTTCTTTATTAAGGTCACGCACATTTGGAACGGTTTCTTTAGTTTTATTGGATTTTTCTCAAATCATCAAAGAAAAATTAAAAAGTTCTTTAAAGTAGGTAAGTATATTTTCTCTTAGTTAAATTATTCACTGCAATTGTGGTTTTTATCGAGCACAGAAAAAAATAATTATAAAAAAAAAGATTGGGGTGACTTGGTGAAGTGATCGCGCGACCATTAAAGTTAGTGTGGAGTGGGCGCCTGCTTCCGGGTTAAAACATTTTGAAGGTTTCTCGCTTTAAATATTAAAAATAGCACAATTATTCTTCATTGGAATTTTTCATTCGTTTTCCTTATTTAATATTAATTCTAAATGCTAATTCTGTGAGGCTTAAAATTACAGTTCGTTTTTAAACTATTTATAATAGGAGCATTCATTTAAAATATCATTTTATATTTTTGTATGCATTGTTGTGCACTTGGTTTTACTCTTCTTACAATTAAGCTATTATATCAAGAATAATGTATTATTTTTAAAAAATAATCGCAGAACGGGTACTTCAGCCAGTGTACTTATAAATGTATCAGTACTGCACAATGTATTTTATAACTAATTTATTAATACTAATTTAAGAGCAAGTTTAATTATTATTAGTGACTTCCATGGGCTTGACTTGCAGAGCAAGGTTTTCAAATGAAGGCTTAATATTAGAAATTGACACTCTGAGTTCTTTTCTATATTTAGCTGAGATCTATATTTTGTCTTCAAAGCAGCCACCGCAGAAAATCCGGTTTCACAAAGGTACGGTGTTGAAAACGGTAAAAGTATACGAAATGCTTTTGTTTTCAGTTCAGAAAATTCATCATTTACTTCTGCCCAAAATTGAAAGAGAGTTTTATTACAAAATTGTCCTTTAATTTCGCCACTAGATGTGAAATCTATGAAACTTTCTTCTTCGGTAGTGGAGAGCCCTTCTGAGGTATTTTGAAATGGATCTCTCACTTATTCGTAACTTGCTATCAAGTTGTCCTCAGCAAAAAAATATTTTTAAAATTTTTTGCTAACATAGCTAAATGATATTCTATAGTTTTATAAACAACTTCCACATGTTGTTCTTCAGTTTTGTAAGTTTTTACACATTTATCCGCATTTTGAAACATTTCTAGTTTTTTTTTTGCTTTAAATTTCGGCTCCATAATTCTAATTTTCTACAAAAAGCATTAATTTTATCACTCGTGTCAAACATATGTACATTTGATCCTTGAAGTTGAAGATTCAATATATTTAATTTCTCAAATATATCGACTAAGTAGCTCAACTTCATCAGAAATAAACCATCTCGAAATTTCTCAGCTTCCGGTAGGTTTTCCTCTTCTAGAAAAATGGTAATTTCATTTCTTAATTCATAAACACGTTGTAAAAATTTCCCGCGTGATAACCATCTTGCTTCACAATAAAATAGCAACGATGAATGCACTGCGCCCATGTCTTTGCAAAGTCAGAAAAGATTCTTGATTTTAGGGGTCTCATTTTTTATGTAATTTACTACAGTCACAACTATCATTAGCACAATATTCAGGCCAGGACTAATTTCTTTGGAAGCCAGAGCTTCTCTGTGGATCATACAATGTGTCCAGATGCACAGTGGAGATTTTTTGTTTCACAAGTGCTTGTATACTTTTAAATCTTCCTGACACTGTACGAGCACCATCGGTGCATATTCCGACACAATTTTTCCACTCTATATTTGCCTCGTTTATAAAATTATTTAAAATATCAAATAATGCTATTGCTGTTGCTTTAAGTTTTATTGGTTTACAAAAAGTAGTTCTTCTACCGCTGACATACCATCCCAAAATCGAACATACGCAATGAAATGAGCATCTTTATTGCTATCCGTTGCCTCGTCAAGCTGAATTGAAAACAATTTATCACGCAACTTACCGAAAAGCTGCTGCTCTACATCTTCAGCCAAGCGATATCATCAATTCGACGGGAAACAGTATCATTTGATAGGGGTATGGACTGCAACTCTTTGGCAAAATTGTCTCCAAACATAGTTTCTACAATCTCAATTGCTGCAGGCAAAATAAGCTCTTCGGCAATAGTATGAGGCTTTTTTACATCTGGCTATTTTATATGATACTTTGTAAGAAGTAAGTAAAGCTTTTTCATTCACTGACAAAGTTTTTTAAAAATGTTTTTGTTTTCCATATGATTTTAATTTGGATTCAAAGAACTCTCGAGGTTTGTTAATGTACTCACCATGAAGCGTTTCGAAATGTCTTTTAAGTTTATTAGGTTTCATACTGTCTGCTGCCAATATTTTTGAGCAAATAACACACAGGGGCTTTTCTTCTCCATTTACTTCAGTAATGGTAAATCCAAAATTCAAGTATTCTTGAGAATATTTCCTTGATTTAATTTTCGGAACTATGCTCGTCTGTGCACTTGTTGATGCTTTATTATCGTCGAATGTTCGCTTACGACTTAAAAATTTATCCATGATTTTTTTTGTTCCAATTTTCTGCAGTAATACTTAATAGTGTGAATTACAACTAACGCGCAAATTATAAAATGTACATTCAAGATAGATTTGGTAGCTATAGAAGCATCGAATGGACCAAGACTGATTGGAATTGTACGAGGTACAGCATTATTACATGTTTTGCGCAGACGTCCGATAGTTTGGCCAGACTCACGCAGACGCTCGCGAGAATGCCAGATGTGATGGATATGAGAGAGCGCAACATAAAGTACACTATTTTTCAATTTCTACTATAAGTTCACTCTCTCATATATATCTTGTTCAAATTTTCACAATCGTTGATAAAATACTTTCTATTCATTCATTTAAGTTCAAATACATTTTGTAAAACTTGTAGTGGGTGACACTTCATGTTAATACAGTTCTTTCAAATTTTAATTCATTAATTAGATTAAAAAATGAATAAATAGTAACAAACAAAAATTATAGTCCAAAAGCATTTATAGAAAGGAAAACTTTTCGTGCTGTCCCCTGTAACGCAATGGATAGCGCGCTGGGCTTCTAATCTGAAGGACGGTAGTTCGAATTCCATCCGAGATGGCCTAATTTCTAAGAATGTGTGTGATTTCTTCTTTACTTTACTATTTTCTTACACTAATTAAATTTAATTAATGAATAAATAGCAACGAAAAAAGAATATTCCAATACCCCATATATAGAAAAGAAAGGAAAAATTGCAAGGAAAATCGCTTTCTCTTTTTGTCGCTTAACATTGTGATTCTGTCATATGTATTACATATTTGTATTAATTGAAACTATTTAATAGAAAGTAACTAAAATTAGTTTTTCTTTGTTGGCCTAAGTAGGAATTGACTTAAAATTTATTTTTTTATATTACTTGTTCTAATGACATTTGTACTTTTAGAAATGCATGATGGACGAAATAAATTTTTAATTAAATGTCATTTTGCAATCTGTCCCAATTTAAAAAATGAGAGAAAGGAAAAATAACAACATTATAATTATTACTTAAAAGTAATTTGCTTAAAATATAAATTATATAAAAGTAACGTATACAAAATTTAATACTCAAAGTGCATTATTATTGCATTCAATACATTATTATTGGGGGGGCGATGAAAATTATGATTGAAAATTGGGTCGCCAGTAGTGAAAGTTTGAGAAGTATTGTCTTACTTAATTAATTTATTTATTTTGCAAAAAAGTAGTATACAAACTGTAATACTTATGCTACTAATTTGTATGGTTTATAATTAAGATCGCGTATAGTAGCTTTAGCGTCAAAGTGCATTATTATTACATTCAGTACATTATTAATGTATAAGGGGGCGCGATAAAAATTGTGATTGAAAAGGGGGCGCCAGTATTGAAAGTTTGAGAAGCACTGCATATAAGGCATTCATAACCCGAAGCAATCAATCTCCTTCATACACCATTCTATCAATTCTTTCTTACCTTTCGCATTCAACAAAGTAAAAAATTCTAAAGTACAGTGGTACAAACAATTGAGGATACACTTTACTTTTACTTGATAATTCAACTTTCAATCGAAATAACACATTAGCTAGAAGTGCAAACGTGTTTTTATTCTCACATGTAACAAAAGGGTTAATTTACAGTAAAAATAAAGGAAATCAACAAAAAAATATCTAAAATTAAAAATTTCACAAGTATTTGAAATAAACATAGGCAGATCTTTGCCTCAAAAATTGAGGATACACCAATGAAATGTTTGTTTAACTACCACTAGATTTTGTTCTGCTTGCTACTATAATAGCCTAAGTTTGGCCAATTTTATCTTAAACTTTTTCGACTGCTACTTTTGTCTTTTGAAGTTGGTTATGTGAATTTAAAGTCGCAATTTTAAATGGAAAATGGGTCCTCGGAGAGAGACCAGTATTGATGTAAGAAAATTTATATTAAGGTTATTTAAGAAAGAGGAAAAAAATCAATCTTATAGCTAAAATTGTCGGTAGAAGCCACTCGTGTGTCCAGAAAATCATTGGAAGATTTAAAAACGATGGATTAATTGAAAATAAAAAGTGGAAGAGGAAGGAAATGTATTCTGAGTGATGTAGCCAAAAGGAAAGTTTTGAAAGATATCAAGATTGATACTAAACTAAGTGCAGTCAAACTAGCTGCAGAAACTTCTCGAATAATGGGCAGAAGGTTTAAGTACTGAAACTGTGAGAAATGTGATTAGACATGCTGGATATAGCAGTCGAGTAGCTAGAAAGAAACCTTTCATAAGCTTACAAAATCAGAAAAAGCGTTTGGAGTTTGCAAAAACTCATCAATTGAAACAGATAACTTTTTGGAAGAAAGTTATATTTAGTGACGAAAGTAAATTCAACATTTTTGGAAGAGATGGCCGTCGCACCGTTTGGAGAAAGCCGAACACCGTTTTGAATCCCAAAAAATTACGTTCTACAGTTAAACATGGTGGTTTGGGGTTGTATGGCTTCAAATGGGGTAGGAAATTTAGTTTTTATAGATGGCATAATGGATCATAAGCTTTATATAGATATACTCAACAACAATCTTAAAGAAAGTGCAAAAAAATTGGGTTTAGATGGAAATTTTATTTTCCAGCAAGACCAAACATGCGGCACGTTATGTCGAAATGTGGTGTCTTTTTCATTGTAAACAGCAATTGCACACACACACACAGTCCCCTGACATCAATGTCATAGAAAATTTGTCGGCCACACTCGAAACAGCGGTCCAAAAACACAAAATTAGGAACAAATCCCATTTAAAGCAAGTGTTACAAGAAGAATGGGATAAAATATCTCCAGATACCACCAAAAAATTGGTCGAATCGGTACCGAGACCTTTGGAGGACATTATAAAAGCCAAAGGACATGCAACCAAATATTGAAACTGTCTTTGTATGTGATATGTCACACAAATTTCATTGGTGTATCCTCAATTTTTTGAGGTGGAGATATGCCTATGTTTATTTTAAAGACTTGTGAAATTTTTAATTTTCTATAACTTTTTGTTGATTTTCGTTATTTTTACTGTAAATTGACCCTTTTGTTACGTGTGAAAATAAAAACACGTTTGCACTTCTAGTTAATGTGTTATTTCGATTGAAAGTTGGATTTATCAAGTAAAAGTATCCTCAATTGTTTGCACCCCTCACACACGCAGCCAGCCCAACAACAAAGGGAATTCGAAGTGCGAGCCGAGTGCAGCGCCCGGGGCTTTGGGCCTTTCGTTACAGTAATTGAGTTGATGTAGGATTTTGTTTTTATGCTAGAAATTACAAAGTTTGCCCCCAATTTTTTTTGGGTTTTAATTTTTATTATTTAAACCAAAAAATATAAACAGTTAATATTCGAGCATATATAATTCTACTAATAATAATATTTTTCACAAGTATACGTTTGATTTAACCTAAGTAGACATAGATTTCATAAATGAACATCTTTCAAACATACCTGAGTGTGTGAAGGGATGTAGGGACCTTGAGAACGCAGTAAAACGTGGAGGGGAGAACGGCAGCGGCAGCTACAAGATTTACCTGAACGGAATTTTTGCGCAAGTTCAGTTATAAATGACACGTGTCTTGTGCACGTTGTGTATATTTAAAAGTGGAAATTGGTGATTTTACGAAAATTTTCATATATTTCTGTGTGTGTGTGTGTGACGGAAGTTATATTAAAAACGATTTTTTCTATCTAACTTCTACATAAGAATTTTGATTCCTTCGTTAAAGTAAGTAGATTAAAAACATGCAGTTAATTATTAGAAGATCAATTAAAAATAATAGTTGAATTGATGATTAAAGGTCAATTTAAATGGAAAAATAATAATGAATAAAATGCAATGAATTAATTAATGAAGTATTTAATTATTTTCTTTTACAGTTTTCGAACAATGTATAATGTTCAAACAATAATAAATGTGCAGTCATTGAATTCAATGAAAATATACCTTTGAAAATAGCTCAAGATAAATTCTTGTCGAATAATAAAAATGAAAGCCTCTTGAAAGAAATATTCAGAATTAAATTATCTAATAACAATATTCTTATATGCCAAGTGGAGAGCGATGCAGACAAATTAATTGTTGATACAGCAATTAATTTAGAAACAAACAATGTCGTTATAGTTTCAGAAGACATTGACGGCTTGGTTATATTAACGGCATTAGTGAAGGAAGATCGTGAAATAAACCCAGGAACATTGAAAATAGCGACCCAAGAAGGAAGCGAAGTACAATTGCGAAACTTTGCAAATAAGTACAGCGTAATGTGATATGCAAATGATCAAGTTTTGTGCCAATACGCATGCTCATACACGCCGAGGTGGCGCTACAATCAGGAAGAGGGTGCTATATAAGCCAGCGCAAATTCGAAGATGCATAAACTTGGCGATTACCCGCCGATTGTAGGAAGACTTTGGTAAGCGAAACATGCCAGGTACACATGCTGGAAGACATTTCTCACAATTAACCCTCTCGGTGGTTAGTTTCCTCCTGAAAAGTTATTCCGAAAGCGTTTGCTGTTCGCTTTAAAAATGCAACATTCTTCTTCCCCCCCTTTTAAAACTTGGGAGGTCGAACAAGGGCAAATTTAATAACTAAGTTTGGTCCCTTTGTCAAGTAAGAACCAAGAGATCAATCGTTTACAGCTAGCTGTTAAGTTGCCTTGGGCAATCTTGTATGTCGGTCGTTTCCCCTATATATTCAGTCACAGTAAAATTAAAACAAAATGAAGGATAAAAAAGGAACAAATGAAATAAATAGTGTGTTAGAAGTTGAAAAATAATTATATTTTCTTCAAACAAAATTCATTTTCTGTCATTTTTAAAAATTAAAAATATATATATATATTTTGTTATTGCGTTTTGAACCAGAAAAAAGCATCCTGTATTCATTTTTGAATATGAGAGTAAGAAAACGCGCTCACTTTCCTGTTTTTAAAAAAAGTAATGAGGTAAAAAGAGCAAAGAACCTATTTCTTTTTTTAAACAATAAAACAATAAATGGTGCATACGGTGATATACATACGATGATTATATTTATGAAATAAAACCGATCTTTCTCTATATTCATTTATATTTTTAATTTAAAATAACATAAAAAAAGATTTCAATAATTTTAATTTATTTTAATTAAAATCATATAAATGACATTTTTATGTTAACTGAATGTTTTTCGGAGAAAATCTAAATTTTCATTCCTAGTGTTCTCCTTCTCGAACTTCTTGTATTAAATAAAAATGTCTTTTTACATTGACATTTGTGATGGACATAACACACATTCAGTCAATAATTTTTAATTTTAATGGAGGATATACTTCTTCAAATGCGCATGACAGTACTTCTAACCTATTTCTACTCAAGTTTAATTTCTTATCTATCTGTTTCTTTTATTACAAGGGAAAATGTCACACATCGATAACTACATTTTCACACAATTCAGTCATTACAAATTCTATTGTGAGAAAAGTTCTCCCTAATTAATTTTGTCTTTCAAAACAATACACTAAAAACAATTTTGTTCAGTGAAGTTAACCGACAGTTCCACAATGTATCCATACCAAATTTTAAAAACCATTTTAACATTTGGAAATGTATCCTGTATTAATTTTTTTTTTTTTATTATACATAAATATTTCCTGCTGTATTGAGATGTGATGTGTGGTTTTGAACGAATGTTTTCGTGCGTGTAGACTATTTTTGAAAATTTAAATATCACTAAAGCTGATCATATAACTGCAAATGAGCCTTATTTTAATGTGTGCTGGTATCAAAATAAAACACTTTACGATATTAAACAGCCTATGGAATTATAGTCAATATCAAACTATTCTCAAAATGGCTTACAACTTCTATTCAAATTCTAAAGAAACTGAAATATAAATATATCTTACTGCAGTCAAATATATTCATAATATTTAAATATCCTATTCCTCCACTTATTTCACATTTTAAAACTGTAGCTGAATGTAATTTTTTATATTTATAAACGAGCATAAAAGCTCCCACAGTCGTAAAAATGTCTTTATTATTTTTAAATATACTACTATAAAACGTATATGGATTGTAAGATCATTTCTAAAATCCTAAAAGCTTTTAGAGGAGCAAAAAACATGTAATTTGGGATTGATCAAAATTTTAATATGATACACAAATATACATGTTATTAAACAAATATATTTGAAAAATCAAACTTCCTTCTGAAATAAACGTAATTGAAAGAAAAATGTTTAATTGCAAATGAGTGGAATTACATGTTTATCTAAGGAGTATCCCCAAAGTGACGCACTCCTCAAACTTAAAACTTAAACTCAGTGGCAAAACAATCCATGAGGGCCAGGAACTACTATGCCCATCCAAATATACGTGACCATTGGGCGCTGAGGTGCATGAACAGATGTCCCGATTTGGTGGTCTGTCTGAAGAGAGACCTTCAGTGTTTAAGACCCCAAGCAAGCTTGGTACTTATTTATCGACCCAATGTAGCGGGGGGATGAAATGCAGAGTCGACCTTGCCCAGCCCGTTCATAGAACCCCAGACCTGTAGTGTAGAAGCACGACACACTACCACTCGACCCTATTCGGTGAAAAATAAAACTTAATGTTAGAATCTTATATAATTCCCTAATGAATGAGGGAGTCCAAGCTTTTTTTTATGTAAACTGTTTAGGCGGAAATGGTTAATTATGAACATTTCACAAGTTGCATAAATTAAAATTAACCCTTTATCGTTTACATAAATTTTTAAGAGTGCAAAAGTGTATTTTGGCTGCACGAATTAATTTTAAAGGGATACGGTTACTTAAAATTAGTAGAATTCTACCTAAAGTAGAGTTGGTTACCTTAGATATTGTCAAACACAACAATGTATTGAAGCCAGTTCCGCAATTCGTTGTTATAAAAATGTATGGAAAATGTCAGGACTTATTTTTGCATTTATTTATATATTTTTTTCCTGAGAACTTTAAAAGCTAGAGCGGCATCCATGAAAACCGCGGTTCCCTCTCTGTTTTCCCAGATCGCCCCTGTCTAGTTCAGCTGGCTCTACCATAGTAAGTGAAAATGCCGTATTTTTGTTTGTCAAGATCATTTTATAGCAGACTGGATTTTTCATGTATTTTAGATGGTCGTTTTATATTTTCTACATCAATATCTTAATGTCTGAATTTAAAATTACATAAAATTCTTGACATTCGCATCAATGACCATGATAATTTTTATTAGTATATGAATGCGTCATCAAACGATTACATGACTAATATTAACACATTATTTTAACCATTTAATTAACCCTCTAACTGGACACCTTCCTCCTGAAAAGTTATTCCGAAAGCGTTTAACTCTTATTTTGCGATTCCCTTCAAAAATGCAACAAACTTTTTTCCTTTCCCCCTTTTAGAACTTGGGTGGTCGAACGGGGAAAATTTTACGACCCAGTTCGGTCGCTTTGAAAAAAGTAAGATCCAAGAGATCAATCGTTTACAGCTAGCTGTTAAGTTGCCTTGGGCAATCTTCTTTGAAAGCGTAGATATCCTCTCTTGATCAATCCTCTTTGAAAAAGATACGGTGTTTCTTTCTCCTATATATTCAGTCACAGTAAAATTAAAAACGAAATGAAAGGTAAAAAAAAAGAGGAAAAAATGAAATAAATAATATTTTAGAAGTTGAAAAATAATTATATTTTCTTCAAAGAAAATTTATTTTTCTGTCATTTTTTTAAAAATTAATATATATATATATATATATATATATATATATATATATATATATATTTGGTATTGCGATTTGAACCAGAAAAAAGCATCCTGTATTCATTTTTGAATATGAGTAAGAAAACGCGCTCACTTTCCTGTTTTTTAAAAAAGTAATGAGGTAAAAAGAGCAAAAAGCCCTATCTCATTTTTTAACAATAACAAAATAAATATTACATACAATGATTATATTTATGAAATAAAACCAATCTTTCTCTATTCAGTTATACTTTTAATTTAAAATAGCATAAAAAGGATTTCAATAATTTTAATTATTTTAATTAAAATCATATAAAAGATATTTTTATGTTAACTGAATATTTTTCGGAAAAAATTTTAATTTTCCTTCCTAGTGTTCTCTTTTTCGAACTTCTTGTATTAAATAAAAATTCCCTTTCTACATCGGCATTTGTGATGGACATAACACACATTCAGTCAATAATTTTTAATTTTAATGGGGGATATACTTCTTCAAATGCGCATGACAGTACTTCTAACCATTTTCTACTCAAGTTAAATTTCTTATATTTCTGTTTCTTTTATTACAAGGAAAAATGTCACACATCGATAACAACATTTTTCACACAATTCAGTCATTACAAATTCTATTGTGAGAAAAGTTCTCCCTAATTAATCTTGTCTTTCAAAACAGTACACTTAAAACAATTTTGTTCAGTGAAGTTAACCAACAGTTCCACAATGTATTCATACCAAATTTTAAAAACAAATTTAACACTTGAAATGTATCCTGTAATAAATTTTTCAGTATACACAAATATTTCCTGCTGTAGGGAAGATATATTATGAGATGTGATGTGTGGTTGTGAAAGAATGTTTTCGTACGTGTAGACTATTTTTTGAAAATTTAAATATCACTGAAGCTGATCATATAACTGCAAATGAGCCTTATTTTAATGTGTGCTGGTATCAAAGTAAAACACTTTACAATATTAAACAGCCTATGGGTTTATACTCAATATCAAACTATTCGCAAAATGGCTTACAACTTCTATTCAAATTGTAAAGAAACTGAAATATAAATATATCTTACTGCAGTCAAAAATATTCATAATAGGTAAGTATCCTGTTTCTTCACTTATTTCTGTACATTTTAAAAACTGTAGCTGAATGCAATTTTTTTATATTTATAAACGAGGCATAACAGCTTACACAGTCGTAAAAATGTCCTTATCATTTTTAAATATACTACTATAAAACGTATATATATGGATTGTAAGATCAGTTGTAAAATCCTAAAAGCTTTTAGAGGAGCTAAAACATGTAATTTTGGACTGATCAAATTTTTAATATAATACACAAATATACATGTTATTAAGCAAATGCATTTGAAAAATCAAACTTCCTTCTGAAATAAACGTAATTGAAAGAAAAATGTTTAATTGCAAATGAGTGGAAATACATGTTTATCTAAGGGGTATCCCCAAAGTGAGGCAATCCTCAAACTTAAGACTCAAACCTAGTGGCACACCAATCCATGAGGGCCAAGAACTACTGTGCCCATCCTAATACACGTGACCATTGGACGCTGAGGTGCATGGACAGATGTCCCGATTTGGTGGTCTGTCTGAAGAGAGACCTTTAGTGTTTAAGACTCCAAGCAAGCTTGGTACTCATTTATCGACCCAATGTAGCGGGGATGAAAGACAGAGTCGACCTTGCCCAGCCCGTTAATACAACCCCAGACCTGTGGTGTGGAAGCACGATACACTAACACTCCATCCTATTCGGTGAAAAATAAAACTTAATGTTACAATCTTATATAAATCCCTAATGAATGAAGGAGTCCAAACTTTTTTTTTTTTTCATGTAAACTGTTTAGACGGAAATGGTTAATTATGAACATTTCACAAGTTGCATAAATTAAATTTAACCGTTATAGTTAACATAAATTTTTAAGGGTACAAAAAGGTGTGTTTCGGCTGCACGAATTAATTTTAAAATGAATAGGATTACGAAAAAAAAAAAAAAGTAGTACAAATCTATCTAAAGTAGGGTTGGTTACCTTAGATATTGTCAAACACAACAATGTATTGGAAGCCAATTCCACAATTCGTTGTTATAAAAATGTATGGAAAATTACAAGATTTATTATTGCATTTGTAATTTATATATATATATATATATATATATATAATTTTTCCTGGGAGCTTTAAAAGCTAGAGCGGCATCCATCAAAACCGCGATTCTCTCTGTGTTTTTCCAGATCGCCCCTGACCAAGCCGGCTCTGCCATAGTAAGTGAAAATGCCGGATTTTGTTTGTCAAGATCATTTTACAGCAGACTGCCTTTTTCATGTATTTTAGATGGTCGTTTTATATTTTATACATCAATATCTTAATGTCTGAATTTAAAATTACATAAAATTCTTGACATTCGCATCAATGACCATGATAATTTTTATTAGTATATGAATGTGTCATCAAACGATTACATGACTAATATTAACACATTATTTTAACCATTTAATTAATATCAAGTATAACATAACGCACACAAATTTTCTAAACTTTAAAATAAATATTTCGAAAACTACTTCAGATATAGTCAAAAATTTTTATTCCTACGCTTTAGCTTCTCAGTTTTGCTTCTCTATGTAAGAATTTATTGTAATTGTATATTCATCAATTTTTTAGTATATTTTTTGCTCTTAGCATGCGGGTTTCAACCGAATTGTATGAAATCTTCGAAATATATTAAATGAATGATTGAATATTAACGTCGCACTGTTCAGCTACACGAGGGCTTTTGGAGACGGACCACGTAATTTTGAACCATGGTCAAGTGACGTGGACGACACCTGAGCTGGCACCCCTCTCCTAACTACCCCACCACACCAACGGGAGGACGTTTCAGCTCTGGACAGATTTAACGTGCATCGCTGCCTACACGGCAGGTCTTTAGTGGTACTGGGCTCGAACTCGTGACAAAGCAAGCCACGTTCCGATACCTATACCACTCAGCTACCGCGGCCGAAATATATTAAAAGATACCAAAGAAGCTATATAATAAAATTTGAAATTTTTATTATACTCAAACAATTGCTAAAACTTATGGTAAATAATTTTTAACTGCGCGATGCATTTTTTTTTTTTTTTTGAAATTTCAAATGGAATTTCTGACATAAAATTTCTAGCTTTA
Source organism: Trichonephila clavipes (assembly GCA_019973935.1). Lineage (NCBI taxonomy): Eukaryota > Metazoa > Arthropoda > Arachnida > Araneae > Nephilidae > Trichonephila > Trichonephila clavipes. The sequence goes on from BMAU01020051.1 coordinate 250,512, forward strand.
TATAAGGTCGAGATTTCAAAATATATCCAGATTTTAATTACTTATTCAGTTAGCTTTTAAAAAAGATAAATGTTGAGGTATTTTGTATAAATAGATATTTTTGAACAATATATAATTCGAATGTTTTTCAATAGCTCGAATTTAAAATTGATTTTTATGTTTATTTATATGCATATAAATGTCTACTGTAAATGTTTCCGTATATTTTTTGATTACCATTTATTCAAACATTCCAGTTATAAACAAAATGTGTGAAAATCTTCATTCATGTTGTCATTGATGTAAACTGAAGTTCAAGCACTTAAAATTCAAATATAATTCGGTGTATTTTAACAATATATAACCAGGCACTGTACTTATTATTACCTGAACACTTAGGCTTTGAAATCTAAAAAAAAAAAAAAACTAATAAATCTTAATTAGTTTCTTTTTTCGTAATTATTTTTATCAAAGTGTAAGAAAATGTTTCAAATGATTTGAAGTTTAAATTTATTCATTTTTAGTGGTTGGAAAATTGAAAAGGTTCCAAATTTTAAAGAGTTTGATGTTTTATTAATTTTTTCGGAATCTTATAATAAAATAATCATGTTTCAAAAACTGAAAGCTTTGAATAAGAAAAATGAAGCGAAAGAATATACTTAAAAAAGATAATTTGTCTAACTATATAAAATAGCAGATTGCCCTGACACGCCCCAACTTGTTACAGTTTGAAATTAATATGAAACCAAAATGGAATTGTAACATATTTTACTTATGCGTTGGGACTTTTAGAAACTTTTAAAATACAAGCTAGCAAACACTTCTGGGGTTGTAAAGAAATTTCTCCCGATTTTTTACGATTGGGGGGTGGGGGGGTCAAAACACGGGGTTCCCTGCGAGCCATAAAACTCCTGCTGTGTTGCTTCCTCCGTCCCTCATTATCTTTCAAGATGTTAAACCTTAAAAGGGGGAAAGGATTTCAGAAAAGTGCGGCTAATCCGCTTTTGAAAACGTTACTTGAAGGCAGAAAAATCCGTGCAGTCCATTTTCGAAGCCTCTCTAGTAGGGCGGAAAAATCTGTTCTGTGCAGTTGGAGGGTTAATATTAAGTATAACATAACGCCCACAAATTTTCTAAACTTTAAAATAAATATTTCGAAAACTACTTCAGATATACTCAAAATTTTTCATTCCTACGCTTCAGCTTCTCAGTTTTGCTTCTATGTAATATTTTATTGTTTATTCGTCAATTTTTTTAGTATATTTTTGCTCTTAGCATCATACAGTTTTCAACTGAATTGTATGAAATCTTCGAAATATATTAAAAAATACTAAAGAAGCTATATAATAAAATTTGGAATCTATATTATACTCAAAGAGTTGCTAGAACTTATGGTAAATAATTTTTAACTGCGCGATTCCTTTTTTTTTTCGAAATTTCAAATGGAATTTATAACATAAAATTTCTAGCTTTATACGGTCGAGATTTCAAAAAATATCCAGATTTAAATTACTTCTTCAGTTAGCCTTTAAAAAAGATAAATGTTGAGGTATTTTGCATTAACAGATATTTTTGAGGAATAATTCGAATGTTTTTGAATAGCTCGAATTTAAAATTGATTTTTATGTTTATTTATATGCATAAATGTCTACTGTAAATGTTTCCGTATATTTTTGATTACCATTTATTCAAACATTCAAGTTATAAAAATGTGGGAAAATCTTCATTCATGTTTTCTTTGATGTAAACTGAAGTTCAAGCACTTAAAATTCAAATATAATTCAGTGTATTTTAACAATATATAATTAGGCACTGTACGTAAACTTCCCGAACACTTGGGCTTTGAAATCTAAAAAAAAAAAAAAACTAATAGAGCTTAATCAGTTTTTTTTTTTTCGTTATTATTTTATCAAAGTGTAAGAAAATGTTTCAAATTATTTAATGAAGTTTAAATTTATTCATTTTTAGTGGTTGGAAAGTTGAAAAGGTTTCAAATTTTAAAGTGTTTGGTGTTTTATTAATTTTTTTGACATCTTATAATGGAATAATCATGCTTCAAAAACTGAAAGCATTGATTAAGATAAAAAAATGAAGCGAAAGAATATACTTAAAAAAAAAGATAATTTGTCTAACTATATAAAATAGCAGATTGCCCTGACACGCCCCAACTTGTTACAGTTTCAAATAAATATGAAACAAAAAGGGAATTGTAACATATTTTACTTATGCGTTGGGACTTTTCAAAACTTTTTAAAATACAAGCTCACAAACAAACACTTCCTTGGGGTCTAAAGAAATTTCCCCGATTTTTTGCGATTGCTCCAGGGTCAAAACACGGGGTTCCCTGCGAGCCATAACAGTTCCTATCAGTGTCCTGCTGTGTTGCTGCCACCGTCCCTAATTATCTTTTAAAGATGTTAAACCTTTAAAAGGGGGAAAGGATTTCAGAAAAGTACGGCTCTACCGCTTTTGAAAATGTTACTTGTAGGCAAAAAAACCCGTGCAGTGCATTTTCGAAGCCTCTTTACAATGACGGAATTTTCCGTGCTAACCGCTTGGACGGTTAAGCGAGTTTGAGAGAGGCCTGGTCATCGGGATGAAAACTACAGACTGGTTGAGAAGTGCCGTGTTGCTGGCCAGGTGGATCGTTCGGAGTGTGCCGTTAGAAATTGTTGGGAGCAGTGAACACGAGAAGGTACCCACGCGCGCGGAAAACCGGGTTTGGAGCGACCAGGAATACCACGAGGAGAGAGGATCGAAGGATCGCGCGGCAAGCACTTGTGGACCCCACAGTTGACTCGTTCAACAATACGAGCAGACGTAGGAGTAGCAATTGTTCCACAAACAATTTCCAAACATCTTGCAGAAACAAACCTTAATCCAAGCGCCCTTTCCGTGCGCTCCCTTTAACACCGGAACATCGGCCACTGCATCTACAGTGGTGCCAAGTATTATCAATGTGGAATGTCACAGATTGGCAAAAGGTTGTGTTTAGTAATGAATCCCGGTTTGTTTTGGGGACATATGATAACCATGTACGGGTGTGGAGGCACCCTGGTGAGCGCTACAATTCCCCCCACACTTTTCTACGTCACACTGCACGCGCAACTGGGGTAATGGTCTGGGGGGGCCATAGCCTATGATAGCCGGTCCACTAAAATTGTGATGCGTGGAACCTTAACGGGCCAACGTTACGTTGATGATATTCTTGGACCTTTCCTAAATGGTTTCCCAGGGGCAACTTTCCAGCAAGATAATGCTCGTCTGCATACAGCAAGAGTTGCTCAAGACTTCCTACGTCATTTTCAGACTCTGTCATGGCCGGCCCACTCCCCCGATTTGACCCCTGTAGAGCACGTGTGGGATCAGCTAAAACGGCAGATGCCATCGTGTCACTCAGTACATGATTTAGAGTTTGCTGTTCAAGATTTGTGGGCCCATCTGCCTTAGGGCAACATAAGGTGTTTAATCAACTCAATGTCGGACCCTGTGGCGGCATTTATTGCAGGTGGTCCAACCTGCTATTTATAGTTGCCCAGTATTTGTGTCGTTGCACACCCTGTATTCGTTTAATTGTTTTGTTTTTTAGATCAAGTGAATCTCTAATCTGTGTCATTATGTGTATTAAATTTCATTTCAATCCGATGCTTTCTTCTTGGATCGCTATTTTCAATGTTCCTGAGTGTATATTTTTTGAAACCAACCAAAGGCAAAGTCCAACAAAAAATATTTTCTTCGAGAAGTTTAAAAGACACTCCTAAAATGTAAAAAAAATATTCTTTTTTTACATGCTTTCACGGGTTGAGATACTACATCTGCGTTTTTGAATAAAGGCAAAATTAAATTTGCCAAAAACTTTGAGAAATACCATGATCTTCACAAATCAGCAAAGTATTCAAAAATGTCAACGAAGACTCGAATAATATATTTCAAGCGGGTGTAACATGCATTTTGGGGTTATACGGAGCTTCGGCAAAAATTAAAGATTTGAATCCATTGAGATACAATTCCTTCGTAAAAGCAACGGCAAAAATTAGAAGTGTTCTTTTATCATCGTTACCTCCCACAACTGAAGCAGCATTTGAACATCTAAAAAGAGTGTACTTGCAAATCCAGATATGGCTAGGAAATGACGTAGATATTGATAATTGGGGATGAAAACATTTCAATAACATGCTCATCCCAATAACAATGAATCAATTGCGAGCTCCGGATCATCTTTTGCAAATATTATTTTGTAATTGAAAAAAGGGATGTGTGACTGCTTGTGGTTGTGGAAAAAGTGGCTTCTACTGCAGTGTAGCATGTTTACAGTGCAGCGAAAATAGTTGTTCGAATACACCACCTACTATTCAAATAAATGAAGTCGAAGAAGATATGTTATATATATAAAAAGGTACATTGTTTAAATAAACAAGTATTTTATTAATAATTGTCTTTTTTTATTTAATAACTATTTTATTGCTATTATAAAAAAATTTCAAATTTTAAAAAAAAAATTAAGATAACAATTTTTTAATAGGTAAACTTTTGTACGTGTATCATTAGCTGAACATTCAATTTTGAATTTTTTAGATTCATTCACTGGAACTGAAATCCGAGGTTTTCATGTATTTAACGCCCCGGATGATGCACTAACCCACAAAATACGAAAATGCTAGAAATAGTTAGGGTTGCATATGTGGTGTTTAAAAGTAGGGTTACGAAGATGGCGCAATTATCGCCAACCAAAGTAATTCGCGCCAAGGGTGTGGGCTCTCCAAGGAATGAACCATTTTACTTTTACAACAAATAACAATATGAGAATTTTATTTCGGTAGTTTATTTTTACTTGAAGATTGCATATTTAAGAATTAAAACTTATCTTTACTTCCACATTTAACCGTTTAAAGGATAATGATGTGTATATGAGAAGCTACGCCTAAGGTGGTTTGAGCGTATATATACGTTTTGTGTTTTATCCTCATGGGTAAAGCCCTTTACCTACGTCAGTCTCTGTAATTTTGCAGGGTTGTAGGGTCGTCTACTGGCAGCAAATAGTATTATTTTAGCCATACATCTTTAGTAGAAGCGCCGTAGCAAATATTTTTTCGAAACCAGTGAATTCACGATAATCCAAGATGGTGACGCATCGGCAAAAACGAGTTGTAACACCTGATAAAATCGAGAAAATTTTAACAAATAAAGAATCATGGGAAGAATCTTCTGATGCAAACAGTGATGATGGATGTGGAAGCAATCGCTTGGTACCTAGAGATGAGAAAACAATAGGTGACAATGAAATCTGAAGAAAGTTAAATAATTCATTGTTTTAATGTTTTTAGAGTCGATTCACTTGTCTTGAATGAAGAAAAAAAAATTGAGGGATTGTGTCAAAAAAAAGAAAAAAAAGAAAAGAGCCTTACACTAGTCGTATATGATGTGTAACATCTGACATGTTACCTTAGTAAATACGCAATAGTAACTTATATCCTGAAAAAAATGAATTGGGTACGATTGGAAATAATTTTCTATCGAATAATTATATCTTTAAGAAAAAATTTATTTAATTAACACAAGGAGTAATGCAATTTTTTTTATCAAAAAAAAATTATTCTTCATCAAGTTGGGTAAGAGCGGAAACAATAAACATATGATAACTAAAATATGACACATATACTTGTGATTTCAAAGTATTTAAAAATCGTTGGAAAACAGCGTCAATAACATTACCCCTGTTAGTTGTAGAAACGTTTTGATTTGTGTTCATTTCGAGCTTGAATTCATCATTCAAAAAAGTTATGAGTGACTCAGATTTTGGTAAACTGAAATTAAAGTTAAAATCACCCCTCAAAATCCTAAGAAGCGAGTGATAATTTTCTTTAAAAGAGCAGAACAACCTTCGGTATATGGTAAAAGCACAAAATGCAGGAAATCTTTAATTTTTTGTACCGTTTGAATTCAAGAAATGTAGGCGGCCATCGAAATCCCTGTTTGTCCGTTTTCAAATAAGCATTCTGCCGCACATATGTTTCCCAATATCGTTACTAAGTCCTATTGTTTGATGATAAGTAAGGTTCATATGAGGAGTCACAGCATGCGAGTTTTTCTGTTTGCGATAGCTGCTCTGCGGCCCGGTCGTTTAAACTGTACACAGCAATCGAAGTTAAGTATCGAAACACGTTCATCATTAACTAACGACGTCTCTGACAACATGAATAACGAACATTTTTATGAAATAACGTCGTCGAAATCTGTTTGGTGAGCCCTTTGACAAATGAGTGTAAGTATCGCAAGTTTATCCTGGGTGAAGTCTAAGACTTGCTGATATGTGTGAAGTGGATTTAGCGTATCATTGGGTGGATGACCAGAGTATCTAGTTCTTCCGAGCTATAACCTCTGATCTTTAGGATTTTGAGTGACTGTGGCGAATTCATTCTTCCCTTTTGTTAATAAAAAAATACTTAAAAAGTAAATTATACTTTTATGAGAGTAAAAATTTAAAATTTAAACTACTAAAATGCTTTAAGTTGTAGAAAAAATGGTGCAAGCACTGAGAATTAAAACAAATTTCGATCAGTGGGTGGGCGAGGTGAGGCCTGACTAATGGGAATGCAGCTTAGAACTCAGTCGTTGTAGAAATGAGAGGAACATTGAATAATTTGAAATAAGAAAAACAGCTTTTTAAAGAGCTAATAAAAAATAAAATACATTTTTAAAAAATAGGAAAGAACGTGTAAATTTAAATTTATCCTGAATAAATAACTCTCCAGGGAAAATTAAAATGATTTAAAGTAAATTTGAAAATAGATCGAGTTCCTGGGAATCGAACCTGGGGCGATACATTTCATTTCAGCTACTATAACCATTAGGCTACGAAGGCTCAGGCAGGGAGTTATTGAATAAACTTTAAAGTTGGGTGAGAAGAGTGAAATGAATTTAATTAACGAATTTTAACTGAAGAAAGGATCCGAAAGAATATTATTGGTTCTGAAATGAATTTTAAAATTAGGGTCAGGGATATATTTTTTAATATCCAAAATCGAAGGATTATTAGAGTTATCAATTTTTTGAAAAGTTAGTTGCTAATTTTTTGATAAATTGTCTGATAGATATCATTTTGCTCGCGGATCTGAGGTCCTTATTCCTCATGAACCATCGAGCTTTTAGTATTTGTCGGAGAATGATGCTTTGAGAAACTTGAATTTGATTAATATGAATTTTAGCTGCATGTACCCAGATTGGCGTGGCATACTGGTCTTAGGATTAGTGGGTAGATAAACAATTTATTTTCTCTGCTCTAATATAGATATTCTTGCAATTAAGGGGTAGATTTTACAGACCGATTGTGAATGTAGAGTTAAGCGCTGGACCCCGATGCACTGTACACCACCACGAGCTCTCATTGGTCAAATCAAATAGCGCACGCTTACGTCACTTCCTGTTACACACATCTATCCCTTTTCACGAAATCACTTCCACAAAAACCAGCAACCCAGAGAAAAGATGTTACACATCAAAAACTCCGTACAGAGGTCATCAATTGGAGAGTTAACCTACCGCTCAAAGGATTAATCATTAGATCAAATAGCAAGATATTAGATAACGAATTTTCTGTGATTTTTTTAATATTTCATGTATCAGCTCACGAAAGAGAAAACAGACGCTGCAGTACAGCAACACTTTAATCACGAACACATTATTTACATACAATAAGATCACAAGAGATGCATTAATGTGCAATAGATAAGGAACTTTTTAGCATACGAACACTATGTAGGATGCTACTCGAAAAATCACAAATCACTACAGAAACATAAATCATATATATATACATTTCAAGAGAGATACACACCACATCAACTGAAAAATACAAGAGTAAAACATTTATAAGACATGATATTTATAAGTCATTATTTGAGAGTACAATTCACATTTAGGAAGGTAATACAATTTAGTCAAACATACCGACCAAGAATTGTTCAGAATTTGTGTTGAAATGTTGAACTACACAGCGCTTTTATATATTAATATAGATATGAATTTACATATACAGATGCTGTACAGCATAAGAACTAAATGAATTGGTGATTTTTAACTGTGAGATTCGAACACATACAACTTCTAACATTTAGGTAGCATATTGTGGATAGAACTGCATAGAAATAGCAAATATATACGACAGAAAGTTTTGAGGACTTGTTAATTTCATAATTCTTTTTCAACTTCTACAGAATAGTACACAAATATTACAATAAAACACACATTTATGCAGAAAGTTGAAATAAATTTTTTTTATCTTTTTTTCAAAATTGTATAATTTTAATGAAAATAAATAATAATAGAGAACTAATATACTTATTTCAACCATATAGTGGCACTTTGAGAAAGAGGAGTTACATAAGCTTTAAAATAGATGTATAATATACGAATAAAAAAATTGCTCGCAGCTTTTATTCATTTTTAAGTATTATTCTATAGTTTCCTTAGGTAAATAAATATTAATGATTATGTTGAGAAATAAATATTATATAATGGAGAAATCGCATTAAAGGAAATTATTATTTAAGATGCTGTTTATTTTGGTACTGCTTTAAGTTTAGAACTCGTTGTGGGAGCTCTATTTCTATGGATTGATTCAAAATATATCGCGTTTATTGATATTAAATAGAATGCGTGAAAAATAATAATTCCACTGTTGGCAGCAATGGTTATCTGATGTGCCTTCTATTGCAATAGTGCAAATTAAAATATGTTGTGATTTTCATTTGTGAGTAAGTTAATGTTGTATCTAGAACAATATTTAGTATGCTTTGTAGAAAAAAAAATTGACGAATATGAACTATCATAATATTTCGAGAAAAAAAAACAATTTATTCGACAGAAATGAGCATCAAATGTGAAAGTTTTATGATTGATATAACTAGTTTTATATAAATATTAATTAAAAAGACATACTATTTTTTTTTCTGAAAATGACCCTTTTAATGTTTAAAACTTTTTCCTGTACCGTATTTTAATAGAACTTTCTACTTATAAAAACTTTTCCTCGCTGAAAAAAATTAACGCAGGCAGTTAAAATAAACGTTGCATTAAAATATTCTTATTTGAAACTTGAATAGTGTAGCATGCATAGTACTTTTAAGATAACAAAAGTAATTATCAGGAAACCAATTACAGATAAATTACAAAGCATTGTCACTGAAATTTATTTTACATTATAAATAATAGTTTTTTTAACAGCAATAATAATTGATACATCTCTTTAAACTATATTTTATTGATATCATTGGTATTATGCCCCAAATAACACTTATATGTTAAATATCTCAATTATTACACAGTCAATATTTTCTTAAAAATATAAGAGGAAATATTAAACCAAACTGTGCAATGAAAAATCAATTCATTGACACGATTCATACATATATAGAAGTGAAAATACAAGGTATTTTTATAAATATGTTATATCATACTTTACTAAATCATTTTAAGTACATTTATAACATGCAGCGAAATATTTTAATCTGATATGTCAGCAATGATACAGAAATTTTCTTGGTCAAGATAGACTGACATATACCACACTACAAACAACTTCAGATTTGAAAATGTTTGTGCATATTTTCTATTACGTGTGTGTGTATTGATGTGTGTTTTCTATATTGTTTCGTTTTTTGCAATATCTGCAGGTCATGGCAACTATATGATATAACTACCTTTTGTTTCTTTTTTCAACGATCCAGAAGTCAAACTTGTTTCAGGAAATTGATACGATACAGCGATTATTCTTCGTCCAAGAGAGCGCCGAACACATTCAACAAGGGTTTGGAGCTACAAGAACAGCTATTTAGGGAGAATGCTACAATGTTCAGTGAATGACAGTCTGTTACGAGAATCAGCCATAAAACCTATTACTTTATCAAACTGCTGTATTGTTATTTATAATGTGAAATGAACTGTTCTACCATTTGATAAAGTTCCTTTTTTATGTAATATTTTCTTCTCGTATATTTATCTAACATTTAATTAAATATGAATATACGATTCTCGAAAATATCTTAATTTAAACAATGTTTAATCAGTTACACTGCGTAAATTAACCACCAGTTGTGATGCACCAATTATTATGATATGTGAGTCCATTGCTATTTACAACATTGCAAAAGTGTGATCAAAAAGCTCGGTCAAGGAGAGTTGTATTCTGAAAAATAACTGCAACACTGATTTATTTTTCGCACCCTTATACCATGCATTTTAATTTAAAGGTATTCTTTCATCTGGAAAAGTATAAAGCAATGTTTCTAGGGAGAGTTTATAGCTGTGTATCCACCTGTGAGTTTGAAATTATATCAAAGCGGACATTTCGCATCATGCGTTGAGATTTTCTTAATTCATAACAGGAAGAAAAAATCAGGCGAGTATAATGAATTTTAATACACGGTGATATTGCTAATAGCTTTGCTTTCACGAAATGCATGTTGCGAGGACACTTTCTTGAAGCATTTGAAATCATCTAGCATTGGAAATCCCATTAAAACACTTTTACTGATAATTAACATTAAAGTGTAAGTTATTAATAAATACCTAAGATGTTTCTTAACCAACACCATGGACTTTTGTTCACCTTTTTAAATCGATAAAAAAATTTTAAGTAATCTCCATATTCCATTCCTTAATATGACGTTGGATATGGCCAATGGATACAGCCATTAACATGATGAATATATCGTCTTTTTGACATGTCCATCTATGACAGAATTTTTTTCTGTCAAAATCAAATTTAAATAATAGGAGGCTACAATGGATAAAAAATGTATTGGGTAATCAAAGCTCTATGCATACTACCAGAATTGATCAAAATTGCACAGAGATTACGTAATTTGATTCAATGATCATAAATCACCATATGTGAATCTACGTGGGTTTCATCGACCACTGATTTAAATGAATATTTCAAGAAATATCTCTCTGGATATGAAAGAATACTCTTCAAGATCAAACTGGAGACCTAAGGCCTTTTCTGTCAAGTAACACACCATCTATTTGAGAAGACCTAAAGAAACAAGTTTGATAGATATATTGGATATAATAATAAATACTAAATAAATACTAGCGGTTAGGAAATAGCATGCACTTATTGCAAAAGATCAACAATGCTGTACTATTCGTTTTTTAGATTGCTTAACTTTCCAATTTCATTCCAAGTTAAGGTAAAGTTAGCCTTTTTTGTTGTATAAATGATTTTGCAAGTTGGCAAGATTTTTTATCCACCAACTGACGTTCTTTACCAAATCGAATACCTTTTGAAAGCGCCGTGAACTCAAGCAGGCTGTTAGTAAACTGTTCTTTGAACAGTGATATTCTAGCTCTGAAATATATAAATCGTTTCTATTACTTTCTTACAAAATATAGTGGATTCTTCATTTGCGTTCTTTACTCTTTAAAACATGATGATAAAATGTACAATAACTGTGAGGGCGATTCACTGATATCTATGAAAAAAAGCAATGTTTTCATTATACAGTCCATCGACTTGTTGTGTAAATATTCTTTTGTTTATTTTTACGCGCTGTTTCACCGCCCCCTTTGATCAACTTTTATATGTCACTGAAATATTAAATTGTTAACTACCTACTATTCAACATCATACATTTTTATTAGACATAATACGGAGTAAGACTTAAGTAATTCATAAAATATTCTCAATCATTGACGAATGAATGCCTACTTAACTCCAAAGGCTATGTCAAAAGTAATTTTAACATAGACTGTCCATCTGCCGATCGTTGAATATTGAATGCGACATGGATGTTTTGTGATATAAGCATTCTGAGAGTGTGCGAAGTACAAGAAAATGTTCATGCTCTTGATAATTTCAGAAAAAACAGAGCTCAAAAATATTCCTTTGACCTCACTCTATATACATTTCTTTTTAAAAAAGTTTCTATATGCTTCGATCTCGCAATTCCAGGTTATCAAAATTATGCAAATAGAGAACAGTTTTGATGAAAACTAAATTTGAATTTTTCACTAATAATATAAGTTTCGTAAAATTGTATTTGCTGAAAATGTCAGATTACAAATAAATAATTTTACTGTGAACAATATCATTCATTCTATCTAGAATTTTATAAGTCAGTATAAACATGATATTTTTCGTTAGCATAAAAGTGTACTCAAAGTCCACAAGTCATACAACAATCAAATTCATTTCGCAGTACTTTTTACAATGTACACAAATAATACAATATAAATTATTAGAACCATATCTTTTAATGACATATGTTCTGTGAAATTCTTGGTAGCCTTTGCAGTAGGCCTATTTACAGAATAACATGTATTACTTCACAGTATTCTATATTGAGAATCCTATCTTAGGCGTAACTAAATACTTCACAGAATATTTTATAAATAGATTTTCACTAATACCATATGCAATGTCCATTGAAAAACACTATCTCTCTCCCCACCACAATAGTTAATACAGGGAGAGATAAATAAGAATGTCGAAGAAAATAAATATTTAAGAAATACTGACTTATCTTCGACTTATTTCAACTGAATTTTTCCCTTTTGTCACTTTTGTAACCGCAACCGATTCAGTTGACTACATCTGTCAGCTTTATCTCAATATTTTTTTATATATTTTCAATATTTTTCTTTAATTTACAGCTAAATTTAGTAAAGAATATTTGCTGAATACATCTTTTACGTCTGGCCATTTATGTCTCGGGGCATTTTATTTTGCATAGATAGCAACTTCCTTTTCATCCTCCAGAAAGGAAATAAACCATTTTGATTGGCTCTATCAGTTTCCAGTCCAAACAACGCGGAATGCCTAATGATGTGTATTTCCTTTCAAATCTTACAATTGACAAGTGGAAATGAAGATGCTGATTAAACCAGCTTCAGAGTCATTTCATTGTTTGAGTCACCATTGTAGGTGTCTGAGTCTCTACTTCAGTGGTGCAGAGGTAGCAGAAGGATTTACGGAATTCACGGCGGAATTTTCCTGCAAAAATATCAAAGAGAAATTGATACTTAATGTAAATATAAAAGGATTGAATTGAAAAATGCATAACGAAAAAGAATAAGTCAAAACAAACAGTTGCATTTACATAAACTAAAAACACATCGAGCAATTTTTTACCATTACAAAACATTTAGAAAAATGTACAAATTTAAATTGTTTGCACTTAAAGCGACATGATACCCAAAAAATCATGAAACTATCGATATTTTTATTAGCTTATATGATACCTCGAATCATTATAAATATACCTACAAAATTTGAAGGCTTTACTTGTATTTTTTATTAAGTTATAGTACAATTTTTGATGCTGGACAGCAGACTAAACAAAAATGCCAATCCCACTTTTCAGATCATCTGCTAGAAAAGTACCAGTTAAAAAATTAATTACATAATTATTTTTCTACCGCACGCAAATTAGATTAACAATGAGATTACCATATACATTTAACAAATCAGTTGAAGAAGTAATTGTGCAATTCATTCGAATATTCTAGTTTCTGTACTGTTTATTGAAGATGAATGGATTTTTGGTCAAGATTCAAAAGTTGGACGTGCCTTTTAAAATAGTATTATGTTTTATATTTAAAATAGTATGAAATTAACACCAAAACGGATTCTCACAAATACTAAATCTCATTTTGATAAATCTGATAACTAAAATCTATTTAGAAAGAATAGCAAAACTCTCCCATTTTCATATATTTGTTTTCGGTGATACACACACACACGCACACACACACACACATATATATATATGCACTGGTGTGCAAAAATTAAGGACGAGACGGTTTTTTCAATATAACATTGTACAAAAGCTTTCCAAATTAACACATTTAATACCCTAAGATCCCCAATACGTAAGGACATGTGTAATATGTAAGCAACACTTACTAAAAGAGAAATCAGAGGGATAAAAAGAAGCTTGATTGAAAAAGTAGCATGGAGCGCAATGCGACTGAAGGCCGAAACATCCCTGTGATGGGTGTCCAGCAAGAAACATCCGGTCCTTAGTAGGGGATATGATCTCCCCTGACTGCTAGGCAGGTTTCACAGCGTCTGCCCATGCTGAGAATGAGGGTGTCAATGAGTTGTTGAGGCATTGCTGCCCATTCGTCTTGCAGCGCCAATCGAAGCTCTCGAATCGTTACTGGTGGTAAGGTACGAGCTGCCAAGCGTCTGTCTAGAAAATCCCATACATGCTCGATGGGATTGAGATCCGGAGATCGTGCCGGCCAATCCATACGTTCAATATCCTCACTCTCTAAGAGCTGTTCGGCAGCTACTGTGCGATGACATGGTGCATTGTCGTCCATGAAAAGGAACTGCAGACCCATAGCGCCTCTAAAAAGACGCACATATGGAAGAAGAATCTCGTTACAACAACGGGTCCCGTTGATTGAACCTGCGTCGAAGATGTGAAGGTCTGTACGACTACCAAGCATGATGCCTCCCCAAACGAGAACACCGCGACCTCCATACCTGTCCCTTTCAATGATGTTCGAGGGATGATTGCGGCTTCCCCGCTCTCTCCAGATGAGTATGCGATGAGAATCGCTAATCAAACTGAATCTGCTCTCATCTGTAAAGAGTACTCGTCCCCATTCATTGTCTCTCCAATTCCGGTGTTCCCGGCACCACAGAAAACGCCTTCTCCGATGGGGAGGCGTTAAAGGTACACACCGTACAGGGCGTCGTGCAAACAGACCACCACCGTGCAGTCTTCGGGCCACGGTAAAACGCGATATCGGTCGTCCAGTCGCCTGTGTCGTGTGTCTAGCGATTTCTCCCGCTGTCTGCCGCCTTTTCTTCTGGCCTGTAAGACAATGTGCCGGTCATCTGCGGGTGTGGTTCCTCGTGGACGACCACTACTGAACCCCCGGATAGCTGTTCCTGTAGTTTGAAATTGTCTCCAAAGTCGTGAAACGATGCTGTGAGCAATTCCGAACTCTGCAGCCACACTTGTCACACTGCGGCCTTCCTCCAACTTCCCAATGATTCGACCTTGGGTAAAAGCATCCAGATGTCGTCTAACAGATTGATTATTCGCCATTTCTCGTTGAGGCAGCAACTCGGTGTGATTTTAACTGCTATACGGCGTGCAATCTCTTTGCCAGAAATACTGATCTTACACCGACAACATGCTTTATACTACTCAGACACTCCCCCATTACGTCTACCTGCATATCTGCGCATGTGCTACCGTACATCACCTTACTTAATCTCCTGATTGGTCTTTCTGTCCGCTCTGCCTCTTCGTTCAGCTGATATGCTAATTTTTCGACTTCGTCCTTATATATATATATATATGTGTGTATCCCATGTGAGATTCAACACAATTATTAAAATATATGTTAAGCAAATGCACTGATGCAATTCTTCCACTTTGATACATTTTACCTATAAATTGTTATTTAATTTTGCTTTCATTCATGTACAATATTTAACATACCTAGGCTTTTAAAGTCATGTAAATAAAAGAAAAATAAAAGCATAATATAAACATCTTTTTTATTTAAGTTGTAAAACTGAGAATGGAGTTGACTTTGAGGTGTGTGTATTTATTTTTTTAAATATTATTAAAGTAAAGTTTTAAGAAATATTGATTTTTCATTTGTTTTCTTCTGTATATTCATTTTGACAATATACTGTTTAATTGCTCTACATTTTTGCTATTTCAGGTAAGCAGTTTTAAATTCGCCAATTAACATTTCATAAAAGTTTCAGACAATTCGATGAACATTAAGGAATGAAATCTGTAAACTGATATTTCTCCATATTGAAATTTTGATCTCTCATATATTATCATTCAAAAACCTAAGGCGTTTTTGATAATTAAAGTAGGGATGTGAAATTTTTTGTAAGCGTTCTAAAATGTATGTTTTGTAAAATTGTGTATGGAATTCGCTCTAAAATACGTAGAAATTTGTTTTTAAAAATTCAAATTCAAAATTATTCCTTTTTCGAAAGTTTTTGTGTGTTTCAAAACGAAAAAATTAATATAAAATTATTGAGCAGCAGCATAAAAAATCCCATACATAGTTCTATGTAAAATATCATAAGGTACTTTGAAAACAAAATTTGAAAAAAATGTACATATTTAAATAAACCTTAAAAATTTTTAAAATGTTAAAAAATTAAATTTTACAATCATTTTTAATATATATATATGGAATTATTACTTAATAATGACCTTTATTACGTACAATTGAAACCAAATTTCAAAAATTAAAAATAAAAAAAAATTGCAAAGATGGTACCCAGTTGCTTTAAAAACTGTTATGATTTTGTGCTTTCGCAGGAGTAATTAAAATTAAGGTTTTGTAAGAATAAATAGGATTAAAATATATTTCTGCTATGTGGTGACTTTTTCATACTGATAATTTATCAAATAATTTATATTTACAGACATCCAAGTTAATCCTTACACTGTTTTTGTTTTCTTTCTAATATTTAGCTCATTTCAATCACAGAGAATTTGATTCATTTTCTACTTTTAAAACTTGTACCCGAATTATCTATTGCACCGGGTTCTTAAACTTCTGATCACCAAAGTTTTCCTTTATGTATAAGCCTGACATAGCGGACCTCCAAGATTTTTACCCCCTTCCTCTGACTCCCAACACGTGACTGAGTGATTTAAAAGTTCCTCAATAATCCTAAGACTGCCTCTGTTACGAGTACTTATACAGATACGGTTAACACTTCTTATTTTTTCTTCAAGAAAACAGTAAGCATCTTATTTATATATATAAATAGTATTTTCGAGTGCATTGTTTTATATTTACCACCATTATTATGTTGGAGATGTAATAATTTTGTATTGATGTGATGGAGAAGACAATAGTTGCTAATAATCCATATTTATTTTTAGTAGAAGAACATTTCACATATAAATAACAGACAGACACACACACAAAGCACAAGACACAAACAAGAAGCAGCAGGCTAATTTTCCATGAAATGGAGGCTTAAACACTAAAAGGCAACCAGAAGTTCCGAAACTTACATGATTTCCGTGAAAGGCTCATCTGACTGGTGGGTAGCTATCGTACAATGTGGACATACCCATTAATCTAAATTGATTACATAATTTCTAAGTGTTAAAAGCTAGTGTTCGCTCCCGTTAGGTGGGTAACTACTAATGGATTATTTAAGAGAAGTCCTGGAGAGTTCAGGACCATTACAAATTAAGAAACCCTCAAGAAAAAAAATTACGTGAGATACTACATATATATATTTCAAAATACTAATTTCAAATAAGTGTATGATGTACTTAAATGTATTAACTAAAATCTTTAATGGGAAGGATGACGCGGCATTTCTTTTGTAAGTGTTGTTGTATCTGGTGGAAATAAAATTAAAAAAGGAACTGTGTGAACCGATTCTTCTCAAACTTTCAGTGTTTGCGACCCAATTTTCACAATCATAATTCTCATTTCCTCCCCCCATATAATAACAAGGTATGAAACGCAATAATACTGTACTTTGACGCTAAAGCTACAATACAACCTTATTTATAAACGGTACAATTTATCACAAGTATTAAATTTTTTTAATTGTTACTTTTAAGTAATAGATATTTTACTATGTTACTTTTTAGTACTATTTTTATTTAAAGCATTTTATTTTAGACATGCTTGCGCCCCCCTCACTTAGGGGTATCGCGCCCCCTTAGGAAGGCTCACCCCCCCAGTATGAGAATGGCTGGTGTATATTATTCATTCATTTATTTATTTTTCCATTTGGTAAGTAGACAAGCTTTTTTTAGCTTTAAAATCATCTACATGCTTCTAGTTTTGTTTTTGATGTTTTAATACTTCAGAGTTTTTAGTGACTTTATTTATTTAAAAAATAAAAAAAATGAAAAAAAAATCATCACAGTTGATATAATTATTAATTATATTAAACTAAAAGCACCATCCATTACTGTTCTGCCTACACTTTTGCGTGATATATCACTTTTAGCCACTACAGCTATCGCATATAAATAATGGTTGAGCCACCAAATATTAATAAGCAGAATCACAGTTTTCAAGATGCATTGCCACCCTTTCCGTATAAATAATTCAATTTCACTCTCCCCGGAATCAAGAAGCTCGTGCGAGGCCTTCACAAAAAATCCATCATATGGAAGAAAATAAATATGGACATAATGCAATTTGCGATGAAGAAAATAATCCAGAAGTCTTCTCATACAAAAAAAAAAGCTCCTCGGAGCTAAAGTGGCTCCATGACGCCAAAGTCTTGTGGAATGTTAGCATTTATGTTCCGTCTCACGTTCTCGATTACATTATTTCTTGTAATACCCACGAGACCATTGATTGAATTTTGCTTTCTATTCGCTGTCATGGACGGGATTCATTGTTGCGTATCTATCAATGGCACTTTGGATATAGGTCGGAGTCATCCTCGCACTAGAGGCAAAACACTTACATTGAATGGGACAGTGTGACGTAGGATTAGTTTTGATATGCATGCATTTATTACAGTAACAAGAAATAGAATAGCCAGTGACATTTAAACTGATCAACTTGTATATGTAGGATATTTTTTTTGTGTTGTAATCTCAGGTGAGGTTTAGGTATGCCATGGGGGTTTCTCAGTGAACAGTGAATTTAAATCGGGATTTGCGTAACGAATACTTAAATCACTAAACATATGAATTTCCATAAAATCCCTGTCGTAAACTGTAATAAGGTTTTCTTTTCTTTTTTTTAAATTGGGAATTCATTGCTACAAAATTAAATATAAATTTGCTCTTGTATGTAATACTGTTGATAAACATATCCCAAGTCTATAGCCTATTATGGTTCAATAGGATCCACATGAATAATTGCCTCGCTTATTTTCTTATTGATAAGAAAAAGGCAATTGAAGTTGTCTAAAATTACAAAAAAATCGTTTTCATCACATACTGTGTGGTATAATGGAAGAAATTTTATGAATACATGCTGTAACGGGCTCATCGCGCTTTCTATTAATTTTCCTCTAGGGATCTCTGGGGCCGAAAAAGGCAAATCCTTTCCAACCAAATCCAAAAGCGAAGCGTAATTATTCAAATTAGGAACCTTTTTAACAGCAGAAGTTTAGCGTAAGCAAGGTGGCCTTTTTGGAAGTGATTATGCTAGTCGGAGTTTAAGCGTGTAAGCTGAAGTAAGCCGATATTCCAGTGTCAGCTATCCGTGAAAGTGCGTTCAAGCAAGGTGGGTAGCATTCCACGCGAGATAAGGAAATTACATTGAAGATTCGAGAGGGTTGCTACTACCTAGGATTTAGAGGTAGGATCTTTCAAGTTAATATTAGGAACTGTGTATTTACTGAGTATAGGAATAGGTGGTAAAGTTAAACATAGTGATTAAGGTCACGCTTATTTGGTAATACGTATTGTATGTTTCTCACCTCAGATCCACTAAGTTTAAATATAAATATTATCATTGTATAGTGTGTGTGTGTGTTTGTGTGTGTTTGTTTACGTTATAATCTTAATAAAGATATATTAAGATTATGGCAACGCCTGGTTCTTTATTCACTCCCACACCCCTAGGTCACAAAGATAACGTAGAAGTAAGGCATCTCCCTCGGGCGAATGCCTTACAATGCATATTTAAGGCGCATCTCTCAATAAATGTTTTTGAACACATGTTGTTCATTGTTTCAAGCAGAAAACTTGACATGGAGCATGTATTGTTAAAATATTATAGCGAAATTAAATATAACTTAAATGGTTCTAAAAATTTTTTCTTTTTAATATAATCTTTTTTCAATTCCTACTATTAGTTCACTCTCTTCATATATATATCATGTTCAAATTTTCAATCGTTCAATTTAAAAACACTTTCTATTCATCCATTCAAGTTCAAAAACATTTTTTTAAACTTGTAGTGGATGACAAAGTTAATACAGTTTTTCAAATATTAATTAATTAATTAATAATTAGTAAGAAACAAAAATGCCAGTCCAACATTATATAAAAAAAGAAAAATCGCCCGTTGTGTCTCTGTAGTGCAATGGATAGCGCGCGCGCGTATTGGGCTTCTAATCCAAAGGTCATGGGTTCGTATCCCACCTGGGATGGCCCAGTTTCTGAGAATATTCTTCCTTTTTTACTATACAGTTTTAATGTGATACTTCAATTTAATAAATATATAGACAGTAACAAAAATTTCAATTAAAATCACTTTCTGTCTAGTCACTGAATAGTGGGATTCTGTCATACGTTTTTATGTTAATTGTAACTATTTCATATAAAAAGTAACTAAAAGAAAACTTTTCTTTGTTAATGTAAGTAGGAAGTGATTTAAAAATTGCTTTTTTATATTATCCTAATGCATCATCAGATCAGATGTACTTCAGAAATACTTTGTTTCTAAAAATAGTGTGTGTGTGATTTTGGATAGTTTGAAAAATAAATTTTCTATTTTTTCTTGTTACATGTTTGCTACAAAATAAAATACAGTTTTTAAAAAAACTGAAAAACGTGCTTTTATAGTGAATCGGAAAAAAAGGTTAAAAAAAATTCTTAATATAAGAATAAAATGATTAACGAGAAAATTAATGTCATTGGGATAAAAGCGTGGGGTGCTCTATATTAATTGTTATAATTTTATACTAGTTCCATTCCGAAATGCTGAGTTAGTGTAAAAATGTAGTACAAAGCATCCAAAGCTTTTACTACAACGACAGTAATTTTCTCGTTAATCATTTTATTGTTATATTCAGAATTTTTTTTCTTTTTAGTTCGATTCACTATAAGAGGGTGTCTTTTAGTTTTTTTTTAAACTATAATTTATTTTTCATTTTTTAGTGCAATATACAATAAAAGCCTGTTTTTTTAGTTTTTAAAACTATCATTTATTCTTTATTGAACTTATCCTTGATACTTGGAGTCGGAATTCCTTGGCTGTTGAAATTAGTCAATGCATATTAATTGGTCTGAAGGGTCTTTATTGTCTCCATTTACGGTGCCTCAGATGAGTTATATTTCAAAGATTCCGTCTCTATAGATACAGGTCTAAATAATAAAAGCATGTTAAGAAGAAATATCAAATGTCAATTATACTATCACCTTTTAAACGTATTACTATAATGTTAATTCGTATCATTACTTATAAACGTATTGCTTTATAAAAATAAAATTATTTAGCAGTAAGAACAAATTATTTTTATTCACATGTGTGAGTGCACGGGTCTTTTTTTTATTTCTATTTTTCGAAAAACTACGCACCCACCCTATCCTTTTTCAAATAAAGAACACTAATTTTTTGTTTTATTTGTATTAACCGCAAGCCTATTCGCGGTTTTAGGGTTACTCCATAATCTTTATTCGCCAAATCTGGAAATAGCATGTGCAATTAGTCGCCAAATCTCGAAATCCTTAAAATCCTTTTTTATGAGGATCCTGATCCGGACAATGAAACAAAATTTTGAAATTATTGTATTGTTATCGATACTTGACAAGTGTGCAAAATTTCTAATTAACTTGACCTTTTAAAGTGGGTAAAATCTAGTTAAAAGATTACATTACATACAAGTGAAACTTATAAAAGCGTGTTAAAAAATAGCTGACATTTATATTTGTTTCTTTTATATGTGAGCTGTAACTATTTCACTTTAAACAAAACCAATCATTTAAAAAAAGACAAAAAATTGTCTTGAACATTTGAAACAATTGAAACAATTTTTTTGAAGCAATGCCATTGTGTAAAAGATTCATGTCATTTAAAGAAATATAAATATTTCAAAAATGTTTTTAAAAAATAATTAGAGCTATTTTTCACACAATTTTGGTAACCTACTGTGCAATTATTTCAAAGTACACATTTCAAACCCAGATCAAAATTTCGAATGACCATTTGAATGATTGATTTATGACGGCGTATTCTAAGAAGGAAAATATTGAACATTTTAGCAGACAGGAAGCTTAGATTTCCCAGCAAATAGAATTTGATTTACTTTCAATTGTGACTGGACGGGACAGCTCAGAAATGTTTCACATGATTTCGATGCATGATTTCCATACAGACAATTACCGTATTTAATAGAATCTAAGCCACCATCGATTCTAAGCTACACCTAAAGTTCTCAAAATGTTTTTGTGAAAAAATGTTGACATCGAATCTAAGCAACACCTCCAATTCTCTACACGTTTTTGAGAGAAAAAAACGTCTAAAGGGTTCATCAATAACCGATACTTACAAAATTTTAAAGAAAATTTAATGAGAAATAATAGAAGTCAATGATTTATTTCATTACCAGTGTTAAAAACTTTCAAATATATACATGAACTTATAATTACTCTAACCGTCAGTATTATATTTCGAAAATCACTAGTCTCTCCCATTGTCACAGCTGCCAGCGAAGTTGCCATTTCCTCGCACGCTGTCATCTTCCGTGTCATTCAATAAATTTGTAATGCAACATTTTAATTATTTTTAAGGACTGTTGAACATTTATGAGCAAAAATTATATCATTTTGCTTACACCAACGACGTATATCTGTTTCATCCATGCCAAATTTTCAGTGAATGCTGCTTTGTTTCCTTTTTTTCTGCATATAAAATATCCTCCCTTTTCAGACTTGTGTCATACGGAACTCGTTTTAATGCTATTAACAATACATTGGATGCTAAAGTGATTAAAAGAAAGCGGATACAAAAAAAAATTCCTGAATACAAGCAGACAATAATGTTTAGTATAGACTGAAAATCCACTGCGGAATGGAATCGATACAAGTGGCTAAAATGCACGCCTACATTTTTCCTTTTGAAAGGGGTAAAAATTGAATTTCTATCGGCCAACAAATTTTTGGCATCCAAATTCGGTAACATTAACATTGGAAAAATATAGTTCGGCTTAGATTCAAGTAAATACGGTATTTAGGGGTTACTTCAAAAGCTAAAGACAAACCGCTACACGTTATTACTTAACTTTTCTAAAACATACTAAATATATAAGACTTTAAAAATCATTTATAATTAAAAAATCAAAGTTCAGAGGGAGGATTGATGGCTCATGCTTCAAATACAGTAAATGTCTACAATTAACAGGCAAGCTCACCCGGAGTAAATCTTAATTTATTATGGAGTTCATAACTGCAACTATTCTCAAACTGTGGAGTGGGGGGGGTAACTCTACGAAGGGGTGCGAGAATATTGAGAAGTCAAAAACAAAAGGTTACTTAAAAAAAAATATTAATTTTCTCAAACGAAGTACATTGTGACATAATTAAAAAAATAAAATACACATTTACACTGGTATAATACACTTGGAAGATACATCTTGCAGTACTGATATATTTATAATTAATTTAACCATATTAAGTTAAGAACAAGTTTAATAATTACACTAGGCAACACCAAACATGTTTCGGGCTTAAAAATAGTTTATTATGAAGTAATTTGGCCCGCTAAGTACGAAAATCACGATAAAAACTTCAGATTAGCTCTTGTTTTCAAGAATCAGAACGCCCCCGTACTCATAAATAGCTGTATTTTCATTCACTTTACTTTCTGTGTATAATCTTTGTGATGTTTATTTGAGTGGGTAGATGGAAGCGCTTGTGCTTCAGGATCTAGATTTTAATTCTACGAATGGCGTGTAACATCTCCCCCTCTGCAGGTGTGTTTTGAGTGTAAACGAGGGCATCGGCAGAGAAAAGAACAGACAATAGTGCATAATTCAAATGACAATTACTGTTTTTTGACACACAACTCAAGATAAATCAATTCAACAACATTTGGGTCTCAAAGACTGCTTGTACTTTACTTGGAACAGCTACGTTGTACCAGAAATTGTTAAAAAGCTGTTTTACTTAAATGGATTCCACAAATTTTTCCAATTTCTGCATTCAGATAAGAATGCCTCGAAACTATGTTAATAACCTCGACAACTTTTGTTACGTTTGTGGTAAAGACTTATGCAACCAAGAAGCAAACTATCACACAGTTTACTGCACCCATGGTTTGTGCGTGAGCCAACTAACCATGTCGACAATTGTTATTTTTGTATGACGTCTCTCATGTACATGAGTTGGTAAAAAAAATAAAGACCGTTTGCAATATCCACGCATTCCATCAGCCATTCAGCCGGTTCCTCACTCATCTGATATGCCAATTCCTGACCCATCTAAAAAGTAAGAGATTACGTTGAAGAAGAATCCATTAAACCCAGGATATCCCATGGTTAGAAGATTTGAATGAACCCCACGAACTAAATCAAGCAGAATGGAGTGATCTCGTACGAGATCTTGACTTTCTTTATATATTTTATTATTATATAATATATATATATATAAAGAAGGAAATCTTCGTGGTCCCTCAAATAAGGAGCCGACTTTAGATCAAATTCTGGAAGAAAAAGAGAAAGCAGTCTGGGAAGCTATTAAATGTGTGGTACGAGGATTTCTAGGCTGCAAAAAAAGAGAAACACCAACAGTTCATGAGGGAACTCCTACAAAAGATCTACTCCTCCTACATGACCTTGGATGCAATGTGTTTCTAAAGATCAATTTTTTTACATTCCCATCTTGATTTTTTGCCTAAGAACTGTGGAGCTGTAAGCGACGAATACGGTAAAAGATTCCATCACGATATCGAACAAATGGAATGTATATATCACGATCGTTGGAATGAGTCCACCCTTGCTGGACAGTTATAAGGAGTACTCGGGCTTCGACATACAAGAAGCAATCCAAAAGGAAATCTTCACAAGAAATTAACTAAAAAAATACTGCTGATTTCTGATATGAACACTGTTTTTTGAAACATGACTTATTGATTGTATTGTATTTATTATTTAATAATGTTTGTTCTTCAAATTTACCCATAAGTTGATGGATGGAATATGGTATATCTTAAATACAAGAGCTCTAATAAATAAACTCCATTTACACATTCGTTATTTTCAACCTAAAATTAGTAAGAATAAACTATTTAAAACTAGGAAACATACAAAAAGTTGTTTTTTTTGTTGCCTAGTGTTATCAGTACCCTTGTTATATAAGATTATATACAAAAATTAACACTTATCTGGATAACTTCTACGGTTTATAATTAATCCCTTAATTGCCGATTAAAAGTTACGTGATTCACTCCCAAAGTCATCATTTTCCACGTGGGTGCACGTATATGATGTATTTGTAGGGGGAGGGGGGAGAAAAGGAATAAATAAGCAAATCCTCTGAAATGAGTAAATCCTTTGCAAACGTGATCAAGATCATTTTATTGCATTCCAATACCTTCGGAATAATTTTATGGAAAACAGAATACAGAAAATATTGTACTTCGTAAAGATGTATACATACGCGCTTTTTGTAATTAACGCTTTGGCTGAGCGAGACATTTATTTACACCGGTGGCACTTAAGAGATTAAAATTGTATTGCAGTTTTGGCGCCACGCAAAGTATAATATCCTCGAATTTAAACCATTGTCTTTACATGGAGGGATGTCGAGGAAAATTATGATTGAATATTGAATGCACTGCAGTAAAAAATTTTCTTTTAACAGGAAACAAATAATACACATGTACGATCCATAATACCACGCATTCGAAAAGCAGCCAAATATAGAATACATTAAGCGGGATTTTAGTATAAGGCAAATTAAATATTACACTATTTTCTTTCTATGCATTTTAGTGGTAAAGGCAAATATAGGAAAGTTGGTTGTTTTTGAAACCATGTTGAACCCTACAATTTTAATTCCCAAATTGGCTATTATGCTACTGAGGCTATCTGATTTTTAATCTATACTAACTTGTCATAGTTTTCTTCATTGCGTTGCTTCATTAGATTTTTGGCAATTTAATACATAATTATTGATTGTATTTGTGTGTGAAGGAGTATTAAAACCGGGGGAATATTTTATAATTACGAAACAAGTTTCTATTTGAGAATTTGTTGAATAATTAATTAAATAACAATGATTAATTTCTTACTCCGATAAATTGTCAGGATTATTTATTAAGCCGCAACGGTTTTATAACAAAAAAATCTGTTAGATTGCATAATACAAGACACAGAAACATATAATACTAATATTATCTATAAACTTCTTGTAACTCCCATTTAAACCTTATTTATAATCTCGAAAGTGACTTACATTTTATCATTTTGAACCCTGTAAAAATGTTTAGTATGACAGCAAATCCCCTGAGCACTCTGTATGCTTTTTAAGAGTGTAATTTTAAAACGTTATGGTATCAGGAGATGACACTGGCAAATAGACCGAAACATTTTAAATTACTTTTCAGAGATTCATTTCATATTTATTGAAGTGTAAGCTGCAGCAGAAAGAAACTTCTTCCCCAAATATGTGGAGATATGAAGAATAATTTATCTCTTCTCTGTTGTGTCGAAGAAACTAAACTTCCAGACAGAGTCTATTAAAAAACAGAAAAATTCTCGTCTGGCGGTACACCCCTTGGAGAAAGGGGGCAGGTTGAGAAATGGACAAATTTCGCACCTGATTACACATTTCTGTCGCTTCGCTGGTTTATTATGGAAGAGTTTAAAGAACAATAAAGATGGGAAGAGCAAAGCCTTGCTTAATGATTCATTTGTATTTTCTGAGATTTTATATTTTATCATTTAAAGATTTTTTTAAGTAAAAGGGAAGAATGTTTTTGTATTATTTTCGTAGTTTTTTTCCTAAAACTTTATAAAAGATTGCAGGACACATTTTAAAGGGCACGATTTTACTCTGTTTTAATGGCTACAAAATCGTCATCTGCTCAACACGGGGAAATATACGTCACTTATTAAGGATACACTCATTGATGTAGGGAACAGTAGAAAACACCGAGGAAAAATCTGTGAGCAATTGCTTTTAAATGCATTTTTTCTCATTGGTAACTGTATTAAAAAGATTTAAAACAGCTAATTTTTAAGTACTTTAGATATCTTTAAAAAAGTATTATATGAAATAGATTAAGTGGAGACACGAGACGTGCCCGGAAACTATTTTTCTACCACCATTGTACGGTAATTTGTCGCATCGGAAAACCAAGAGAGAGAGAGTTGTCTGTTTTCTCTTTAAAGAAAGATGCTACAAGTGAACAGTTTTTGAAATTTGTGGAGATTCCTACAAAGCAATTTTATTGTGAACCGACTGATTTCACAAATTGTCCCATTCATCATGAAAATTGGTATGCCCATCATAAAATTGACGAACACATTCCACACTCATCACATTTTAACAATGAAACTCTTCAAGTTAACGATGAATTTCAACTAGCTTATAAAATTACTTGGTTTCAAATAATGGATTATATAACGTGCTTCACTGTTAATGGTATCGTTACTCGTCTTCAACATTTTAAACGGTCACTAACACGTGTAAAAACAGCCCAATACGGCAAAAATAGTGTTACTAGACTGGCAATCAACCCGAGGCAAGTGTTAAACTACAACTGCGGTAGAACGAAAGAGGGTTTTAAGAAAGATTTTTAATCCAGCTAACTACACTAGTTGTAACTTTCCAATATGCCTAAAATCTCTTATCATTTTAGCAATAAATTGTACCCGGTCGAATGCCTGCTTTCAACAATTATGAATGTATTTATCAAAACCCTGTTAGAGTCAATAGAGAATTACTGACATAATTAAAAACACTCATAAGTATATAAATTATTTGAATTTTATGAAAAGTACCAATTTTTTTGATGAACGAAGACACATAAAATTAAATTTTGTACTTTTATAAGTAGTCCATTTAGCATTACTCTAAGAAAAATTCAACCTATATTATACAACAAAAAGATCTTTTATAAACCAATAATAAATCTGAAACTAAAAAAAATATTTTTTCATATATTTCTATAATAAATGTTTGGTCTCCATGCCAAACAAATCGGCTATCTACTGTTAAACGCCTAAAACATCTTTGATTGCTTTGGTAGCAAACACAATATAACTTCCCAATTTTATGATTTTTTTACTTCTGAATGTCAAATATGAGGAGAGAAACCTTAAAAAAGCACAATAAACAGTTCTGTGAAAAGAAGTTTATATTGGGCCGTTCTTGTGAGACTTTTAGGATTTTAAAAAAGAAGTTAACAACACAGCTTTTCTTTGTAGTGTGAGCGCGTGATTGAAGTTTTCTCTTAAAATTGGATATCAAATTTAACAAGGTCTCAGAAAGTTTTATTTTGAGGACACATATTGTGAAATATAGTGGAAATGTGAAAGCCTCCTTTGAGTGGAGTAATAGATTTTGAAAACAAGGTATCTTCGTTGATGTTTAGGAAAAAGTATTTTTTTTATACGATTCTTATATAACATTGGCATTGAATTTCGTTGGTATATTATAAATATTTCAATATATTTTGCTCTACCAATGATCATTCATAACTCTTCTGAAACTCTTTTCAATCTATACCTATAACTCTTTTGGGATTTTTTTTTTAAAAATGAAGATATGGGGATTTTTTTTTAAATTTGTAGTTTTGGGATTTATTTAGTGTATTTTTTAATAAAAATATGCTAAAATTAAGAAGAGAAAAATAAATTATTGTTTCTAGAATTGGAAAAAAATTGATAAAACTTTACAAAAATTATATAAGCAGGGCCCATTCTATACAAAAGGTTGTAAACAGCTTTTTAATTTTGATGTATTGCTCTGCTACTCAGTTTTGAAATGACCCCATCAGGATAAGAGATATTTTAATTTTTTAAAAAACTAGAGCATTATATCTTAGTTATTATATGAAATTGCTTAAACGACAGTGCTTATATTCACATAATGTACTGTAAAGTTTCTAATAAAACAGTGATTGGCAAATCTGAAGGTTAAAACATTTCTATTATTACACAGAACATGCACAATATATTTCAGTTATTTATTTTCAATACATTTTGGGCGGTCGCTAGCAATGTTTGAGCATTTTCAAAAAAAAAAAAAAAAGTACACACACACATTTCGAGTATAACTCATTTTAAGGTATGACATATTGCTTAAAATAGTGACACCTGCTTTTACTTAAACATTTATAGTTTTTGTTCTAGTGAATGGTATTTTTATAAAGCTAATAAAATGCCCTTTAAAATAAAAAAAAATATTGTAAATTTTCGGCAAAACTCCAAATTTTAGGGTCTTCGGATACCTTAAGACAAAGTGCAGAAGAAAGGGTATTTTGTGAACCAATTGATAATCTTTCTGTTTTTATTTAAGATAAAGTATAGTAAAAAACAAAATAAGAGTACCTTTGTGTTCACACAATATTTTTCAAAACAAAAATAAATCATCATTACTCAAAAACTTATCGCACCCAGAAGGAGTGGTCAAAAGGAAACGAAATTTTACATAATGATTACTTTGATATAAATAAATGATTAGAAAATCAAAGAAAAAGGATAATTTATTTTAAAGGAAAAGCAAAAGAACGGAGGATTTAATACCATGTTAAACACCCTCTAGCGCGAATGCACGATAGGATACGATCAGGCATTGAGGCATACAGGTTTTGTATGATGTCTTGAGATATTTCATTCCATATTTCCTGTAACCTTGCCTCTAGTTTGTTCAAACTCGTGGAATGCCCAACTTGTCATCCCAAATAATCCTAGATATGTTCGATTAGAGACAAATCTGGGGATCGGGCAAGCCAAAGAAGGGTAGTAACAGGGCGGATACAGACTTGTGACATCCTTTCCGTGTGAGGTAGAGCATTGTCTTGTTGAAAAATGGCTCCTGGAAGCCGTTCAACGAGTGGCAACACACGTGGTTGCAGGATGTTATGGACATATCGCTGAGCTGTCATGTAAAATTTGTTATGTTTTGTTGTCCTGTTTGATTGTAAACATAAACTTTATTTTGCATTTTCTGAAGAATGTTATTTTTGTATTTAATGGTTAACAGTAAGAGTGATATTTCTTAAAGTAATTAAAACATTCTTATGAAATTTTTTGAGTTTGTTCTGCTGAATTCTAAGGATAATTTTTGAATTAAGTTATTTTTTTAATGGAATTTTATATCAAAAAAAGTTTTTTTCAGAAAAATACTGTGTCTTATTTGTCGAATACCTGTATTTCATAAATTTATGTTAAAATTTGAAATTTTTGATAGACAGTATAGTTAAACATTGAAGAATTGTATTCATGCAGAAAATTTTATTTGTTTTTGTAATATATAGTTTTTTTAGCTGTGTGTGTGTGTGTGTGTTAGCGAAAGAGCAAGTTTTTGTAATATATAATTTGGTTAAAATTTTTTCATATTTTGAAAAAAAAAATTCAAAACATTCTTTTTGTTGTATATTTTTATAGTTTTGCACCATACTTGTTTAAAAAATAATAATTAAATAATTATTTAAGCTATATTTTAGAAAATTATCACCGAATCCAGATGGATACCGTAAAAAATAAAATTAAAAAGTGCAATGAAAGAATGTGACATTTTTTTTATCAAATCCTAAAAAATAATGAAATTGTTAAGGGGCTAATAACTGACATACAATAAAATTATTAGAATTTTTAACTGTTTTGAGCTAGCCATCTTTATTTTGGTAGCCCTTTTTTATAATTATTTTTATTTGGCTTCCTTCTTGGTCTATTTTCGATCGAAACTTCTCTCCGCGTAACATTTTTGCGTAAGACAGCTCACTTGGGGAAAATTGTTTTCCGAAGCAGCTGACAGAGAAACCCTTACAAATGAGATATGATCGTATAGGGTTGCTATGGCAGCCATAAATATAAATTCGATTGATTGACACATGAAGTATATTATTTCACTTTCTTTTAAAGTTTGATTCTTGAACGAATCTTTGACATGAGGGTCATCAAGAAAGTGTAAACACTGTTTATATAGTAGTATGAAAAAATATAAATATATTGAAAAAAAAATCATTTTTGTTATATACCTGTTGCTATCTTCTGAACTAAACTAAACTCAGTGGCGCAACCCAACTCTGTATACATGACCATTGGGCGCTGAGGTGCCTGAGCGGATGTCCCAATCAGGTGGTCACAAGAAGCGAAACACCCAGTGCTTAGTCTCCAAGAAAGCTTAGTACTCATGTATCGACTCACTGAAGGAATGAAAGACTGAGTCAACCTTGCCCAACCAACACTTCTTATGTGTTGGCCCAGCCCGAGGATAGAGCTCCGGACCTGTGGTAGGGAAGCGTGACCACTGGGCCTCGTTTTTGGCTATCTTCACTTCTCTACATAACCACCTCCTAAACTCCTAACTTTTTTTATATCTCTTCACGAGCTTCAGAATTCCCATATTGTAATTCTTCTACCTTTAAATGCTTGATTGTAAATTGTTATTGTGAGACTCTAAGACTATGGCGAGCCAATCAAATTAGGAGGCTGAAAAGGGCTTTCTGAAGGAATTGCGCTTCCTCACAACAACGCCCTTCCTTTGCATGGCTTTTGTAACTCAAGATTTACTTGATCATTTCGGATAGGAAGTAGTTGCTCCTCCAACTTTGCTCCCAGTTGTTACCATATTTCCTCTAAGCTGATACAGTTTCTTGGCGATAAACGAATGAAGTTGAATTAGTGAGTTGGTGAATGAAGTGAACACATAGATTAGCAGTAGAAGAGTTATAACATGTGGGAGCTCTGAAGCTCATGATGAGATGCGACAAATGTTTAAATGTAGAAGGGGATTATTTAGAGAAGTGGTTAGCTTAGGTATATAACAAAATTGTTTATTCAAAAAATATTTTTTATTTTTTTATTTTGTATAACTAAATGGCCCTTATTTGCTGGAAACCCTTAATTCAAATACATCCCTCTCGAATCTAATACTATTTCTAGCAGAATTTGGGATAAAAATCTTTTTTGATATTTTTTACATAAAACATTTAAAAATGTATAAATAGCAAAACATAAAATGCTTTCCCTTTCATTTTTTCACGCAAATAAGATGATATTACCTCAGTTTCAAGAGATACAGAAGAAGTGAAAGTAGTTAGAGATATGGATGACTCACCATTCATAAAGTTATAAATGATAGGGTTGACAGCGCTGTTGGCATAGCACAACCAATGCGATATCAGCGATGCCACTGTAGTTAGCTGCGTCTGAGGCAGTCCCGACGTGTATCTGAAATGAAAAAATAAATAAATATTGAAACTGAGTATTATATATTCAAGGAATACAGCAATAAACTGAATATTTGTATGAGAAGGAAAAAATGTGTTACATTTTATAACATTCTTTTATACAGGGTGTCCAAGGATTATTGGAACAAATTTTCAGGAGAGGTAGGATACATCATAAGGATTCAGACTTGCATAGTAAACCATGGTGTTCGTTCAGCACTAGGTGGTGGTGTTCTCAAGAGCATTAAAGGAAACAGACTTGCATTACTGCACTTACTTGCTTAGTCTATAATCACTGGTACAAGGGTATGGGACGTTTTACAAACACCGAGCTGGAAGATATGCACATGATTTACGGACTGGCAGAAGGAAATGCACGAACAGCAGAAAAATTGTATCGCAAAAAGTATCCACAGAAAATTGCACCAAACAACCATGTTCTTGCTAATTTGAATCACACTTTGTATAAATATGAATTATTACGAAGTAATAGGTATAGTGAGGGCGGGTCACGCAATCCAATGGACCATGCCATCAAACAAATTGTGTTCCTTGCATGAAAAAAAATGTGCTGGATAACATCTTAAGGAATCCGAGTCATTCCTGGCACGTCCTCACTAGGCCCATTACCTCGAAGCAGTTCTTGTTTACGCAAAGTGTCACACACATCAGCAAATATCAGGTTGTCTGGTAAAATTTTCTGTGTACACTTTACGTGATACAATCTTTCTGCTGCTCGTGCTTTTTTTCTGCCAGTCCGCTGGAGCTGCGGTAGCCCAGTGGTCAAGCTATCGGATCATGGCAGACATGTCAGGAGTTCGAGTCCAGTGCCCCTAAATATTCGCCGTGTGGGGCAGTGATGCACGTTAAATATGTCGAGAGCTGAAGCGTCCTTCCGGTCGTGTGGTGTGGTAGTTAGGAGAGGGGGTGCCAGCTCAGGTGTCGTCCACGTCACTTGACCATGCTTCAAAATTATGTGGTCTGTCGCCAAAAGCCCTCGTGTAGCTGAACAATGTGCGACGTTAATATTCATTCTCTCTCTCACTGCCAATCCGTAAATCAGGTGCATACCTACCAACTCGGTGTTTGTAAAACGTTCCTTACTCCTCTTCCGGTGATGACAGCCGAAATGACTAGTAATGACTGTTTCTTTAAATGTTCTTGTGAACAACTCCACCAACGCCGAGCGACGACACTTCCAATCATGGGTTGCTGTAGAAATCGGTATCCTTGTGCCCTATCCATATCTTTCTTTAAAGTTTGTTCCAATGATCCTGGAGAACACCCTGTTTAAGTAAATTCCAATACAAAATTAAGTTATGGGATTAGTTAAACTCAGTTTTAAAATAATTATTCTAATATGTAGCATCAAATGAAAAATATTAATAACATATTTTCACTATAAAATATGTCCACTAAACTAGTCGGTTTAGCTATTTTAATTCTGCCAGTGAAATCAAATTATTTAAAACAAATATGTAAAAGTTTTTTTACGAGATCGCATGAAACAAAGTTACTTTTATCTCTCGGAAAAAAATAACTTCTTTTTTGTTCAACTTTAAGAAAGTGTAACGTGGTGCTATATTTAAAAATAAAATTTATTTTGCTTTTTCTTCCAGTAAGTTTCATTCTCCGGTATTCCTTGGAGTCATCATAACACCCCAAGATGACAAGGTCCTTTATCTTTGTCAAACCGAATCTCTACCTAACACGTCAGTGGGATTTCAAGAGAAAACCTATTTTAATCTCAACTGTCTAGAACAAACCGGATCTCTTTTATCATGGGGTATTGGTAACTTATTTATAAAAAAATCTTATTTATCAGTGCGAAGAAATGTTTCTTTTTAAGGTCACGCAATATATTCGTATCATAATCGGAAAAACTTGAACTTTAGAAATGGCAGTTTTATAACAATTTTTGTAATTATAGTATGGGATGTTTTTTTAATGCAAAAATTGCTGTCTTCTTTGTTACACACCAATCAGTGATTTTTACGGAATTTTTTTTTTAATGTTACCAAGTTTGTTACACGTTTTTAGAAAATTCCAACAATTTTGGCAGATTATACAATAACTAGTGATAAATGCACTAAAAAGTGTCATTCCTAGCATTTTTGGGTATTAAAAAAGTTGAAATCTCTTATCATAGGTGTAATTTTTAAATACATGTATTTTTTTTTTTTTGCTTCAAGAACACTGTTGGGTTTTAATGTTGAAGTAAAAGACATTTTTGAACAAACACGAATTAAAAAACATATTAGTACACAATTATTAATTATAAATAAATACTTAGATTAATCTGAAAGATTTCATAAGACCTACAAATAAACAAGTTAACAATTTCAAAATTTTATAAAATTAATATGAGATGTTGCTCATTTTATAACTATATTTTTATAAAATAACTTTGTGGAGAAGTTGGGCGATTTGTTTTCCTTTATTTACATAATTCGTGATATAAAAAAAATCCTTTCTTTATGTTATTCATGCAAAATTTATATTAGTTTAAGAAATGAAATGTTACCCGCTTCTTTAAACTACAATTTAACTAGTTATATGATTCGAAATATACACTCTCTCTATTGAAATGCATTTATAAAATTTCTAAGCAATTATACAGAACATAAAATTTGTATTGGAAATGGTTTATATACATGTAATAATAATTGAGAAAAATTGCGTGCACCGGTATAAAAACCAACCTGTTACATGGCTTCGAAAATGTGGAAGTTCTAGTGACAAAAAGGTATTTCGTAATATTCTTCCATGGTTTTTATGAGTTCCTGTATTACATGTACTCATCAAGTCGTCTGCGCTATTCCTGTGTCATTGTAGTTTTACAGGACACATATTTCGTGTTACATAAATCCGACTAAGGAAAATTCTGTTAAGTTTGAAAAAAATCAGTGTATATACACACACTAATCAATGAATTAGAAACCTCTGAAATTTGCATTTGACTGGAGAGGAAGGATTCGGTATTTTTTTGGCTCAGTATCAGTAGGGTGTAAGACAGTGCTGCTCAAACATTCAATATCTGTGACTCAATAGTCAATCGAAATTTCATCAGAATTAAAAATAACAATGTTCTGAATTCAATGACATAAAATTATTCCGAAGGCTTTGGAATGCAATAAAAGGACCTTGCTAGTGTTTGCGAAAGATTTACTTATTTCAGAGGATTTGCTTACTTATTCCTTCTTCCTCCCCCCAATACATCCCATACTCGCATCTGCGTGGAAAACGGTGATGTTGGGGAGCAAATTGCGTAACTTTTATTCGGCAGTTAAGAAATTAATTATAAACCGTATAAGTTATCAAGATTAGTGTTGCGTTAATTTTTGTATATAATTTAATCAATGACAAGCCCATGAGGTCGTTGGTAATTAATTGTAAAACTTGTTCTTAACTTAATATTGTAAAATTAGTTGCACAATACATTTTACACAGTACTGATACATTTATAAGTCTATTATATCAGTATAATTGAATATTTTATTTTTTATTACGTCAGAATGTATTTTGTTTGTTTACTTTCAGTAAATTAATAATTTTTTAAAATAATCTTTTGTTAGCGACTCGTCTAAATGCTCGTGCCCCCCCCCCTTCTTAAGAGTTATCACGCCCCCTAGGGGAGCGTGCCCCACAGTTTGAGAAACGCTGGAGTAAGAGGACTTTTCACAATAAATGAAGTAAAATGGAAAATCGATAGTTTTTTCATCATGGGAAAAAGGGCTCATTGTTGGTGCTCGATTAGCAGGACCTGGATTTCGAAGACAACACAACTCACAAGTTTCACTCAAGCCGCTATACCAAATGTTCTTGAAAGATGGAACCAGAACTTCTAGTCTATCTCTAGAAGATGTCACTGCGGTTCGAGCACAGTTTTCCAAGAACGTGATCAGTGTCATCTCCGACGGCTGAACAGGCATTCTACTCTACTTCAATCGACGCATATCGTCAACCAAGGCTTTCCCCAACACATTGAAGCTCAAATCATGTGCATGCAGAAAATAGAAAGGCTTAGAGATAATAGGTGCCTATGAGAAAGTTACTTATTTCTGTCAGTAATGCAAAAATTCGTTTGTAGTGTAGTCGAGAAACTGGACATTTGACTTTTGGAAAAAGGTAATGGTGTCGGTAGGATCACACTACATCAGCGTTTCTCAAACTGTAGGGCACCCCTCCCCCAATTGAAGGGGCGTGACAACTCTACGTGGGGGAGCGAGTATATTGAAAAGTTGAAAATAAAAGCATTAAAAAATTGTTAATTTATTGAAAGAAAACAAACAAAATACATTCTGTCATAATAAAAATATAAAATGCCCATTTACACTGACATATTACACGTATAAATGTACCAGTGCTTCACAATATATTTGATAATTAAATTAACAATATTAAGATAAGGAACAAGTTTAATAACTACCAGTTACCCCATGAGATTGTCATATATAAAACTATATACAAAAATTAACACTTGTTTTGATCATTTGTATGGTGTGTAATTAAAATACCGAATAAAAGTTTCGCGATTCGCTACCCAATGCCAACCGTATTCCACGTATGCGTGCGTATTTGGTGTATTGGGGGCGAGAAGAAATAAATAAGAAAACAATCTGAAACAAGTAAATCCTTCGCAAACATTGTCCCGGTCCTTTTATTACAGTCGAAAGCCTTCGGAATAATTTTATGAATAGCAGACCACAGGAATGATCTTACTTCGGAAAGACGAATATATACGTCCAGCGAATTTAACATTTTGACTGAGCTAGAAGTTTATATACGTCGGTGGCACTTAAGAGGTTAAAGTCGTATCATAGTTTCGGCGTCGAAGCATAGTATGATTGCATTCAATGCATTGTTATTGTATGAGGGGAGCGTGATGAAAATTATGATTGAATATTAGGTCACGAATATGAAAACTTAGAGAAGCACTGCACTACACTTTTTTTTATCTGATGGAAGACGTAGAATTAGGCCAGAACCTCACGGAGACAGGAATCCATCTTGCACTGTACAAGGACCTCGAGGGAGTATCAGAAGATGGGGCATGTTCTGCTGGCATGGAAGTGGTGTGCTGGTGTTCCTCGAGGGTAAGCAAATAGCCATGAGATAACTTAGATGTACTGGAAGATCAAGTGCTCCCTGCAATGTCGACGGGTACTTTATGGATGGTAATGTAACTATATATCGTGACAGAAATGTTCAAGATGGGTCGCTGAACATCGGGGTATGACTTCCAACACCTTCCTGGTCACCAACATGGCCGGATCTTAACCCCATAGAAAATGGGTGGGGGATGTGGTGGAAAAAGCATTCAACAGCACTTTTCTCTTCCATCTAATTTACAAAATATGAAATGCAAGGTATTCTCTGGACGTAAATCCATTCTAGAAGCATTTGGACTCGGTCCCCAAATGAATCACAGCAGTTAACCGTGCAAAAGGTAGTCCAAAAATATATTGATCTTGGGTTTCTAATTCATTGGTCAGTGTGTGTATTAAGTTTAAATATATTTTTATGTTTCTCAATTTGAGTGAAGTATTACTTAAATAATTTAAACAAAAAATTACTATTAAGTTTTAATTTTGCATAATGTTAATGAGTCAATCATAAATGAAGACCATACCATAAATATTTAACAAAAAACTAACTTAGCGTTTTATTCACAGGTCTAGCATTCAAAAGGGTTAAAACGAACTTAATGGAATAAGGAACAATATATCAAACTATTAACAATTTTTATAATAACAAGGTAAAATCAATGCAAATTCAAAACAAAATCAAACTCGTTTGGATATTGTTGCTTCCAAACAATTAAAAAGTCAAATAAGAAAAAAAAAATTTAGGTCTGCAAGCCCCAAAAATTTCGAGTGCAAGATTCTGTTAATAATGTATGCCTTAATTACAGCAATTTTGGGTTTACTAACAACAGATAAGGCATCAATTAATATATTAAGACAATCTTTGGCATAATAACAATTTTCTTATTACATGCTTTCGAATTTTAATAAAAATATAATTATGAAAGAATTTTCGTTTGAAAAGGATAAAAATTCCCTTAGCAAATCTCTACGCATAAACATGACCGTAAAATGTACAGATTCTTTTCCAAGCAATTTTAGAAGTTTTCCGAGTTTCTTACAGAAGATTTAAAAAATAATTTTCAAGTGATTTAGGAGACGCAACTATTTTTCAGTGAAGCTTTTTCAATTTAACATGTGTCGGATTTTGCCTTAATCAGATTTTAATGGATATTTAATGACATTTTGTATTTTAATGGACACGTTCAACAACTCCATATGTATTCTATAAGCTAATGGTTCCATAGGCCTAATACCCAAATACTATTATTTATAAGGACAAAAAATCAGTAATCATTGATTATTCGAGAGAGTGTCTACCATTTATGGCAAAAAAAAATATTTATAGGAATGGAAGCGATTTTCAAAAGGAAACCTTATATTGCTACAGAATTATTTGATAAGTACAAATAAAGTAAAAAAAAAATATCACAAATGAATAAGTATATCGATAATGGTGCTATTTTAATCACTTCCTTTATTTTGATATTTATATGATTAAGAAATATCTACAAAACGAAATAAGAAGAAATGTAAAGATTACGTTTTCGGCAGAACTAAGAAACAAGGTTTTGGAGGATCCATTTTAAAACTTATTAACGAATCTAATACTTATTAATGACTTTTGCTTTAAATTGTGTTAATTTTCTTTTTAAGAATTATTAATATTTCTTTAAATTAAAGCACTTTTGTATTAAAAATTTCAGTTTCAAAATTCAAAAGTGTATTTTTAACTGCATAATAGAAGAAAACAACCACATCGGATAGATAAGTATTGTTATGTTTTTAAGAATTTATAAATATTTTTTTTAAGAAAAAGCTGCAATGCAAAAATTTAAAATTTTATTTTTAGCTTAAATAGGTAAATAGAATTTTCAAAAAATGTTTTTTTAAATTTAAATTACATACAGAAATTTGAAAGATGCAATAGATTAATTAAAAAGTATTTGAATAACGAAGAAATTCCGAATAACTTAAATAATGTGTATACATAAATAATTAAACAGACGATTTTTAATAAGTGTTTAACTGAAACTCGAGAATTAAATATTTCTCTCTCTCTCTCTCTCAGCTTCTGGCCTCTCGAATTCAACAAAAACACCTACATCAAATAAACTGTTACGGGAAAAATTATGACAAACTACATAAAAAAACCAATTAACACGAATATTATACAAATACTTCACATCCCTAATTGTTTGTTTTATCGTGAACATAGCTCTTAACATAATGTTAATTAATTTCTAAATTTATCTCTATGCTTACTTTATTCCGATAGGTTGAAAAGGCCAATAAGATTTCGGTCAAGCAGCTTTTTTGAGAAAATAAAGAATTTTATAAATAAAAGATTACAAGGGCACTGAAAAGCGTGAGAGACGTCACATACTTCCAGAGAGCGTAAGGAAAAAAGAGCCTCTTTTTTCTCTCTAAAAATGTGCTGTGGTTAACGAATTCCAAGAATAAAATGTGACGCATTAAGAAATTGTTACTTGGAGGATTGTCTTTCAAATGAAGAGAGGAACAATTAGCAAGTAAGTTCTTTCATAGTCAAATTCTGGAACTATTTGGCAAATACGAGAAATTTTCTTTTCACGGGAAAGAAATAACACACGCGTATAAATCTGCAACACCGCACATTCAAAAATCACAATATTGAATACTGCAATTAAATTCGCAATCATAATTTCTCATAAATCAAATGAAACGTATAGACACTGTCAAATGTTTGACTCCACTTTTCATTTTCTGCATCATTCTTCTACTCGGTTTGAAGAGACTTATGGGTGTATATGAGCTCCAAAGTTTTTTATTGTCAACTAATCCTCCAAGAATATTTTAGATTTATCTTGGAACATTATTTTTATTGATAAATTTGTCATTGAGGTCACACCTATTCGCTACCGTTACCAAGACAGCAATATTTCTTGCTATACAAACAATCTTTTTGGATAAAATAGGGAGTAGAGAAATACCGTCGTGGCAACTGGAAGAAATATCCTTACAAATATGTACAATACAGTTAATTTAGAAATGAAGATTTAATTGAAATTCTGTACTAAAAGGAATGTAAATGAAATAAAGAAGTTTAATTTATGGAAAAAAATTAAACAGTAAAATAAACTTGGACAAAATTGTGCGTACTTTTTTTTAACATTTAGAAATGCGGTTGTATTCTTTCAGGCCTATTACTTGATTCTATCGATTTATACGTTTAAAGTGTGATTAATAGGTTCTATAATATAAATCTTTACAGAAAACATTGTTGAAGGAGGAAGAAATCTTCACCCAGACATAATGCTGAAGCATTCAAAGATGGAAAATAATAAAATATTGCATTGCTAGCCACTATTTTAACTGCAATAGAAACAAAGGGTTTAAAAAATGATTTTTCGAAGAATTTTGAATAGTTTTTAAGAGAAATGCGGGTTTTTTTAAATATTTGTAATCTCAAACAGATATATTTTGTCTTTTGACATGGCTACTTATATAAGCTGCATTTGCCGTTATTTATTTTATTTCTTATAAGAGTTTTTTTTATATGAATACAAAAGCAAATATTCATCGCAATGCAACAGATTTGGCAGAACACATCTAAAGGAAATGTTGCGATCAGAAATGAAATAACACAAAGGTTTCTCGTCCAGTTTATTCTGTACTACATCGGTGATATGCATCGCTGACATTATTTATGCAAATCTCCGAAACATACTGAATGCGATAGTTATAGATGCACTAAAATATTTCACTTCACTGAATGACATTTCGCAGTTTAATGAATGTAAAAAGAAAATACTTGTTACTAATACAGTAGTGGAAGTCGCTCAGCCAGTAGGGTGGTTATGACCCTCGGCTTGTGATCGAGTGGGTTCGAATCCCGAGTAAGACATAGTTGTATCTTCTTCGGGAAAGAAGTCGGTCTTTCACCTGTAATGGATTCCCGTCTTGAAAAGAAGCGCACCCCTTCTTGTTATATGCTGGCATCGTCATCTGTAATAAATGTGTCTATTCTTCTGTTGTATGCTTTCTGTTCTTCACTTGTATTGCATATGTTCCCACGATGAAAAACACACGTCAAAACATCAACAGTATAGTGAGAATATTTCACATCCATTAAAATTAATATCTAGCTATTTGGACGAGTTTAACACAATTTTTTGGATCAAATTTCTTTCCCTTTCACGAAAAACCTACCTATTTTTTAAAAACTTTTAATTATATACATTTAAAAATCGAGTTAAAATTCAGTTAAAAAACTAAATTATAAATCAATAAAATCTATTATCTGTCAAATTACTTTAAAAATCGTCTTCGAGATAGGAATAAATAAAATATTTAGTTGAAACTGGAACTTAAATATTTTTATCCATGCAGTTGGAAATATATTGGCAAAATAAGTAAAAAATTCGGATGTAAAAAATATTTAACGTAAATGTGGCTTTTTCTTCAAGACGAAGATTAGGCGGCATAAATTATGATTACACTGATAATGAGTAATTTGAAAAAAAAAATAGTTAGGCTAAATTGAATTAATTTTATAAATAATAACTATTATGAAGTAACATAATAGGCGATGGACCTTATTTTTTTAACCGCCATCGAGTGTTGAAGACGACATCTAAGTCTTCTCACTACCACACTTCTGTAAAAGGAGTCCTTTGAGCCACGGTGGGTCTTCAGTGACTTAAAGAATTTTGAACTCATGACGCAGAGACCACGAGTTCGTGACCATGACAATCAGCCTAGCGCAGCCGCCAGAAAAGGTGGACAAAAAATACACTTTATAAGAAGGCTGAATTTGTATTACTGTTTTGTCATCGGACTTAGATTTGAAGTGGCGTATATTACGCCTCTATTAGATGTATGATAGGCTCAGAAATTTATTTTTAAAAAAACCGGTAGAGTTTTCCTATTTTTCAATGTAATCCTTACATAGTGGATTATAATAATTTAATTCTTATTCATGTACATAGTGTTTTCAAATTCGTTACTTTTAATCTGACGTTGGGTAATCCATTTAAAAAGAATTTATTCCATTCCATTTATTTTACAGAAATCTTCCATATTTTACGCTTCCTCTCAGTTGTTCAGAAAACTATTTTTAACTATGATCGAGAGATGAGGGTGGAACTGTTACACCACTCTCCAAACTTTCATACCCCATCAACGAGATGACTCTGGAGTTTCGATCGATTTCTCTGCACACGGTGGGACTTTGGCGTTACTGGGACTTGAACTCACGACTCAACAGTAACAACACCGACCCCGAGATCGTCACCACTTCTACGAAAGTTTTTTAGGGTGAGGGGGAATTGTATTAAAGACGCAAAGACTCTTGGCAAGGGAATTTCAGCGTTGATCAAGTGACGAGAACTATACCTGAGCAGGCATCCCTCTCCCAACTACCACACCACGTCAACAGGAGGAATTTCAACTCAGCAGATGTAACATGCTTCATTTCTCTTCACACGGCAAGTATTCAGCACCCCATTGACTCAAAAACGAAACGCGCTAGCTACGAGTTCATGTCCATAACCACTAGGGTACCACAACCACTTTACTCGCTCTAACCAACAAAATTTATTCCATCTTATAAATCATAAAATAAAATAAATATCACAATATATATATATATATATATATATATATATATATATATATATATATATATATATATATATATATATATATATATATATTCTTATATATATATATATATATATATATATATATATATATTCTTATATATATATATATATATATATATATATATATATATATATATATATATATATATTCTTATATATATATATATATATATATATGTTTTACAGTTATGTTCATAACTCTATATTGGAAGCATTCATTACCCTATGTTTTACATCCATATAAAATTCATTTTTACTTATGAATGCAGGTTTATTTATAACTTGGTGATAAACTGCGTGTCACACACAAATAATATCCAAAAAAGGCTTAAGACGAATCATAACATTTATTGAACACCACAATGCAAAATAAAAATGTCTCTCCATTCACCTTTATATATCTTCTCACCTTCTGTGTCTAATAATTTTTTTCTGTTTAAAATGAAGCATTAAAGACAGCTCAAAGCTCGGTAAGAAAACTCCTTCGAAAGTTTATTACCATAAAATTTTTAATTAACTAAGAACTTTCTGAGTAATTAAATGGAATAGAGAAACTTTATTGGTCGTAAAATTTAAGAATCGAATTCACCAGATTGAGTGCAGATGATAATATACAGACTTCGTACAAAAAAAAATGCATTTATATCTAGGTGAAGAATTAATGTATTTGAAGTAGATAAAGCAGAAAATAATTTTCTTGATGTATTTAAAGTTATTTGGTTACGTTAGCTCTTTAAATATTTTATATTGTTTATCATATGCAAGTGAAATACGTTTCGTTTATTATGGATATAAAAATATTATTTATCTCTCGAAAAAAAAACTCCTGATTGTCATTTCCTATTATATTGCATAAATAAAAAGCGTAATAAAATGTTTAATGTAATCTTCTCACGAAATTTTAAAATATGTGGACACCATTTCACGCTGTCGACATTTACTTTTTCGATTGTAAATGGTACTTACATTTGTTTTACATTTCATCGAAAAAATTGTCTGAAAACATAAGACAATGAAGATATTTATTAATCTTTAATTTATGATTCTGTTAGTAAACCACAACTACTAAGAAACTGTTTTGATTGGACATAAATGTTTATTTTTTTATTTTGTTTTGACAATGATATGATTTATTTGGTTTTTATAAAACCATTACACAAAGTTTAATTTTACGATTGTAATATAAGAAAAACACATATTTGGACTTTTCAACCCAAACATTTATTATTAATGCAAACCGTTTTTAAAAAATTCAAATGCATAAACTGTTAAATATGCTTTTAAATTTATATGTTTAAAATTGATTTATATGCGTTTAGAATAACACATTTATGAATTTAATATTAATATTATTTTTAAGTAATTTTTAATAAGCGAACATAAAAAAATGATTCTAAAAATTACAATCATGTTATCTCAAAAACTCATATTAAATTTTGTTGTACATAATTCGTTTTTTTAAATCAAATTTCATGTTTGTACATCAATTACTGTAAAAAACGTAGAACATTTTAAAATTACTTCATGATTTTTAAAACCTTTATTTCTAAAAAATGAAACAGTTTGACTTTCACGGTATTATGAGCTCAAGTCCTACTTTATATATTACTGAAAATTAATGATAGGCAAAGCAAGTTA
Source organism: Trichonephila clavipes (assembly GCA_019973935.1). Classification (NCBI taxonomy): domain Eukaryota; kingdom Metazoa; phylum Arthropoda; class Arachnida; order Araneae; family Nephilidae; genus Trichonephila; species Trichonephila clavipes. The sequence continues at coordinate 294,922 of BMAU01020051.1, forward strand.
TTTTTTTTTACCTAAAAATATGCCTTTTAAAAACATTTAATGCTACGAAAGGGGACATAACAGTACAAAGCATTTAATGATTAATATACAAGTTAACTTCAGAGGTAAAAGAGACTTGCTGATATTTTTATTCCCATTAGATTACAGCAGGCGATTGGATCAGAAAAAAAGAGTACGCGTTGGAATTTTTACAGAACTATTTGCATTTTACCTAAAAGGTCCAAACACAACTCTGTTTGATGGTGAAGTAAAACGACCATTCACACACAAATAATTATTGTCCAGAAAGAAGGCTTTTGAGAGTAACATTATATTTTCTATTTCTGGAATAAAAGATGTAACATTTCTGGATTCAGTCTCTATTCGAATGAAAAACTGTATAGAGAATCTTGAATTGATTTTGATTGATTTAAAAAAGGCACATTATTTTACTATGGGTTCTCTCTCATTTTTTTTAATTTTATATTGAAAACAGTTATAAAATCCCCATGCACCACAAAGTATCAAACGGGGCTCGTAGAAGTAAGTATTAAGTATGCATTACAAAGGAAATAATTTTTTTTTATTTTTGAGGTTATAAATGATTACAAATAATTACACTAAATTTCCAGAACTTTTTTAAGGTGATTCTAGTGGGAAAAAGTTAGTGAAGATTCAGATGAAATTTTATATTAACACTTGACCGACCATCGGTGTCAATTTGACATCGAAGTCTATTCAGTTTGTTCTTTCCGTATTTTTGCAGGGAATTTGAAAATTTTTCGTAACTTTAAATTATTTCCCATGGTACACTCATGAACAAAAATATTAGCGCACCAAGTCAAAATAAAACGAAATTTAACATACGTAATAACTACTTTGATATAAGTAAATGAATAGAAAATCAAAGAAAAAGGATCATTTACTTCAGAGAAAAGGCAAAAGAACGGATGATTTAATTCCCTGTTGAATCCCCTCAAGCACGAATGCACGCAGCGAAACGATCGGGCATTGAAGCATACAAGTTCTGTATGATGTCTTGAAACATTTCGTTCCATATTTGCTGTAACCTTGCCTCTAGTTCGCTGAAACTCGAGAAATGATTAACTCACCGTCCCAAATGATCTCAAATGTGCTCGATTGTAGACAAATCTGGGGATCGGGTAGGTCAAGGAAGGGTAGTAACACCCTTAACGTGTGAGGACGAGCATTGTCTTGTTCAAACAGGGTTTCTGGAAACCGTTGCATGAGTGGTAACACATGTGTTTGCAGGATGTCATGGACATACCTCTGGTTTGTCATGGTGCCACGAATCAATAATAAGGGTAATAGTGTATTGACGGCAATGACACCCCATACCATCACACCAGTTGGGGGAGTGGTGTCGTTGTAAAGCAAATGCAGGATTGAGGCGTTCACCACGGGGTCATCACACAAGAACACGATTGTCCTCACTGCTGAGATTGAATCTGGATTCATCGCTAAAGACGACCAGTTTCCTTTTCGTTGTAGCCCAGTTTTCTCGTACGCGGCACCACTCCAAACGGATGTGTCAATGGGTGGGTGTCAAGGGCAGCACATGTAGAGGGTCCCGAGATCCCACAGGTCCTTCAGCCAGGTGCCCTTATATGGTTCTAGAAGACACAGGGTCCCCTAGTGAAGGTGCTTCCTGTGCCTGGATGGCGGCTGAGGAAGCAGTTGGCTATACGCGTGCATTTCTTATTATGTGGCGGATTACTCGACGACTTGTTTGTCGAGGGCGTCCTGAGCCTGGACTTCGTATAAATAACATCTATAGGATCCACTGGTCCCAACACTTCACAACACAATCAGAGTGGCCTAATTGACGAGCTACTTTTCTAGCTGACCACCCAGCTTCCATCGTGTCGATGATTCTCCCCTTATCAAACTGCGACAGCTGCTCATATTGCCTTCGAAAACGGCGTAATTGTATGCCTACCTCAGCTCTTTCTTTGTAAACGATTCAGCACATTCAAACAAGCTTTGGGTACCTGTTTTATACTCCAAGGAGAGCGACGTTAAACACCCTCTACCGGCTATACGTAATGCACAATCATGCTGCATTCCTAATCATTTGTATATCTTCCCGACATGTACCTTCATGCCAAGTTTCGTTACGATCGCGCAATTATTTTTTGGAGCGCTAATTTTTTTGTTCATGAGTGTAAGTACGCATTAAAATTTTGTGGTTCTAGGATAATTAGGAGAAATTTTACAGCTAAATATACCTAGAACGTCCGATGGTGTCATTTCGACACCAAGACAATTTATCATCACTCTGTCGTTCATCATTACTATTTGTAAAACAAACTTCCCGAAGTACTATGACACATTTATTTGAACTTAAATGCAGTGTTATTGGGTTAACAGTGGAAACGAATCTATTTTTCTAAAAATTTTGTGTCAAAGTGTTTCCTTACACAGCATTTGGTTATTTTCTCAGGAAAAAAATCACTTAATTTTCGAGCCTTGTGTAGAGCAGACACTGTGAAACGATGGCTCGTAGAAAAGGTCTAAGCCCTGATAAAATAGTTAATTTATTGCGAGGTGTTTCTGAGAATGATTCGGATGGTGGGGAGCTGTCTTGCTCTAATTTAGATTTTGATGAAGACATAAGTTATGTGATAGTGACTGTGAAGCATCTGAAGAAATTGCAGAGATGTAATTGGTACTATTATAGTAAATCGTGATATATATATATATATATATATATATATATATATATATATATATATATCGCTAGGGATAGCACAGAATGATACCGCCTAACAGTAATGTTCCCGGCAGATTTGCGACGCGAAATGTCTTGCGACAAAGCAGTGGTACACCAAGCTTCAGGAAACATAAATGTCAACGTCAGTTTTTTATGATATAAAGGGTCTCAAAATATGTTAATTGCCTGAAATAATATTAAAAAGTCTTAAAACTAAATCCTTCTGATCCCTGCATTTATTGAGTTAAAACAATTATTTCATATATTTTACATCGCGGTGTCTTAATGACACCAGTGGACTTTTAAGGGGAATCGAAATCCCGGACGTTCTAGTGTTAAGTCCCTTGAATATCACTCATAGCATCTTTTGTTCTCTGACAAACTTGGAACACAGAAGGAGCACATGTGGGTTCTAAATTTTCCTCACTCCCAATATTACATTCACAGAAAAGTGACTGAACTAAATTAAATTGGTTCAAAAAGCTTTTTAAGTTACCATGATCAGTTAAAAGTTGGGTTATTTTGTAACTAGTATAAAAAGGATGGCAAGAAAGTATCTTATTAATGCCCCCCCATTATGATATCTACGGAAATGAGAGAGCTGATTTCTTAGCCAAAAAAGCTGCTGGCGAGTTTCAGTGCTTTCAGAGAGGAATTCCGTACTCTTCTGTAAACAGAGGTATTGAAAATTGAATGAAAAAGATCTACAAAACTTATCTAAATGAAAAATTTGAGATAAATGTTGGAGGGGACACGCTAAATGAGATCCCAGATCATTCGAGACGTTTGCTGCCCTCATGCTCAAAACCGGTCGCGTCTGACTTGAGGGTCATCTTCATAGACTAAAGGTACTTCTCTCTCCTAACTGCTGTTTTGTTGCCACTTCAATTTTTTTCAAAATAAAAAAAAAACTCAATAAATTTGAATAAGTATTAGCCTTTAACATTTAGTTTTTTAGAATCAGCCTTTGATTTAGTGATAAAAGAACAATATTAACATTATATTTTGTATTTGAGAACAATCAGTTAAAGCAGGGGTGACCAACCCAAATGACCTCGCGGGCCACTCTGGAAGAACTTTACAATCTCACCGCATATAAAAATATACATCTTTATGTAAGATTTGGATCCATTATACAAACACTTGTTGGAGTGAAAATTTAAAACAGACTGATATACTATTATTGCTTTCATTGTTTTTCATGTATACAAACATTGATAGTATAATAATAATTATGCAGTGATCAAATGTTTCATTTAATTTATTAGTCAGATATCAGTTTCTCAACTCATTCACTTAGGTTTTGCGAGTCGATCGCAATGCATGTGTATTTGCGTACCTTAATGGATGTTGCAGATTTTGATGCGTTACGTTTGAGCACGATTTATGTTTGATACATTTCAATTTAGGAAAAAGGGAGATTCGCAGTAACAGAAGCAACGTGATAAAATAATAACAGTTATGGGATTTATTTTTTACAAAAAAAAAAACTCTTTAAACAACAAAATATTGTACAAAATAGTCGAATTTTGTTAAGTTGTACAGAAAATCTCGCGAGTTGGGCACCCCTGCTCTAATAAATGCTGAGCACTTGGATATTTGCCCTGCCGTCTCTGTTAACATCTACGATAGTTACTGGAGGGTCAGAGAGCAGTTAAAAGCTTACTTTCAGATTGTATTTATGCTTTTGTTTTTGTTCCTAATTTGTTGTTATTCCTTATTCGTTCACACGAAGTGTTTTTCACTCAAGTGAATAGTGTGGGATGTATTCATTAAGTGCTTCAGTAAGCAATTAAAAAAAATAGTTTGTGTCAACAAAGCTTGGTGATCGACAATCAACTCACTCATAAGTAAAAAAAAATACAATCATGTTCGAAGTTTCAGTTTTTAATCACAGTCTGACTCTTCTCTTAATATTATATGCATTGTCAAAAATGAGTTAAATAACTCATCTGCAAATTTGATGGATGGAATTAAATAGCTACTCCATAATAATTTGCATAAAAATAGTGAATCAATCATTTTTATTTAAATATTATATCCGATTAGTGACTAAAAAAAAATTATACACGTATTCATACGTATAGGATTAATAGATTAAAAAATACTGCAAGTAATAGTGATTACTTATCCATCACTACTTTTTATTAATAAGCGCGTTAGCGTAAGGCGAAATATGATTTTAAGTGAATTTTACAAAATTTGTGATAGTTTCTCCAAGGGGAAGCCATCTCTTCATCTACTCGACCTAGATTTGTAGAAGGTAAGGATTGATGACTCAAACTATCCATAATAAAACCAATTTATTATTAGCAAATACACTCAGGAACATTGAAAATAGCGACCCAAGAAGAAAGCATCGGATTGAAATGAAATTTAATACACATAAATACACAGATGAGTTAGTCACTTGATCTAAAAAAACAAAACAATTAAAAGAATACAGAGTGTGCAACGACACAAATACTGGGCAACTTCAATAGCGCGTTGGACCACCTCCAGCTGCAATACATGCTGCCACATGGGCCGGCATTGTGTTGATTAGACACCTTATGTTATCCTCAGGCAGATGGGCCAACAAATCTTGAACAGCCAACTCTAAATCATGTACAGAGTGACACGATGGCATCTGCCGTTTTAGCTGATTCCACACGTGCTCTACAGGGGACAAATCGGGGGAGCTGGCCATGGAAGAGTCTGAAAATGACGTAGGAAGTCTTAAACAACTCTTGCTGTATGCGAACGAGCATTATCTTGCTGTAAAACTTCCCCTGGGAGACCATTTAGGAAAGGTCCTTCACGGGGTCGAAGAATATCATCAACCTAGCGTTGGCCCGTTAAGGTTCCACGCATCACAATTAAAATGGACTGTCTATCATAGGCTATGCCCCCCCCCCAGACCATTACACTAGCTGTGCGGGCTGTGTGACGTAGAACATTGGGGGAGTTGTACCGCTCACTAGGGTGCCTCCACATCCGTACACGGTTATCATCTGTCCCCAAAATAAACCGGGATTCATCACTAAACACAACCTTTTGCCAATCTGTGACATTCCACATTGATCTGGCTTGGCACCACTGTAGACGCAGTTGCCGATATTCCGGTGTTAAAGTGAGCGCACGGAAAGGGCGCTTGGATTTAAGATTTGCTTCTGCAAGGTGTCTGGAAATTGTTTGTGGAACAATTGCTACGCCTACGTCTGCTCGTATCGTTGAACGAGTCACTGTGAAGTCCACAAGTGCTTGCCGCACGATCCTTCGATCCTCTCTCCTCGTGGTCTTCCTGATCACTCCAGACCAGGTTTTCCGCGCGTGGGTACCTTCTCGTGTCCACTGCTCCCAACAATTTGTAACGGCACACTCCGAACAATCCACCTGGCTAGCAACACGGCGCATCGACGAGCCTGCAGTTTTCATCCCGATGATCAGGCCTCTCACAAACTCGCTTAAGTGTGAGAGATGTCTTCTATCACGTTTACCTGGCAAGTTTCGCTTACCAAAGTCTTCCTACAATCGGCGGGTAATCGTCACGTTTAAGAATCTTCGAATTTGCGCTGGCTTATATAGCACCCTCTTCCTGATTGTAGCACCACCTTGGCGTGTATGAGCATGCGTATTGGCAGAAAACTTGGATCATTTGCATATCACATTACGCTGTACTTATTTGCAAAGTTTCGTGATTGTACTTAGCTTCCTTCTTGGTCGCTATTTTCAATGTTCCTGAGTATATCATAATCAAAGACAATCTTATTCTATGTGAGAAATCAAGAGTGATATATCGCAGCTCTAAATATTATGTGAAATCCTAATCGTTTAACTTTAATCGAAGTTAAATGCCATGAATCCTAACTTCCTTAATTTATTTGATTAGCTAAAGTCCGAACTATAATTACGCATCTAAGTTCAGATCCTTACCATAAGCTCATGGCGTTCAGCAACTCAGCTTTCTTTCCTCCTTCTTTTCGATTACAAAACCTCCACTATATATTTACTAATTAATCTGCATATAAATATTTCTTCTTGAGAGGGTTGGCTGTGAAATAACTTAATTGATATCCCCAAAGATTTCCCAAGAGGATTAGTTGAAAAACTCTGTAAAGCCCCCTCACAAATTTCCTCTGCTTCTTTTAATATTACTTATTTAGTTTTTAAGTTTTAATATGAACTCTGAAAATTAAATGTACGAAATCTAATAATAGATTGAGAGAGATATTGTTCGAAAGTTCGAATTTTACCTAGTTACAATCATATTACTTAGGGTTACAATGAAAAATAAAACACTAGAGCGGTGATAGCTGAACTTAATGTATTTTTGGTGCTGTTTTCAGAAATAATAATGAAAATTTTCCATCACATCACGTTTTATTGAAAAATTTTATTTTACTTGGATTTTTTATGCACATTTACCAAAAATATTTTACAGCGTTTAATTTCTTCGCTCCGTGACTGACCTTCACTCAACCTTGGGGAAACGTACAGAATACTACTCCGTGACATCTTTACTTTGCCCTCGCTTCTCTTCCTGTTGCAATATTTCTCTACCAATAGTGTCGCGCGAATAATTAACTTATATGCTTATCTTGGCTTCATAATGCATGAACTGTCATTCGTCTCAAATGATTTGAACATAAGACGCTATAATTTTGAATTTGGTTTCAATTTTTTTCCCTTCATGTGTAACTTATTGTATTGCACAGGCTGAGTAAGTGGGGGCGTCATCTCAGAAACATTTCCAACAGTTGTGTTTTTTCCTGTGCGTCACGTGAAACGTGGCTTTGAGTTCAAAGCATTGCGAACATCAGATGACTTTTGTTACATATACGGCGAATATAGTTTAATTAAAAATCGCATGAGGGCATTACGGAACATGTAAAACAGCTTTACCTTGCGTATTTTGTCTTGGAGACCAACATAAATCACAGGCTCATCATAAAATATGCGTAATGTGCCTCCACGATCTACGCTTCTTGCTCAAAGAAAAGAAGACTGCTGTACGATTTTTAATTTTTAGGACATAGAAGGAGCCAAAAAACCCCACTGATGATTGTTATTTTTGTTCCTGTCTTATCCATAGGTATAACTGCAAAAAACCAAGCGCTCATATGTTATCTGATAATATTCTATCGGCCATACGCCTCGTTCCTCATGGACCTAATATTCCAGTGTCATGGCCTCCAAGTGAAGTGCAAAAAATTTCCAGATATATCCGAAGCGAAAATGACAGATAGTCAAGATATTCGCAAGCGTATGAAGGATAACGAATATGAGATTTGTATGACAGCAAAGGAAAAAGATGCATGAGTTTTTTTCAAAGATGTCGTCAGCAAGTTTCTTGACAATTCAAACGACTGTAAAAGAATAGCAATGAATGAGCTGGAGAAATTTCAAAATTAGATTGCTCCATGAATTTGAAAATACATTTGCTTCACTTACATGTAGACTCCCCCGAAAATGTAGGACTAGCGCAAATATTAAGGGGACACAGTACGATTCAATTGACCAAGATCGGTCAAAAAATCAAATTAAATTTTTATCCTAAATCATTTTTATATATTTTTCAATAACCTCACAAAATTTGAAAGATCTAAACTTAAAAAACTCAGTATTATGATAGCTTTTACGTTCGTTTTTATTCGCATCCCTATGGCAAATCAAAACTTTAAACTGACTTATATCAGAAAGATAAAATAACTAGTTTGTCTTCATTTAAAATGCTAGGGCTTTTTTTCTATTGCGCCTAATGCCTTAATTTTTTTTATCTATTATTAATGGTACATGTAACATAAGTTTTTATGCATTATTGTATCAAAGCAATATTTAATTTTTTAAAAGTAATTGAACTCAGAATTTATATATTTTTTAAGGAATTTTCAATAGACATTCATAAAAAGAAGTATTGTATGAATACCCATCATATTAACGCAAAACACATAACATAGCTTGACGTACATGTAAATCAAACTTCATGCATGTAAGTAAAATTTTTAGGAGGAGTAGCATTTTAAAATTACTTCACAAATTTTAAGTTTTTTCCTTAAAAAATTATACGCCTAGCTTTTTATGAAATTTTGAGCACAAAATCTATTTAACATTGTATACATACATAGGAGGCAATCAAAAAAATTTAAAAATCCTTAAATTAAAATATTTTGCGTAAATCGTACCATGCCCCCGTAAGAAGTAATGGACACGAACATGCTCGCTGACTATTGTTGGATGTTAAAACGAGATAGGCCTCAGATTAAATATAAAAGAGTCAAAAAGAGAAGTTTCAAATTAATAAATTATAGTTAAATTTTTTTAAAAAAACACTCTTTTTTGGTTAATTGAACTGAAAAGTAAGTAAATAATTCTTAATATAAGAATTATTGTTTTACTTTTTAATTCGATTAACCATAAAAGTGTGTTTTTTCGTTTTTTTAAAACTATTATTTATTTTTCATTTTTTAGTTTGATCTACAGTAAAAGCATGTATTTTTAGTTCTTTTAACTATCATTTATTCATACACTTTTTTTTTTTTAATTTTTGGCCCACGACCGAAAAAAATTGCCCATCCCTCAGTTAGAACAAATATTTTTTCCCCAGCACGAGTCTTTATTTTTTATTTCCATTTTCAGAGAGACTGGACCATTGCTTATATTATGATAAGATATAAATCTGGAAATTGTATTTAAAATTAGTCGCCAAATCTGAAAATGATGCATAGAGTTAATCGCCAAATCTTGGAATGGTACATGGAATTACTCGCCAAATCTGGAAATGGTATAAGGAATTAGTCGCCAAATTTGGACTATCCTGTCTCCTGATTATCCTATTCAAGATAATGGAACAAAATTATGAAATTGTTGCATGTCATCGGTCCTTGAGAAGTGTGAAAAAATTTCGAATCAATCTGACCTTTTAAAGCGAGTAAAAATCGAGTTCAAAGATTCCGTTACATTCAAGTGAAATTTGTAAAAGCGTGTTAAAAAGAGAACGTAGCCAAGGAGAAACTTTGTTTCTTTTGCTTTCTTGTGCATTTTAAAATATGCTTCTAGCTTTTATGCACACAGACATAATTTTTGCTCCCCTTTGTGAATCGTCTATTTTATGTAAATATCTTAGTAAAAACAAATTAAAATAGAGTGTTAGTAATTTTCTTTTAGAAATTAGAAAAAAATTGGTTGCAAAATGTATAAATCTTATAGGAATTTCTTGTTTCTCTCACAATCAAAGATGGTTTTTGAGGTCTGGAAATAAGGGTTTTCATCTAATTGCTGAAAAATTAATTTGCCTCACCAAGAAGCAATATTTACATTGATTTAATTGAATAAAACCCACTGTTGCCAAATTTCCCAGGCTAAATTGTTAGAGAGAAATCCTTTTCAAATTGGGCTTTAGCAAAAATATTGTTATTGATTTTACAAAAATTCCTGACGTGATTGGAAAAAATGCAAGTCATTTTCGGTAATCAGCACAGTAAAAAAAAAGAAATAACTGATAATATATTTTGTATTTTTCCAAAACTTTAATTTTGTACCCCTGTGTTATTAAGAAATACCTTTTAAAAATATTTTGGCAATAAAATACGCATTATTTTACGGAGAAAATTTGTTTGAACGAACTAGACAACAATTAAAAAATACCCTGGTAGCAATTTACCATATGATAACGCAACGGATATACAAGATAAAAAATGGTACACTTCCCAGTTAAATTAAAAAAAACCGCATTTTTATAGAAGCTCATTCATTGAAATTCGTAATTTTTTTTCCTAATTGGATATTGATTTATTTTTAAAGTGAGAAATACCATACAATTTACATCAAAAATATGACATATCGTAAAATCCATATGAAATCAACAACGTAAGAAGCAAAATAATATAATTATTCTTTGGGACTCCACCAGACAGCCATCTGCATATTTAATGCAATTATGTCTGCAGAAGCAGAAGGAAAAGTTGTCTCCCTTTGTTTTAATAGAAAAAGGAAACTAACTTAAATTAGAAACTTTGCTATCCTTATTTAGTTTTTCTTTCGATCCAATAGCTGTTTTACCCAGAAGAGAACTACAGTTTAGCAACGTTTTATTTCTAAAACAAAACTTCCTTAATTCAATATGGAAATAGGAATCTTAAGAAGCTGGATAAATTTGACGTGCTATTGCTTGAAAAATTAATGTTTCAAAATTTTTATTTTTATTATTGGATGATAAAAACTATAAAAATATCATACCACTTCCATTTAGGGGCTGGAGGAAGTAACAAGTGAACCCATGGAGTGACAGGTAAATTTAGAGCGTCTTGCTCTGGGTGCCATGGCTTTATTTTATACAAAACATGAATTTTTACGAAATATAATAACATTAAGCAATTAATATAATATTGTAATAGCATTTACAGTAATTTTTATTAAAAAAACACTACAAGATAATTCGTAGCCTGGCGTCTCTGAATAAGATTCCTATTCTGAGAGTCGCTTACGAGTTTTCTCGTAGTGGGTATTTTTCCGTAAAATCTTCATATACAAAGGGTTTTTTTCATATTTATTGTTTTGACAAGTTTTTTGCCAAATTACTTGCTGGTAAAAGGCATTTAGGGGGTGGTAGTTATAAAGAGTTGTGTTAAGTAATAATAATGAACTGATAAGTAATAATTAACAGACCACAGTTATCTATTGATACAAGAAAATACATCAACCCGCCTTCGAAACTTCCTGGAGAATGCATACAAATTCTATAACCAAAGAAATCGATGGAATAAAAGGATGCGCATATGTACTTTTAGAAAATCAATTATTATGATTTTTTTATGGCGAGGGCAGACATGCAAGATAAAGTAGCAACTATAATAGAAATAAGTCTAATATTTTTACTTAGAATATATTCTTCCTACAAAAAAAGTACTGCCTACAAAGCCATGTCAAAGGGGTACAAAGCAGAAAAAAACTGTGAGGAGGTTAGGGATTTTTATCCAGTATTCGTATTTCAAAGTTAACCACAGCAACGGCAATGGAATATTTTCTTCATTTTTAGAATGTGCATTTACACACACACATATATTTATTTAGTGGAACCTCTATGTTACGAATGTTTCTATACAGCGGACTTTTTCCTGGAACTTTGAATATTTCACGATTTTCTTCGTACAATAACCTCTCTACAGCGAAGTGCATTTTCTGTACAACGAGTTTTTGTTTTTGTGATTCAACTTTTGTTTTACATTTTTTAAATTATTTCTGAAAAAAATTTCAGGTTATTTTTTCTTTAGCACTTTTTATGGAGGTCATAAATCTTGAACAGGTATTATTAGATCCTAACTTGCCGAGAGCAATAGAATTCTGGACTTTTCATCCAAGACGTGCAGCCTTTAACCCTTAGTGCCCAGTTCACTAGAAACATCTTCGGTATCCTCTTTCACCCTCATTATATTTGTCCCGTGTCCCCATGTTCTAATTATAAAATAATGTATATTTAATATTACTTGTATGCTTTAAATAATAAAAAATGTTCATAAAATTCATTAATTTTAGTATAAAATTATTTTCTTGATATTGAAAGTACAGTGAATTCTTCGACATTCTTTTTTCTTGTTTTTCTTGCATTTTTTCATTCTGACTTTCTTTTTTGATCGGCAAGATATACAAAATAAATATATATTAATTTAAAAAAAGGTGTGAATGAGAGAGATATTAGTCTTTTAATATATAGTGTTTACGAATTTAAAATTTGCTTTATGTGGTTTATAATGGATATTAAAAGATGGACCTCTATATAACGAATTTTCCTTACAACGAAGCTTAAAAATGACTATCCGATATTTATATTGCTGGTGAAATTTGGATGTATGCCTTAAGGGTTATTATTTATTTTTTAATTTTATACTTAATTGAACTCCAGTAACATTGATTTTAATATTATCCTTTCTTTAAATAATTATAGACAATTTTTAAAGCTTTTTTAATATTCTAAGCAAATATGAAGATGCATTATTGATAACTTTTTTGATCACTAAGCAATTTAATTTTTTAAATTTGGTTTATAGACTTTAGCATCACTTTGAATTAGGTAAAAAGTCAAATTACAATTCTACCACGCAAATTGTAAAAATTTCAACTGGAATAAAAAAATACTTCTGATCTGAATAGCTGTAAATAAAATACAATTATGATAAAAATTGCAAGCAAAACCTTTTTGGAACGAGTAATCTAATTTAAATTTAACCCTAAATAAAGAACACAAGTAATAACAGCCCCAAAAAGAAACAAAGGTACAAAACAAACTTTATCACATATCACATTCCAAAGAAATCGTAACAAATATTCGCTTCGATATATTAGTCTAAGGGCTAGCAACGTTTTCGAGAAAGAATTTTAGAAAAGCTCATTCTTTAATATTTCTTTCTCTAAGACTTTGCGAACATCGTGCGGGCTATCTGGCTGCCAGTAAACGTTGCGTTTATTAATGCGCATCATACCTTTACAGGTAAAAATATCGATTTTTTAAATAATTTTAGAATGAAAGGTTTTTTGTTTTCACTAAATTTAAAATGTTATTAACAACATGAATTTATTAATGCAAGACATTTTTGTTGTTGAAAATAATGTGCCAGATGCCATTTTGTATGAAAAAAATCATTAATTTCAAACCATTTTAGAATGTCTGTAATTTTAATATTATTTTATTTATACATAAATAAGTACAAATTTAAATTGCCAAACATTAATTCGGTTGCTTACTTAACATACAGACCGATTTATACCGCGGTATTATGCCCGTCGTTAGAGAGACAGTGGCAAAGTAGGTAGGCGGAAGAGTGACCGATGCGTTGCTTCCTTTTTGTAATTCATACAAAATGCAGTGTCGTAAATACGCTTTATCTACTGACATTTTTTTTTCACTTTAAATATTACAAGTAAATGATGGACGGTAAAAAAGGACTCCTTTTACATTATACATCAACTAAAAAACAAAGAAAAATCCGAATGACTCACTAGCCAGATGTTTTTTTTATTTACAAGAAAAATCACCTGCCTATTTAAAATACGACAGAACTCTCCCTCCAACCCGATAGTTTAACTATTTTACATACTAATCAATAATGGGCTGCTGGAGACGATAATTGCTGCAGGGCATGTTAGCGGCGCATGACGACGTCAGTCCCAAGTCATATGTTTACGTTTGTTGAGACAAATATTATTCAACTCAACAAAGAAAAATATAATAAAATTATAGAACATTATTTTTTGAAAAGTAATCAATAAACAAACAAAAATGTTATAAAATTGTAGAACACTATAATTTGAGATCGAAAGCAAATTAAAGGTAAACAACAAATTTTACATTCTTCCAATGATGCCAAAGTGTATGACAAAATAACAGAATGGGTTACCAAATTCCAAAATCTAGAATTAATACAAACAACCAATAATCTAAAAACCTCAAATGCTCTAATTTTTTATCACCATTCGTGTGAAGTGGGATATTTCAATGACTACAAGAAAATAACCGTGAATACTGTACGCATCTCCTGGCGTAATGTACGAGATATTCATAAGGATATTTTTAATAAAACTGTGTCAATAATTGAAGAAGATGTAGTTAAAAAAAGAAATTATTTGTCATTAACTTCCCTTTGTGACATGTATAACAAAGAATTACAAGAAGAGCTAATGCATCAACCTGAAGCCGATGTAAGTTGAATGACAAATCATCAACTTGAAGAAAAAATAGTAAAACAATTCAAGCAAATTAAGATTGTAATAAAAAAGAAAAGAAAAATTATTATGCGTACAAATAGTAACTTATTGGAACAAGAAGATCTAAAAAAACTCGAAGAGAATGATCTCATTGATAAAGTTGCATTCATTCTACGAAATACTATTTTAAAAATGGATAAAACAACATTACCTGCTGTAATGAAAATGGAAGATTTGATTAATGGTGAGTATACTATTCCAGAAAAACTAGATCGCTTTTTCAAAGCATTAATTGGAGGTAAAGATATTCATCGCCGAGATGGAGTCAATTGTCATAGGTTAAGCAATTCATTGGCTTCTGATGCTATTTATTGTGTAAGTAATGGTACTGTTAAGCCATCAAAGCACATAACGCTGGGTATGACCGTGAAAAGGCTTACAAGTAGTAGAAAAATGATTAATATTTTAAATCGACTTGGACATTGTTGTAACTACAATACGCAGGAAGAACTAGAAACTGAAGCTACGATCTCATCTGTAAACCATTCTCAAATTTGCCCTTCTGACATTATTCAAAGTCCGTCATTAAGCACAGGTGTAGCATTTGATAATTGTGATAGATACGTCGATACTTTAACTGGAAAGGACACTTTACATGACACCGTAGGAATCATTTACCAAAATGTAAGTCATGATTACGATATTGAATTAAATTCAAGTAGTATAAGTGGAAATATTGACATACCGCTACCACCAACAAAAGAAGACGGACTTTTAACGACGAAATTCCAGAACTACCGTCGTTTAATCATCGATTGCAAATGTTAGAAAATTTAACACCAGTTGAGAATGAACCAACTCTCCCCGCAAATTTACCTTTGATATATATATAGAAACAATAGATCTGTTACATTTACTTTCACACTTCTTACATGTGCCAAATACCCCAATGGGGAAATGTTTTAATTCTAAAATTATTAAAGATACTAGTCCCAAACAAAAAGTATCTTATCTTACACATATTAATTTTTCAACGACAAATGTAGCGGTAGTTACACATACAATGGAACAGACCCAATTTGTTGGAAAGGAATGTAATGAAACATATGTGCAAGTTACTTATGACCTGGCAATAGCTAAAATAGCATATAAAATCCAATCAACGTCAAAGCCCCAATTCAATAATCTTTTCATCCATCTTGGTTCATTCCATTTAATGATGGCTTTCTTCAAAGTCATAGGAGTTTTTATAAATGAGTGTGGTCTATCTCATATGATGATTGAGAGTAATATTATTGTTTCTGGCTCAGAGTAAACGGTTTAGTTGAAGGTAAAAATTTTAATCGTTGCAAACGCCTGCATCCGTTGATAGTTCTTGGTTTGAAAATGTTACATTTTGATCATTTTTTGGACAATATTGAATACAATTTCCTGAAGGAACAAGTTATCGACGATCTCCTTCATTATCAAGAAGTTATAGATTATCTCTCGTCTATACCAATAGAATTACCTAATAATGTATTATCTCGGGAGTATTATCTGCATATAAAAAATTCGTAAAAGAAACAAGACAAGGTGAGCATGGGAAAACGGCTCAATTCTATTTGATTGACATCCAGCTTGTAAACTATTGTATAACCTTGTCAAAAAGCATACGCATGGGAGATTTCGAAATGTTCAAATATGTTATTCCAAAAATAACCAATTTAATTTTCGCAGTAATTCAACCGAATTATGCTCGATGGTGTGTTAAATATTTAGACAATCTAAATAAAGTAGATGAAACACATCCTGGACTAAAAAATGATTTCATGAATGGATGTTTTGGAATAAAAAGAACCGACAAACCATTTTCGAGCATACCAATTGATCTTACACTGGAGAGACTATCAATTCTGAAGCGGCTAGATGCCTAAGTGGTATTGCACATTTTATTAACTCCTTAGCTGCCCGTCAACGCTGGACCAAAAGTCGCAGTATTAGAGCTACTATAATCTCTCACGTTCTCGATGTTTGTGGATTGAAGCAATTACAAGACGTGACTGCGGATTTGCAACCAAATAGAATTAAAACTTATGGCAAACAACTCTCTGATTTCAACGAAATTTTTGAAAATAATATTAATCCATTTGATGAAAGTTTAGACAAAGATAGTTTATATAATATTGCAACTGCCAAGCCTGTACCTGAAAATGTAGCGAACTTTTTGTTGAACATTGAGAAAAATGGTGAAGATTTACGGAAACAGTTTATTACTGAATGTGCTGAAGATCAGAATATATTTGATAAGCCAATAAAAAGAATCAAGTGCTCAAATTTGCTGGTGCTCCAAAGAATAAAAAAATAACTCTTGGTAATAAAGTTATTGAGCTAAGAATGCAACGAGGTCTGTATGGTTGACTCTTAGGTATAAAAAGTCGATATTGAAAAAGTACTGTGATTTCCACTAACGTCGATACCAACATCGATGTGTCATACAGACGGTAGTATTTGCAAAACAGATAAAGCACAATTAATTAAAGTTTTCGAAAAAAAAGTTAGAAAGGTCAATCAGCAATCCTAATTTTTTGATATTAGTATTTTAGACGGTTTCTTCATGTTACACATCATGAAAGAAGTGCCCCAAACTTTCGATGGCATATCAAAAAAATTCCTTAAAATGAGTTCACAGTTTAAATCACTTCGCATTGCTATTGTATTTGATCAGTATTTCACACCTTCTATAAAAGATTGTGAGCGCTTACGTCGCAACGAAACAACCAGTACAGTTTCCATCGGACCTAATCAAATTCGGCATCATAATTTTGCTGGTGAACTGAAAAATACTCAGTTCAAGGAAGCTCTCGTTAAATTTTTTATTGACCATTGGGCTAACGATGTATCCTTTTATTGGGAATAAAACTATTTATCTAAGCTTCGATAAGTGTTATTCGTATCGCGTTGTAAATAACCAAATTATTAGAAGTATTGAAGAATCATTATCATGTGATGAACATGAAGCTGATACTCGAATTATATATCATATTTGCCAGATAAGCGTTGACATTCAAGTTGTTGTACGCTGCTCAGACTCCGATATTCTGATTATATTTCTTGGCAATTTGGATCATCTGAATGCATCTTTGAAGATTTGGATCCAATAGGGTGTAGGAAACCATCAACGTCTAATAAGCATCAATGACTTAATATCAAGACCTTTGTATTTCTTTATCGAAAGCTCTACCATGTTTCCACGCAATAACAGGGTGCGATTATACCCCAGCATTTTTTCGGAAAGGTAAACTAATGCCCTTCAAGCTGCTCGAAAAATCTGTCGAGTATCAGTTAGCATGTCAAGAGATTATAACTGATGATGACGATGAACTTGAACGTATATTTGCCACTTTGGGAAAATTTATATGTCACGTGTATGGGGTGCCTAACTCTTCAAATGTTAATGATGTTCGCTTCTATCTATTTTCCAAAACTTATCAATCAAAAGAACTCGATGATAATTTCGAAAAGAAATGTCGAAGTTTCGATTCATCGAGTTTACCACCATGTAAAGCTGAATTATATCAGCATTTATTGAGAGTGAGGTATGTGACAAAGTTTTGGAAAAATGCTCATTTAAAAAATCCATCATCTTGATCGTCGTTAGCTTCCGGGTGGATCGTCAATGATGATAAATACGATTTCGTTTGGTTTGCTGGGGAGCAGTTTCCGTCATCAGCTGCTGACATTGTCATAGAAGTAAAGAGTTATTTATAATAGGATATATCGAAAGAGTAAATTATTATTTAGACCATGATAACTTAATAATGATTTTTTTTTGCTCAAGAACCAACACTACTAGAAAACCAAAAAAAAAGTAAGATGATGATTATGATGATATTGATAATTTTTGTAGCAGTGATAATGATGACGACTACGAAGATGCATCGGTTTTTTGTGACACTTTTACGGAATGAAAATACATATTTCATGGAAAAATGATTTTTACCATATAAACATAATATGTATAAATAAAAGTGAGAATTTTGTTATTGTATCAATGGCAATTTTTCCTTCATCTTTTATAAAATCCTTTTATTCAGTTACAATTAAATTTATATGATATTTAAAAAAAGATATCTTCCCTTTTGTTATAAATACTTTAATCAAGTATTTAATATTATTTTAATTAGAATTTAAATATTAATTTTTTATTACATTCATCCTCGAAGACATAAAAATTTAAAAAAAATTGTTTCGAAAGTATTCCTGTCACTCTTCCGCCTACCTATTTTGCCACTGTCTCTCTCTAACGACGGGCATAATACCGCGGTATAAATCGGCTTGTATGTTAAGTAAGCAACCGAATTAATGCCTGGCAATTTCAATTTGTACTTATTTATGTATAAATAAAATAATATTAAAATTACAGACATTCTAAAATGGTTTGAAATTAATGATTTTTTTCATACAAAATGGCATCTGGCACATTATTTTCAACAAAAATGTCTGGCATTAATAAATTCATGTTGTTAATAACATTTTTAATTAAGTGAAAACAAAACCTTTCTTTCTAAAATTATTTAAAAAATCAATATTTTTACCTGTAAAAGTATGATGCACATTAATAAACGCAACGTTTACCGGCAGCCAGATGGCTCGCACGATGTTCGAAAGGGCATAGATAAAGAAATATTAAAAAATCAGTTTTTCTAAAATTCTTGTTTTTCTGACGTTGCTAGCTATTGTACTATATCTTGTAATGCAGAAATTATTTTCACCGTACAAAACGATTGCATAATTAGATGGTCCAAGTCTAATTTTCAAGTTTTCTGTTCGAATTTTATGTTGAGATAGCAGCTTGTTCGTTGAAAGAACAAAATTTAGATAATAGGAATACTGAAAACAATGAAAAAAGAAATGATTCTTCTAACAGTTTTTAAAGGACAAAGTTTTGGATGATTATAAAAAAAGTATGAAGGATTCATTATCTATAAATTAATATTTTTTTAAAATTTTACTTTATTATTCCAGCTATTCATGTCAGAAATTCTAATAAAACGTGGCTTCATCAAATTATCGTTTGCTAAGTCAATTTATATTTTTCATTGAATCGTGAATAATTATATTTAAATAAAATAGTTTTTTTGCTTTATAAAAACTATCTGAAACCGGAATTTAAAAAAAAAATAGAACAGAATAAAAGAATAAAAAGTAGGAAAATTGTATATATATCTATAACTGAAACTACACGCGCGGTAATATGCATGCTTTTATTTCAGAATTCATGATAGAAGTCGCTACCAAATTTATGTTTAATACATCAAATTAAAGATAATTTATCGTCAAATTTTAAGGCATTAGCCCCCTCCCCCAATTTTTTAGGTTTTTCTTTATTGAGCATTCTGAATTTTAATTTATTGAATTAATATAATATGCATGTTTTGAATTGAAATGAAAAGAAGTAAATTATTATAGAAATGTTTATAATAAAAAGAACGATGCAAAAAGAAAGACATATATTAATCGAATCAGTGGCTAGATCGACTATGAGAAACTGTCATTGACGACGCTTATATTTTTCAACTACTACTATTATTTCACACTTTCCCTATATATATATTTATATATCTTGTTAAAATCCTCTATCGTTAATAGAATACTTTTTATTCATGTACTCTGAAGTTCAAATACATTTTTTAAACTTGTAGTGGATGACACTTGATGTTAATACAGTTTTTTCAAATAATCATTCATTAATTAAATGTAATGAATTAATTCTAGCTTAAGAAAAATATTTCAGGTATTATTATTATTCTAGATGGCAGCACCATTGGATAAAACTTCTCTTGTTAAATTTGTGATGAATATTTAACTTTACCTTCAGCATTTCTTTTACTCTAGTTTTTAGATAAATTCTAACCTATTGTATCTAACTTTTTATTGAAAAATGTAATTACAAATTTAATGTACTTAAAAAGACTTTAATGTTGATTTAAACGGTGTTTTGCCACTTAATATCGTAATTCTGTTATATGCATATACATATTTATATTAATTGTTTAATAAAAAGTAACTGTAAAATAAAATGTTTCTGTGTTGACCTAAGCAGGAATTGACGTTAAATTGTTTTTTTTTTATTATATACTTTATTTTCAAATAGTTAAAACTTAACTACAAAGCAATTACCTAAATAATTACTACATTACATTTTATTAGCCACTTCTCAAAAAAAATATTTGTTGTTGTAGCAAGTATGCTAAACGTTTTAAAAGTTCATCAGCTACTAACTCTTGCGCAATTAATAGTTTCTTTCAGGAATATTTTTATGAAATAAATGTCTTTCCGAACTATTGCAAATTTTCTTCATATCAAAAGCAGTTAATAAATATTGAAATACATAAACTCCCCGAAAAATTCGCATAATAAATAAAATGTGTTTTACGTAATTTGAGAAAACTTGCACTTAATTGAAAAAAACTCATTTGCATTTGCAATCCATCAAGTATTAGGTAAGCATTCTGAAGAATAGCAGGTAGTGTGGCATTACCTGAGGGTGTTAATAAGATGCACAGGCATGTAACAGAGACCAAAGAGCACAACCACTGAGATGATCATCTTGGCGGCTTTTCTGCGACTCCGGATCTGAGTCTCGATTCCCGCCGAGGATGACGTCGATGTGGCTGTCGCAGATGTCAAGCTGATGGCGCCATTTCCGCTGCTTTTCACCACGGCTGCAAAAGGAAAATATGAATTCAATGGAACTACTAAGATAGAAAAAAGGACACTGGGTCCTTAAGATTACAAAAACTGAGAGAAAGAAATTAGATGAAGAAAAAATAGTTTGTTAAAATTTCTTTTGATAATTCTTTTTTGTTTCCTCTCCCAGTAACAAACCAAAATTGGAACAGCGACATCTAACGACCGCTCAACGAAATAGGAACAATAACCTCTGGCAAACGTTCCACAATACTAGCAGATGATGAGTATCTGTTGAACCATTAACATGGGAATGCTTCTATGCCCTCCCCCACCTCTTTAATGCATTTAACTGTTGCGTTTTCCGTAAATAGATTTAGAGTTTGCCTTCATTGTATAAGGATCGCCTAAATGAAAGTGCAATTGCTGTAATAAGTCCACAATTTGAAGAGGACTGAATATGCCCCTATAGAGGGCGCAGAATATTGGGAATGTATGCGACATAATCAGATTTTACCAGATATTTGTGTGATAGTGGGGGAGCATGCTAAAATCATCGTTTGCCTTATGGATGCCTCCAAACGATACGACTGCCAATGCTGCCACGTACTGTGCCCCATAACATGAAGTGAGAAAGAATATAAAGAACTGCTGACGTGGCATGATGTCTAGCAAAATGACCATCTTGCATGATAATGTTCATCCTGATGTGGTTGTGGCGCGCCAAACATTGTTATGGTAATTCCACTGGGAGGTTCTGGAACATCCTCCTTACATCTCTCTCTGTAAAAACCACATCTTCAGTCCACTCAAGAACGCTCTGAAGGGACAGCGGTTTCCAGACGATAATGAGGTTCAAGCTGCTGTTGAAAATTGGTGCCACAACCCACACCGGAGGTTCTTCGCCCAGGGTATCCATCATGTCATGGACCCCTGGAATACTTCTTTCAACCAACTAGATGACTTTTTCTAGTCTGTCTGTTAAGTCTGTATTACTTCTTTCCTTTGTATACTAATTTATATTATAACATCAAACCATTTATCAAACCGACTGTATAATGCCACTTTCATTTAGGTGACCCATATGCATCGAAAATGTTTGTCTCTGTACATCTTATACAATTTTTTTAAAGATTTCTGGCGTTCGGCTTTTTTTACCGCTTTTAATTTATACAAATGTTTCATTGAAAAACATCTTATATTATAAAGCACTTAAAATATTAATGTGGTTCTAATATATCCATGAACTTCACGATTATTTATCCTATTCCTTAAAAAGAGGTACTGAAAGAAAGAAAAGAAAGAGCAAAAAAAAAAAAGTTGTGTAAAAAGCAATGTAAAATTTTAGAAAATTTATGTGAAATAAAATCCCGGGGAAAACTCCTCACATAATTGATAGAGGATGTTTAATTAGAAGCTGAAAAAATAAATTATGTTGCGCAACAAGTAGGAAATCAGACATTAAAATTCGTTTAAACTTTAACATTGGCTGATATTTTATAATTCGTGAAGATAGATAGTGTAGATTTGATACATTTTTTAAAAGTAGCACTGAAATTCATTTTTCATCTAAAAAAAATGAAACATTATGTAGCATACTGTTCTACAAACTTAATTCTAAAGTGCCTTTTTGCTGTTTTATTATACTAACAGAAGCAAATAAAGAAACATTTACTTGAAGTAAATGAATACAGACATTAATGGAGAACCGGTACTGTTCAGATAAGTCTCTCTCTTTTGGTGACAACATTCAAAATCTATAGTAATAACGGTTTTACTTGCTTGCACAAGTGTTATTTCATGGTGTTAATTTATTACGCCTTATAACTGTCGAAATCCTTGCCTCTAATACATTTTCTTTCCATAAATTTTTCCTGGAATTTTGAAAAAAATGCCTTTTTAAAATCATTTTATAATACACATTGGAGAGAAAATAACACTGATTAAAAATTGGCGCCGAATCAGAGAATTGGCGAATTCTGTTTAGAAAACGATAGTAGCTGGTAAGTTTTGTCTCTGGACGGCAGCAATATGTTGCAATTATTGTCAGCACCAGACTGAGCGAAGATACTCAAAAAACTTCGAGAGTTAGAATATGAGCATATTCTAACTGCTCATAGGTATTGACTGCTCAATACCTCCAAACAAGAAAAATTAATTCTGTGTCCAAGAACATTTTAAAAATATTACCAAGTACCTATTTTCAAGTTTCGTAGTGCAAATCAAATATTGCATTTTGAAAATGGATACGAATATAAAACTTGGTAATTTTCCGTTTCGCCGGTGCAGGCGATAAAGACGCCAAAAAAGGTACAACTGACGCTAAATGGAATGTTACTGGTAACCTATTTTGGTATGCTTACTAGAAGTAAAAACTTTTTCAATTAACATAATTGTATGCGTTATTGTGTGGTGTTGCCAATTAAGTCTGCTTGGTGATATTTGCGCCAGCGAAATGGAAAAGTACCTAAAACTTTTATGCCAAGATCATGTGACATTTCCATGAGTGAGAATTTTATTAATATCCCGTTATGAAGAAACACGAGATCTAATGATGGGGACATTACAGGTGACATCGTTATAAACAATAAGTGAGCCAACATTGGTTACTTGAAACACAACGTTGTTTGTGCCCCAAATGCGATATCATTTAAAATTTGTTTTGTTTTGTCCGTCACTTAAAAAAAAGTTCAAAAGAAATAAAGTTATTCCGCTTTTTAAAAATAATTTCGACATTTTTGATATGACAGCGAAAATTGGTTTTCTGGGACCCAATAGTTTATTTAATAGATCAATTATAAATAATTTGACAGTTTCCATATGTTAATGTAAAATTACTCAAAAAAATTTTAGAAATCTCTAAATCATATAATTTAATGGACTGAGCTTTATGAAAAATTTAAAATCTCATAACAATCTGTCTTTCGACAAAAAATGAAACGTTCAGAAAAAAAAAAACGTACGTTCAAAGACATGTTCAAATATATGTTATTTTTGGTCGTATTACTGTAAAATATTTCGAATACTATGAACAGAGTTGAAGAAAATCTGGCTAAAATGTGTGGTCCATACAAAATTAGTTTTTTTTTTTGGAGTTTACTACCTATAAGAATCGATTTTAATATGAAACCCCCGGTATAGGAATTTAATGAGAAGTGAAATTTATACAAGCGTTAACAAGGAAACTTTACGTCCTTCTGCGCATGTCGGCATTTTCAACATTTTTAAAATTGCAATTTAATTTTTTGTATCAAAATTAGACAAAAAATAATTACATAATCGGAAAGATTATTTTGCCACAATACAGTATTTTTAAAAAAAATTTTTTTTACAAAATAACGAAATTTTGCATTTTTTAAAGATTTCTTTCTAGATGGAATGAAAAATACGCACAAAATAACAAGTAACAAAAACAGAGAAATGACAAATAACGAAGTTAAACTTTTAAAAAAAGGATTAAATTTCATCTTGTTTGATTACAGCTAGATATGCTTATAATTGTAAATAAATTTTATTTTGCGAATGAGGGAGTGAGTTTTGAGATTTAATGGCGCAAGGGCCTATTTTGCGAATGAAAAAATTTATAAAAAGGTTGATCTCTTATCTTTATAGAAAAACTCTGCGTCTGAGTGGTCCATTTTGTATATGTTATATTACAACACAAAACATTATTTTATTCAAGAGTTATCAAATTTATAACACAAGGAAATAAAATAAAGTTGAGAAAGGGTATACACATATATAATCATACTACTACTACTGAAAGCAACCCTAAAGACAAAGTAATTTTTCTTAAAGCTGCTTTTCATAAAAAGAGAAATAAATAAGAAATGTTAAAAAAATAATAGGCGATAAGAAATGATGCAAATCTTTCCTTTATAAAAAGTAAATTAATAACTTTAATTGCATGCATAAATCTGATGAAAATTAATCTGCTTTGCAGTTATTTTTCTTTAAAACATTAAATAACGTTTAAGAGTGAGCTATTTGTATGCTAACAAATAATGCTTTTGTTCACACAAAAACCATTCGCATTTTTATATCGTTACACTTCTTGTATTTTGTGTTCAGCGAGAACAATTAAAGTGTGTAAGATAAGAAATTATTTTCGAAAATAATATTTTTTTTTATCCTTCAGTAAACGCAAATTTTAAAATTTAAATTTCCTTGTGTGAATGGGATTTTTCGTCTTTCTAAAAGACTTGAATCACTTGGCTTCCGAGTACATGTTTGGAAATAATGTTACCAAACAAAAAAAGAGGGTTTAATTTAGATGGTAATAACGATTTGAAACATAATATTAGTTTTAGCATTCGAGTTTATTTTGTACTTTAGCTAAGACTAGACATTTAAATAACGACAATAACAGGTGAGTGAGTGAGTGAAGATTAACGTCCCACTGTTCAGCTGCACGAGGGCTTTTGGCGACGGACCACGTAATTTTGAACCATGGTCAAGTGACGTGGACGACACCTGAGCTGGCACCCCCTCTCCTAACTACCACACCACACCAACGGGAGGATATTTCAGCTCTCGACAGATTTAGCGTGCATCGCTGCCCTACACGGCGGGTCTTCAGTGGTACTGGGCTCGAACTCGTGACAAAGCCAGCCACGATCCGATGCCTATACCACTCGGCTACCGCGGCCATACGACAATAACAGGAACGTATTATGGTATTATATAGAATATATGATAAGAATCTTATTTGTGGAGCGGAAGATGTTTATAATTTACCTTTTTTTAACTTTAAAATATGCAGGTAAATTTAAAGGAAAAAAAGCATATTTTTTAAAAAAATAAATCTTTTTTCACACAATAAATTTAATTTTGTTTTATCTTTAAGAAATGAGTAAGATTATGCGCGTTTATTAGCTTCACACTTTCAGCAATACGAGGCCTATTGTCTACATACTTCGGCAATAATTCATTTCTTATTCGTGGGCACTACTTTAATATTTTTAAAAACAGAAAAATTCTAACAAGGAAATTTTTTTTCTTAAATTTGTGTACCAGGTTTCCTTTTTTTTTCTAAATAAGAAAAACACGGAATAGTAAACACCTAAAACTCGTAATAATTTAAAGATGCACTATTTTTATTTTGAAGTTTTGCTTGTCATAAATTATTTCAATTGGGTATATTACTTCTGTAAGATATGAAATAGTGATTTATGAAAAATTGCGTCTCAGACAGCTGGCCAATCAAAGTAAATTCAAGTTCAGAGGGCGAAGTAGACCAGCACTCGTTATCTGTACAAAAGTACGCACTGTGCATACAAGCTCGTGATTCAGACAAAAATTCACGCTGTTTAATATTTGACGAAAATAGTGTGGGATTTTATAAAAGTTTCTTCTCTGAATTTGTTTGATTTTTGTGAATTTAAAAGAAAAATGTCAGCAAGACATCATCTGAGTGATTGCTATCGTATACGAGTAGTTGAACGTCTAGAAACAGATCAAAATGTTACCACTGTAGCTGCTGAGAATCAAAAGTCATGTTTTCAAAATCATGCCGAGGGTCAAGGTAGAAAAATAGTAACTTTAGAGGATCGCCATGTAGCCCTCGTGGCAAAAAGGAACCGAAATTTCTCACCTGGCCGGATAGCTTCAAACCTTGCAACTGTGACCGGTACGCACGTTTCAGCAAGAGTCATCTCACGGCGATTAAATCAAGTTGGTTTGCTTGAACGAAAGCCATTTTGTTGCATCCTACTTTAACCACGCCATCGTCGAGATAGGTTACGGAGGTGTAAGGAACATGTTAGTTGGGATCACAAAAATTGGTTTAGAATGATGTTCTCCGACGACTACCGACTCAGTGTGAAGAGTGGTTTGGGCCATCAGTTACTGTGAAGAGAGCGCGGAACACGTTATGCACAAAATTTTGTGAACGTGATTGGCATGGGCCAGGCCTGATGGTGTGGGCAGGCAACATGCGCAATAACGGAACACCACATCTTTGAGCGAAGAAGTGTTACATCGCAAAGGTATTGCAGAGAGATTACCCTTGATAATGTTCGTATTTCTAGGGGTGCTGTAGGTGCAGACTTTCCACCACACAGAATAATTGAAGTATCGGACACACGGTAAAGTGGAGATATTCTCCATTTGGAATGACCTACTTACTTTCCCGACCTAAGTCCTCTTGAGCATGCCTAGAATGATCTTGGCCGACGTGTTGCACAAAGAACCACCCCTTCCTGTGCAACTCAATACCTCAAAATTTAGTGGGGCAATATCCCCGAAGGGCTTCTTGATAGTTTAGTGAAGAGCATGAAGAAAGGATGCAAAATGTGTATAAATGTCCAGGGTCAACACACATCTTACTAAAGTACTCATATCTGCATCATTCTGATCAAAAGATTAATTTTTTGCGGCTGTTTGTAAATCCTTCGAGGAGCATCTTTTTATTTTTAAGTTTTTAATTCTTCGATGTGGCGATATCTGTACCATTTTGCACTATAATAAAAGCACATCGTCCCTAATAAATATGTACTTGTTCCTTTGCTTCAATCATTATCTACTCTTAACTATTCCGAAAAACGTAACTGTTCCTGTCAAGCAGTGTATTTTTGCTTCCTTTGAACCCAGTAGTACAAAGAAAGGTTGGCAGCCTCTAAAATTATGCGTAACCCAACTTTTTTTGTTCCCAAGACTAAGAGTTTGCTATTGTATTACCGTGGCCCTCTCACATCTAAGAGGAGCATTTTCCCAATTTTAAGGCTACACGATACCCTTTTTCAAAAAAAAATTTTGGAGACAGGTACAGTAAAAATAATTGATGTTTTATATTTAGATTATATTATTAAGCTGATTCTGTAAGCAAAAAGTCAGTTTGACCAGCCATTATTTTACAATTTTAAAAAATTAGGAATTTTTGAAATTTTTTTTCAAACTCTTATAAAATACTCAATTTTTAAATTTTTTAGTAATTTTAAGTTATTTATGATTCTTAGATTATTACAAACAATATTTAGTATGGATTTGAAAATCTATTCCCTTGTTGATTTTTAATTATTTTTCTAGAAAAACCTGAAAAAAACATGAAAATTTTTAAAATATCAAATTGGCATTTTTTAGAGAAATAACTAGAGTTCTCAGCCCTAAATCCATACTAACTTTTATAGAACATACATTTGGGAGTATATACAAAAAAATTCAAGGCTCTATATTGAACAGGAAAAAAAACCATAGAGATTAGAAAAGACAACCTTCAAATTTAAAAGTCTGAGAAAAACGCATTTAAAGTTTGTAAAATCATAAAACAAAAACTTATAATGCCCGTAAAATTATAATTTTTAATATGTTATTTTCCAATGTATGTTCTACATTAAAATACTATTTTTATTAAATATGACTGAAAATTATATCTTTAATTCAAAATATATTTTTGCATAATATTGATAGCCATTTGTTAAGACGTCAGTTTATTCAGCTTTATCTTAACCTAATATTTCACAAAAGTTTTGAAACACGAAGCATTTATGTACAAAATAATAATGATACTAACTTAAGGTAAAAATAATCAGGTTTGATCATAAAATTTAAATTTTTTCAGTTTTAAATTGGGGCTGTTTAGGAAGTTTTAGCTCTTGTCGTCCGACCTTAAAATACTAAAATATAGTACTACAATATGTTTAATATAATGTAGTTTGGTGCATCACAAGGAAATATTAAGTTATATCTGCAGCATTTGAATTCAGAATACTTGTATTCGGAAGTCTAATTGCAGAATCAGCTGAGGACTGATTTTTAGATACATCATTTTCAGTATTATTCCATCTCTTCGAAATATTGCTTCTCACAGAAACCCAGAACGCCATTGCCATGATATTTTCTCTACAGGAAAAATTAATGATAAAGCTTTTAAGTTACATAAACTATTTTTAAAGCAAAAATTGGGCATGAAATGAATCTTTATTAATTAATTATGAGAACTCAAAAAACTCAAAACATAATC
Organism: Trichonephila clavipes; assembly: GCA_019973935.1. Taxonomy (NCBI): domain Eukaryota; kingdom Metazoa; phylum Arthropoda; class Arachnida; order Araneae; family Nephilidae; genus Trichonephila; species Trichonephila clavipes. Next base: position 323,946 of record BMAU01020051.1, read on the forward strand.
AAGCAGAAATGATTTTAGTAATGAAAATTGGAATTAATAACCATTTCAAACTAAAAGCTCAAAAATATTTTTAATTAACTCAACTTAAGTGTGAAAAAATGCTTTAAAAGGAAACCGAAACCAAAACCATAGCTCATAAAACTTCAAATATCTTAAAAACTAATTTGCTAACAGATCTGAAATTTCGTTGTAAGCATCTCAATGATATGGGCCACCAAAACATGCAAAAAAAATTTTTTTTCGGTAAAAATGAAATTTTTAGGGTACTGTGTAGTCTTAAAATTGTTAATTAGCGTATTTAATTATAGTGTTATCTTCATTTTTGTATAAAAAAATGTCACAATGGAACGTACCATGAACGGAATTATGTAACTGACAAGGCTTTGGGGAAAAATATCAAATTAGTTGGCGCCAATGCTAAAACATCCACAGGCTTTGTACTATGACCTTGTAATAGTATACTACGGCGTTTGTGTTTTCTTTTAAGAATTGTTATTCGTTAAGTATAGTAACAATTAAGTATATTTGTTCAAATGAAAACAAACGCCTTGTTAATGATAAATAATAATATTCTACTCCCACAATTTTTTTAAAAAAAATACCTACACGTTGTTTTGTATGATTTTTATTCAGTTTGTGTCGAAACACACTAATATTTACTACTCAAACCCTTAGGGTTCTGTAAAGGTTGGAACGAATTCTATTCGGGCTTCCTACTAAGCCTCTTCGGTAAAGAACTCATTTTAACTGTGATTTCCCTTGAAAACTGCTTTCTGTAGAGATGACTTGATTTTATGTAAATGACAGTTTTTGTTTAAGTGTTAGTAGTGGAGTAGGCTGGATGATGGTTGAAATTAAGAAGAAGAAGAAAACAGTGTTAGAGGTCGTATTTAGTATTGTTAATTCAAGAGGAAGGATTAAACAAGTGTTGAAGCAAGAACGTTCAGGATGTGACGGGCTCACGCGTCTTTTCTTTAACATGTCCTTTGGGTTCTTTGGGGCAAGAATTAATGGCAACTCTTTTCCAACCAGATGTAAGTGAAGTGTGAATGAAAAATGTAAATTAGGAAGCTTTTAGGTATCAGAAGTTAGAGTAAGCGGGATGGCAATTAGAGGAATGTCAGCAGTTCGTGATTCAAGAGTGGAAAATTTGTATATAACGTTACGTGGCATAGTAGGAAATAGTAGGATTTATACGTGAAGAGATCTTTCGAATGAAGGTGCGTACCATTGCACTCGAGTTATTGTACGGCCTCATCTATGTGTTATAATAGTTACTTCTTACTACAGCAAGATAGGATTGTTTATTTAATATTAGTATCGGCGACATTATTGGAATTGAGTTTAGGGGGGGGGAGAGTCAGTTGTTGATAGTGGTCCGGGTTAAGTTAATTTGTTATTATCTGTATATTGTGTGTTTGTGTTTTGCCATCGTAGATTCTCTCACATAAATTATTATAATCTAACTAGAGGACCCGACAGACGTTGTCCTGTACAAACATCTTAAATTCAAAAATTCAAATTTTTATGAATAAGCTTTAACAATCTGGACCGCTTTGAGTAAAATTGAGTAAAATTTCAAACACTGATTACATCTGAATGTAATAATTTAATTAACAGACGACTTATTTTAACAAAATAATAACACGAAGTGACAAAATATTTTCCTGAAATGATCACAGCACCAACTGTCGGGACCAACTTGAATTATAATAAAAGATTTTTGAATATTCGATACTGCGATCGTAGCGCAGACTGCTGGATCCAATATGTAAAACATTCCAAGATCAAAAATATTTATAAATAAAAAAATTAATTAGATAAACATTTCTAAACCGAATTATAAATCTAAACCATTCTAGGGTCCACTGGAACAGACAAAAACTTCCATCAAAATCGGTCCAGCCGTTTAGGAGGAGATCAGTTGCATACATACGCACAGAAGAATTACATATATAAAGATTATTTGAAAAGATATTACTTAAAAAACGCTAAAAAGCGTGAATCGCGCGTCTGCATTTTCGTAACAATAAAGACCGGATTTGGCAGTTTGGCTGAAAATCAATTTTCGACGCCAACTTACGTCTTTTTCAATTCCTACTATTAGCTCACGATCTCTATACATATTTTATTTGTTTGTTTATTTATTTATTTATCTTGGTGGAATTTTCAATCGTTAATAAAATACATTTTAAAGTGCTCAATTGAGCTGAAATGTAATGTACATGATTATTTTGGATGACAATACAATAATTTAAATATAATTAATAAAAATTAATTTTGATTAAAACTAATTATTTAAAAAATTACAAATACAGCCACGTTGGCAACTTAGCGACTCTTTTGGCGACTTATGTAAAAATTTGAAAAGGTCTTTTTTCTCACGTGTTAAAGCATTCAGTTGAAAGGAAATTTTATATACACGATTGTTTTGGATGACAAAACGATATTTTAATGATAATTAATAAACATTAATTACCACTTAATGTTGTGATTCTGTCATATGTATATACATATTTATATTAATTGCAACTATTTAATAAAAAGTAGCTAAAATAATATTTTTCTTGGTTGATCTAAGTAGGAATTGATTTTAAAATTTTTTTATATTACTTGTTTATAACAATAGCGTTGTTACAACAATGCCAGTGAATGTTGAGTTATATTTTTTGAATGTTTTTAATTAATATCTTTTTAACTAATTGTGATATCGGACTGAATTGTGAATCTAAACCATTCTTGAATTTACTTGAACGGACACAAAAAATTTCATCGTTTCATTGTTTTTCTTGCCGTTTAGGAGGAGTTTAGTGACAAACACACGCACAGAAGATTTTTATATATAAAGATTTATTAAAGCTTTAAGTTGAAAATCTTAATAAAGCTATATTAAGTTTATTTATGATTCTAGTTCTTCCGTTAATCCTACACCTCTATATAGATAATGCTGATACTCAAAGAGATAATCATCCCAGAGGGGGATTATCACAAGGGTAATAGATAGATGTTCTTATTTCTTATTCTTACCAAGTATTGCCACTTTCCATTGCACCTATGAAATTAATAAGGTCGATTGCTCCTCGGGATTAGTTATTTAAGTGCGTTTTGAGTTAAGTTTAAAAAGTCTTATAAGTGAAAAATGCAATAAAAGTGTTTCAATTGAGAAATGGCTAATCTTTATTCGAACCCTCTCAAACCTGTAGTCTAAGGATCGCTACAACGTTAACTTTGATTTGTGCAGTTTTCTTATACTTCTATATTTCGAGCCAGCAATTTTAACCTCAATCTTAGAGGATTCCAGGATATTGAGATAGTGAAGACGCGTAGTACTGCTATTCTACGGAAGTACCAGAAAGCTGATATAGCCAGCGGTAAATATAATTTACGTACGCTTAAAATAAGCGTTAGTTTAGTCGAATTAGTTAAAGTTAATAAAAGTTAAGAATTCGAGCACGTGTATTTCTCGGACCTCCTATTTAGGTAGACCTTACTTGATCGTGAGCGTAATTATAAATTAGTTGCATAATTCGTAATTTAATTTAGTATATTCTTTATTTGACGTAACATAAAAATATTGTATGTTATTAGAGTTTTTTTTTTTGAGAATTGAAATAATAAATAATTATTATTATTATACAAAATTGCTCTTGGTGATTCTTTGCCTCAAATTAATCTTGGTGTCCAAGGTAAGACCCAGGGGGTCTCCACAAAGTGTGTGATGTCGAGTGGAATGGAAAAGGGCAACACTTGCTAAGAAACACCTTTATTAAACGTAGAGTCTGTTTACAATGCATCATAGCTCGGTGTCAAATATGCAACGATAAGTTATAGTCACATATATTTTTCGAAGCTGCTGCCGCGTAGGTCATAGCCCAGCTGACACCAACGGACGAAGGATAGTCGGACGAGTTCAAAGAAATCTGGTGTGCTGGGGATGTCGGCTGAAGAAACGATGATCCGTTCCGTAAGATTCTTCACTGTAGCCACCAGCGTCTCCTACACAAGCGATTTCAGGTGGCCCAAAAGGAGAACTTCAAGGGATTAAAGTCTGGGGAGTGTTGAGGTCAAGCAACAAGTCTACCCTGTCCATTCCACCTCCGGAGATATGTAGAAAGAAGGTAGTTAGGTAATAGAAAAATGCGCTGGTGTATCATAGTGCATGAAGCACACGTTCTGGTGCTCGGTGGCCAGTATTCCTTGCAGCAACTCCGGGAGAAGTGGGAAATGTTAACTCCCGCAGATTTCTTTAACTTTACCAAGAAACTTTAAATACACCAGCGCTTCTCAAACTGTGGGGTGCAACTCCCCCCAGAGGGGTGTGATAACTCTACGAGGGGGGCGAGCCTATTGAAAAGTCGAAAACAAAAAATTATTTAAAAATTATTAATTTACTGGAAGTAATTTAATACATTTTACCATAATGAAAATTAAAATGCATGCTTAGACTGATATAATGCACTCATAAATGGATAAAAGCTGCACAGTTTATTTTGTTAATTTTAACAATTAAGTTATGGACAAGTTTAATAATTACAAATGCCCACATGGTAATTATTATGGTCAAATAAAAATTTATATACAAATACTAACACTTATCTTGATAATTTGTAGGGTTTATAATTAATCCTTTAACTGCCGATTAAAAGTTGAATGCTTTTCACTTCCCAACACCACCGCTTTTCATGTAGGCACGCGTATGGAATGTTTTGAGGGGGAGAAAAGGAATATATATATATATATAATAAGCAAATCCTCTGAAATATATAAATCCTGCACAAACACTGCTAAGGTCATTTATCGCATTCCAAAGCCTTCGTAATAATTTTATGGATAGCAGTGTACAGAAAAAATCGCACTTTTGAAAGACGTATATATACGTCAGGGGCAATGAACACTTTGGATGAGTGAGACGTTTACATACGCCGGTGTCACTTAAGTGATTTAATACATTTTACCATAATGAAAATTAAAATGCATGCTTAGACTGATATAATGCACTCATAAATGGATAAGTGCTGCACAGTTTATTTTATTAATTTTATAAATCTCGTCATAGTAATCACGTTATAAATCACGTATTTTCTCGTCATAGTATAGTATTATTCTATTCTATGTATTGTATGGTACGGGGGCGAAAGGAAACTTATGACTGAATATTGGGTCGTAATTATTGGAAGTTTGAGGAGCACTGAAATGTACGCATTCACTTCGCCACTTACTTGCCTCCTCTTCATTATTGTCTCCCTGACTAATATCGTGAGTTTCACCCACTTTAAGGGAACCAGGACATGCTCGAAAGAGTAAAATGCCAAAATTAAGACCCTTTGTTTATGAGACATATATCATTTAAAATTTCCAATAGAGCTTAGATTTTTTTATGTCTATAATAAAGATAATTTAATTATTTTGTAGAACTACAAAAAATAACTTTTACTCCAAAAGTTTTTTTTCACTACTTAATTTAAGTAATACATAATTTTTCAGAACTCGTAATATATACTTATGTTTAGGTACCATTTTTAAAAAAAAGTATCCTTTTTTTATGCAAAATATTTTTTACACATATATAAAACAATACATAAAATACAGTGAAACCCTTTTTTTTAGTAAAATTTTAGTATAGTTTCTTTAAAAAAAATTATGAAACTTTGAAATTTGAAATTTTTTTATTTTTCTGCTTTTTTATGCATAAAACAATTTTTAAAAAATTAGGCACTATTTTAATAGAAAAAAAATTAGGTTCACTATATGCATAGGCACCTTGTATAGAAGTATAAAAAAAATCAGGAATCATACAGTGCAATAGTTTTTTTAAAAATGTACCTAAATGCAAAAAAATATGCTTTTGAGAAAAGTGAAAAACTAAAAAAACAATATTTTCACATATTATACACTTAAATAGTATTTCCTTGCCTATTTTTATATGACTAATAATAATTTTAACCATTTTCTAGAGTTACAAAAGTAATTTTAAATTTTCATATGTTTTTCTTCCCTTTGTTTTAGTTAACATGAACATAATTTTCGAGATCTTCTAATACATATTTTCATGTATAGGTACCATTTCTTACAAAAATATTCTTTGTATATACAAAAAATTTACAAATATATATAAAGTAACATATTAAACATAATGAATCTGTTTTTTAAATAATTATATTTATATAATTGCATAATTTCTTAAAAATAATCATAAAACCTTAAAATTATGAAAATCTTAATTTTTTTTTTTACATATAAAATCAATTTTCAAAAAATTAGACACATACTAAAAAGATATTTTGTTCACTGTATGCACATGTATACTGTTTAGATATATAAAAGGTTTCAAACAATATGCTACAATAGTTTTTTAAAGTGTACCCAAATTTAAAAATATTAAACATTCGAGAAAAAAATATAATAAAACTTAACAAAAAATTTCTCCTTACATTATAGATTTGATTAATATTTCCCTGCTTGGTATTCATTTTCTTCATCTAAATTCTGTTTATCCATTTTCCTTTTTAAAGACCTTCTTTTATTTCTGGCTTCCAATGACACTTTATTTACTATACGTTCAGCCTCAAAAATTCGTTTGTTATCAATTATAAGTAAGGCACGTTCCGTGTTGTATCCTGGTTTAATGCCCAGAGCTTCAAAGACTTTTATCCTACTTACATATCCATCGTTAAAACAAATTACAGCATCCATAACTCCAAATTTCAAAGTTTCAATGCCAACAAAAACTGTTTTAGGAATCCCAAATACATTTGTTAAAACTTTCATTGGGATTTTGTGTTCTTCCATGAAGGCACTTTTTCAATAAGTCCCTCTGTGAGATCCCGAAACACTTTTTTCACTTTCAATAAAATTGACTCAGGTAAAGAATGCTTGTGAATATAAAATTCCTCCGTAACAATGCTACGGTTATAACCGCACCAGCTATTCACCAAGAGGACACAAAGCGTGTTGAGGATTATCCTCAGTACTTAGTTTATGAAAATAAATAGCCCATATGGCTCTTTTTCATGTCCTCCACAGATGACAAATTTTTACGGATTGCTAGCCCATAATAATGTTGGATTGAGTCCACTTCTTTAAGCGTTAGCCGTCCACGTCCCGAAATATTTTTCCCATCTGATAGCTTAATGCCTTTGCTCATTTTTAGAATGTTTCTCAGCCTTGTGCCCATACGCTTTTGCACATGGCCAACACATTCTAATTTTTCAACTTCTGTGTCGCCATATACTTTTGCTTCTTTTTATAGTAAGAAATCCTTTTGAGTCCCCATCACCAAGATACTGCGTATAACATGCTTTTCGTGATGTTTCAGATCGCTGAAATATACTTAATACCCCCGACATTCCATTCCCCCACTGAATCCTTCGTAATTTTTAGCACAATTTTCACATGGTTTTTTTTTACCTTTACATGAAGAACAATATTTTGTGAAAGCTTCAAAGTCGATAACCTTTCCGTTCTCAACAGACGTAGCACATACAACTCCGTTCAATGAAGAATAGCCTCTTTTATGCCATGTGCCATCCAGAGCCACAGCTATATTTGAATTATTACCATTCGCTATGACTGCTTCGTGAACAGCTGCATTCATCGAGTCTTCACTAATTGTTTTTAAAACATTTAAAAACAAAGAATTATGGCGTTCAAACTTTGCAGGTGGTGGAGGCAAATTCATAAGCCCACAGAATATCGAGCAGCAGCTCCACCGTTTCCAATAGCTCTCATTCCATATGTCAATCTTAGGTTAACATCATAACATTTATTTGATATTTTTGATGACATTGTACTCGTCGATTCTCCACAGTTGTGACAAATTATTTCCAAACTCACAGCTAAACCTCTACGACTTTTTAAATCTTCTCTCAGCTCAATTTTCTCTGAAGAACAGCAATATTTACAACATAAGAGATTTTTCATAAGGGAAGATAATAAATCCAGTTCAACGATTATGTTTACATTTTGAGAATCTTGTTCTTTAGTAAATCCGGTATTTTAATTTTTCTCCTAGAAGAATTTTCCACGGAATTCAAAAGCAATTCTTCAGTCGATTTAGACTTTTATGTTGATTGCTACTATACTTCCTTCTGCCAAATTTTTTATTCTTGGCATAATTACTCGTTTAAAAAAGTTAAGATACTTTTAAAATCTTATGAATATTAATAATTATAAGTAAAAATAAATATTTCTTACGAATATTAATGTAAAATTAAGTAGTTGTATGCCACAAGAAACTTGGAATAGACGAACTCGGTTCAAAACATTGCCATAAACCGAAATTTAAAGTAAGAAATTTTGTCACACAGCTTGGAACAATAGCTCATGCACAAGCGTGGCTAAAAAGTAGCGGGGTTAACATTCAAACGAAAAAAACAATCAAAAGTTAATATAGATAAAACACAGGGGAAACTACATATTTAAAGTTCAAAGGGGGCGTGGTCATTTATTTACATTTTTATTTTTCATATTTTAGGGCTATTTTATCAGCAAACATATAAGTATTATACATTTTTAGATTCAGAAAAATAAGCACTATTTTTTAGAACTAAAATTGAAAAATCGATTATTTGAAAGTATATGATGTCCCTGTTCTCTTAACGTGGTGTGCGGCACCATGTCTTACGGTGTCCCACAAAGCTGCCTACTATCACCCATCTTAATTTGATTTTGGCATCACCATGTATAGTAGTAATGTAATTCAGTTTTAAATAAATCGTTTTTAAACATAACCATCGTTTAGTAGTAAAATTAGTTTTAAAATTGAATTATTTTATCTAATTTTTTATTTTTTAATAGTATTTTGAGCATTCAATAAAGTCTGTACTTTTAAAAAGAATTAACCATTAGAAAAAAAATTATAATTTTTTAAAAAATAATTAAAGAGATAAAGATTAAAAAGTTATAATATTTTTTTTAAGAAATGTCATGTATGCATTGTAAAAAAAAACTGAAGCAATAAATACTTATGCACACATCGTGGATTTTTTTACAGGCATGAATGCTATTGGTAAAGGAAATACGGGAATCCTCTTAACCCCTATAAAACGCAATATTCTGAAAACGAAATGAATTTACATTATAACCATTTTCCTCTTTTCTGCCCGAACAATCACGTGATTAGCTAGAACTAGCCACAATTAAACGAAAGCGAAGCTTAATTGGTGACGATAACAGGATTTCGGAACCCATTTCCGGATAAAATATCAAAGATAAGTGCACATCAAAAGACTATGGTTAGTAGAGCTCAGGAGGACGGATGAGAAATGCTCGGGCGCATAAGGAATTGTCGTGGGATGCCAATTACGAGTCTGAGGAAGTACTAATATTTCCATACGACTCAATACATGGCCGATGTATGTACATTGTGTGGCTAACTATTATGCGAACACTTTTGGCAATGTTTACGCTTTACAGGAAGGACTGATGGTCAATTTCTCGATTGGGTTTAGTTAAAAAGAACGGGGGATAAATAAACAGAAGCATTATCAAAATCAGAAGGCCAGTTTGCCATACATTATTACTAAGAACTACTTTGAATATTAATTGTACGTAAGAACTGAAAGTGTTTCTAATATATTGATAGTAAAATATCATAGAATATTGGTTTTTAAAAATATATGAAACTCTCGATATTATTTGTAAAGGGTGTTTTTTTAGAGGTATACAATTGAAAATTGCAATAAAACAACGATGTATTATTCGATTGACATGAATTTTTTTTATTCGAAAGATAATCTTGTGGCATTACATTTTAAATATGATTTCTGGCATAGGACTGCCACGGCTGGCTCGGATGTAGTCCAATCTGGACGTCCAATTTTCGATGACTTTTTCCAACATTTGTGGCCGTATATCGGCAATAACACGGCAAATGTTTTCTTCCAAATGGTCAAGCGTTTGTGGCTTATCCGCATAGACCAATGACTTTACATAGCCACAAAGAAAATAGTCTAGCGGTGTTAAATCACAAGATCTTGGAGGCCCATTCACAGGTCCAAAACGTGTCTTTCAATAAATCGATTGTGGCACGAGCTGTGTGACATGTTGAGCCGTCTTGTTGGAACCACAGCTCCTGGACATCATGATTGTTCAATTCAGGAATGAAAAAGTTAGTAATCATGGCTCTATACCGATCACCATTGACTGTAACTTTGTAGCCTTCATCGTTTTTGAAGTACGGACCAATGATTCCACTAGCCCATAAAGCGCACCACAGAGTCAGTTTTTCTGGATGTAACTGTGTTTCGACATACACTTGTGGATTAGCTTCACTCCAAATGCGGCAGTTTTGTTTGCTGGCGTAGCCATTCAACCAGAAGTGCGCTTCATCGCTAAACAAAATTTGCTTATGAAAATCGGGAACAACGGCAATCTGGTTTTGGGCCCATTCGACGAATCTAAGCCTGGCTTGATGATCGTTTTGATGAATTGCCAAACCAAACTGAGAATAAATCACTTGACAGCTGTTAAATCGGTCGCCATCTTGGAAAGTAATGCCAACTTAAACTTCTATAAAACTTCTTCTTCTATAAACCTGGAAAAAAACCACTCTTTATATTATACCATTTTGCATATTTTCATTTTGTTCGATGTATTCTACTTCTTCCTGGCTCTCTTCTTTACCGAAAAATTTTGCTAACATATTATTTACGATAAATGGCATAAGCTATTTGTATTTTTGCTTGTGTCGAGAATATATTTCAAAGAACGTCGATTTAATTGATTCGTGGGTGAAAGATATTTTGCAAATTGTGCGAGTAGTTGTTGTTGGTAATGCCACTGGTCTGTCAGATAAAGGCTCATGAAATTCATCGTGGCAAAAGACTAGATGTACGCCTGTCGTTATCCGTAGCTTTGAGCACCACACGGATGACAGAAAGATTTGTTACGGCTCTACCCCAATTTTGAGGGTAAATATCCTAGAGGTGGTCAGAAACCTCCACCTTTCTAGCTGCTACCAACTTCACGAAGAACTTGTGACTCGATGGCTATTTAGAGTATCCCCATGCCGTGAACTCACTATACATTTACAAACATCCATGTCTTCTTCTGGATTGGAAACCAAGTCCTACAGCACAACCGTCAGCGTCACTAACCCCAATACAGGTTGGGTGAACTATGGGTACTTATCCAGAAAATGATTACTTATTTAAAATGCTGCATTCAATATTTCTCCGATTTTTGAATGTTTGATATTGTATTTTCGGTGCTATTTGCTTCCATTGTTAGTAAAAACCTACGATATTTATTAAAAAAATAATTTAAAGTTAAAAAAAATTTTAAAAGTTAATAAATTATAATCTACTCCGAGAGAACTTGAGTTTAATTGCGTGTATAGTATTCTAGTATTTAAATAAAAGTAAATATTTTTCGTCTTTGTCATTTTTTTCAAAATAATTTTGATAAGAATTTTTGTATAAAATAAGAACTCATTTCAGAGATTAAGGAGTGTCTAACTGTCCTAAAATTCTAAATTTTGTGAAAAATTGAAAAAAATAATTATGTATTTAGTTCATAGCCCATTTTATTAGCTTTACAAAAAACATATTTATTATTTTCCGCTCACTTGAAGAAAACCCACAAGTGTTTAAGTAAAAGCAGATATTATTATTTTAAGCAAGTTGGCATACTTTTAAAATGCGTTTTACTTGAAATGTGTTTTTTGAAAATGCTCAAACGGAGACAGCGATTTCTCAAAAAGTTTTCAAAATAATTAACTAAAATTTTTGTATATGTTCTGTATAATAGAATAAGTGTTTTAAACTTCAGATTTATCAATCATTCTTCTTATATTACAAAACTTGCAGTTCTGTATGGGAATATAATCCCTATGTTTTAAGCAATTTTATATAACTAATATAAAAAGGGCTATAGTTTTTCAAAAATTAAAATAACTTTTATCCTGAAGGTCATTTCAAAAATGAACAGCAAAACAACACATCAAAACTGAAATTTTTTTCATAAACTTTTTGTACAAACACTTTTGTGTACTTTTGTGTTAAGTAATGTTTTACCCATTTTTTCCTATTTTAGTAATAGCAATTTATTTTTCTGTCCTTATAATCTTTGCATATTTTTCTCAAAATATACTAAACAAATCTAAAAACCACAAAAAAATCCCAATATCTCCATTTTTTTTAAAAAAGTAGTCAAAAGTAGTCGGATACCTAAATATCAATGAAATATTGATTCAATAAACCCTACCATTCTCATACCAATATCTCTGCAAAGATCTCATTAGCACTATTCGGAAAATAACAAATTTTAATGAATTCTTAATTAAAAGAAAAGTGAAAGAATATACTATTTACTTTCTTGCTGTTTAATATTTCGTTTGAATACTCAAATACGTATTCACATTCATTTCTAATGACGATGAAAAGGAAAGAACAGCAACAACACAAGAAAGGAACATCTGAAGATCCACAAATAAAAGAACATATTTGAAATGAACTAACGCTGCAAAAAAAGACGAGGGAAAGAAACTCCTGAAAATATGTGTACCATATACATAAAATATGCTGTAAATCTTTTTTGTTTTATGAATATTCAAGATGTTATTGGGAGAATGTAATTCATGTATAAGACGGTATGAAGAAGAACGGATAAAAAAAGGAAGTAAAAATAAAATCAGCAAAGCGTCAACAGAAATGTCCTTTTCTGTGCTATTAGCATTCCTCATAGAAGTATTAAAACAAAGATTTGCTTAAATAAAAAAAAAATAATAAAAAGCAAGGAAAGGAAAATTAAATAGAAATGGAAATTTGTGATTCAGAACGTAGTTATTTAACAAAAAGCAGCAAACGAAATAATCTTTTATTTAAGAAGAATAAATGAACGCAGTAGCATACCACAAAGCAGAGATAACGAATAAAGGAATGAAATGGGAAAACAAATACTAAAAACACTCGGAAAGAAATGTAATTTATGCAGGAGAATGACGTCTTTAATTAAAATAGAATAAAGAGTTCTTCTTTTCCCGAACTATATTATTTTAACTTTCAATTGGAAATGTAGGTCAAAAAATTTTAATTACCAAATATTCTTAGAAAACATTTCGAATGTTGCTTTGTAATTTATTTGCTTCTTTAGAAACGGATTTTTATCCCAAGTATAATTATTTCTCTTGATTCAAAAATGTATTTGAAAACTAACCAATATATATTTCTTTAATGTAAAGACTACTATGCAGTCTAAATTTCCTCAAATCTTACACTATATTTTGATTGTTTTAGTTGTGACTAAAGTTTTTATACATAAGTTTGAAATCGTCTGCTGTGAATCAAAAACAGCGCATGATTTAAAAATTTGTGGACAAAGAAAGACTTCACAATACTTTCAAAAAATTGAAGTCTGCCACGCATGTTGTGAGTGAGGAAGTGAATCAGTGAACATTAACGTCAACCTATTCAGCTAAGTGAGGGCTTTTGGCAGCCGACCTCGTCATTTTGAACCATGGTCAAGAGACGACGCCCGCACTTGAGCTGACACTCCTCACTCCACAAAACCTTCAATCCCCACCAACGGAAGGATGTTTCAGCCCCAAAACATTTAACATGCATCAGTCCTCCTACACGGTGGGTCATCAGCGGCACTAGGCTACTGCGCTACTAGTGGCTACTCGAAACTTGACAACTAGGCTACTGTTTTATAATCAGGATATTTAACATAATGAACAGCAGTGTACAGCATATAATTCTGAGCATCAATAAAAGATCCCGTCGGTGATTTTAAAAGCTCTTAACCTTCCGGGTGGTTCACTTCCTCCTGAAAAGTTATTACGAAAGCGTTTAGTCTTATTTTGCCGTTCTTTAAAAATGCAACAGACTTCTTTCCTTTCCCCCTTTTAAAACTTGGGAGGTCGAACGGGGACAATTTTATGACTTAGTTCCGTCTCTTTGTCAAGTGAGAACCAAGAGATCAATCGTTTACAGCTAGCTGTTGTTGCCTTATGCAATCTTCTATGAAAGCTGTAGTGCCACTCGGTCGTTTTCCCGATATGTTCAGTCACAGTGAAATTAATAAAAAATGAAGGGTAAAAAAAGGAAAAAATGAAATAAATGGTGTGTTAGAAGTTGAAAAATAATTATATTTTCTTCAACCAAATTTATTTTTCTGTCATTTTTTAAACATTTAATATATATAATATATATATATATATATAATGATATATATTATATATATATATATATATATAATTATATATATATATATATATATATATATATATATATATATATATATATTGGTATTGCGATTTCAACAAGAAAAAAGCATCCTGTACTCATTTTTGAGTATGAGAGTAAGAAAACGCGCTCACTTTCCTCTTTTTTAACAAAGTAATGAGGTAAAAAGAGTAAAGGCCCTATCTTTTTTTTAAACAATAAGACAATAAATGGTGCATACGGTGATATACATACGATGACTATATTTATGAAATAAAACCGATCTTCCTCTATATTCAATTATATTTTTAATTTTAAAAAGCATAATAAAAGATTTCAATACTTTTGATTTATTTTAATTAAAATCACATAAATGATATTTTTATGTTAACTGAATATTTTTCGGAAAAAATCTAAATTTTCATTCCTAGTGTTCTCCTTTTCGAACTTCTTGTATTAAATAAAAATTCCTTTTCTACATCGGCATTTGTGATGGACATAACACACATTCAGTCAATAATTTTTACTTTTAATGGGGGATATACTTCTTCAAATGCGCATGACAGTACTTCTAACCATTTTCTACTCAAGTTAAATTTCTTATCTTTCTGTTTCTTTTATTACAAGGAAAACTGTCACACATCGATAACTACATTTTCACACAATTCAGTCATTACAAATTCTATCGTGAGAAAAGTTCTCCCTAATTAATTTTATCTTTCAAAACAGTACACTTAAAACAATTTTGTTCAGTGAAGTTAACCGACATTTCCACAATGTATCCATACCAAATTTTAAAAACAATTTTAACATTTGGAAATGTATCCTGTATTAAATTTTTTGAGTATACACAAATGTTTCCTGCTGTAGGGAAAACATAGTATGAGATGTGGTGTGTGTTTTTGAAAGAATGTGTTCGTACGTGTAGACAGTTTTTGAAAATTTAAATATCACTGAAGCTGATCATATAACTGGAAATTAGCCTTATTTTAATGTGTGCTGATATCAAAATAAAGCACTACAGCTTTTGAGTTTATATTCAATATCAAACTATTCACAAAATGGCTTACAACTTCTACTCAAAATATAAAGAAACTGAAATATAAATATATCTTACTGCAGTCAAAAATATTCATAATATGTAAACATCCTATTCCTCCACTTATTTCAGTACATTTTAAAAACTGTAGCTGAAAGCTATTTTTTTACATTTATAAACGAGACATAAAAGCTCCCACATTTATAAAAATGTCTTTATCATTTTTAAATATACTACTATAAAACGTATATATGGATTGTAACATCAGTTCTAAAATCCTAAAAGCCTTTAGAGGAGCCAAAAACATGTAATTTTGGATGAATCAAAATTTTAATATAATACACAAATATACATGTTAAGAAAATATATTTGAAAAATCAAAGTTCCTTCTGAAATAAACGTAATTGAAAGAAAAATGTTTAATTGCAAATGAGTGGAAATACATGTTTATCTAATGATTGGTTGATTGAATATTAACGTCACACTGTTCAGCTACACGAGGGCTTTTGGCGACGGACCACGTAATTTTGAACCATGGTCTAGTGACGTGGACGACACCTGAGCTGCCACCTCTTCTCCTAACTACCACACCACGCCAACTAGAGGAAGTTTTAGCTCTCGACAGATTTAACGTGGATCACTGCTCTACACGGCGGGTCTTTAGTAGTACTGGGCTCGAGCTCGTGACAAGGCAAGCCACGATCCGATACATATTCCATTCGGCTACCACGGCCACACATGTTTATCTAAGGAGTATCCCCAAAGTGAGGCAATCCTCACCCTTAAAACTCAAACTCAGTGGCCCAACAATCCATGAGGGGATGGAACTACTATGCCCATCCCAATATACGTGACCATTGGGTGCTGAGGTGCATGAACAGATGTCCCGATTTGGTGGTCTGTCTGAAGAGAGACCTTCAGTGTTTAAGACCCCAAGCAAGCTTGGTACTCATTTATCGACCCAATGTAGCGGGCATGAAAGGCAGAGTCGACCTTGCCCAGCCCGTTAATAGAACCCTAGACATGTGGTGTGGAAGCACGATACACTAACACTCGATCCTATTCGGTGAAAAATAAAACTTAATGTTATAATCTTATATAATTCCCTAATGAATGAGGGAGTCCAAACTTTTTTTTTCATGTAAACTGTTTAGACGGAAATGGTTGATTATGAACATTTAACAAGTTACATAAATTAAAATTAACCGTTACAGTTTACATAAACTTTTAAGTGCAAAAGGTGTATTTTGGCTGCACGAATTAATTTTAAAAGGAATACGGTTAAGAAAAAGTAGTACAAATATATCTAAAGTAGGGTTGGTTACCGTAGATATTGTCAAACAACAATGTATTGGAAGCTAATTCCACAATTCGTTGTTATAAAAATGTATGGAAAATTACAAGACTTATATTTGCATTTGTAATTTATATATTTTTTTCCTGAGAACTTTAAAAGCTAGAGCGGCATCCATGAAAACCGCGGGTCTCTCTCTGTTTTCCCAGATCGCCCCTGACTAAGCCGGCTCTACCATAGTAAGTGAAAATGCCGTATTTTGTTTGTCAAGATCATTTTATAGCAGACTGCATTTTTCATGTATTTTAGATGGTCGTTTTATATTTTCTACATCAATATCTTAATGTCTGAATTTAAAATTACATAAAATTCTTGACATTCGCATCAATGACCATTATAATTTTTATTAGTATATGAATGTGTTATCAAACGATTACATGACTATTATTAACATATTATTTTAACCATTTACTTAATATTAAGTATAACATAACTCACACAAATTTTCTGAACTTTAAAATAAATATTTCGAAAACTACTTCAGATATACTCAAAAAAAAAAACTAATATATCTTAATTAGTTTTTTTTCTCGTTATTATTTTTATCAAAGTGTAAGAAAAAGTTTCAAATTATTTGATGAAGTTTTAATTTATTCATTTTTAATGGTCGGGAAGTTTAAAACGTTTTTAATTCTATAGTGTTTGGTGTTTTATTAATTTTTTTTGGCATCTTATAATAAAATAATCATGTTGCAAAAACTGAAAGCATTAATTAAGGTAAGAAAAATGAAGCGAACGCTATCATTATAGGAATGTTACTTGCAAGCAAAACTTTCATCTTTTGTTCACGTTATTGTAATTTTGCAGTTGTTTGATGATCAACAAATATCCTGTTGAACTTTTTCTTACTTGTGTCTTTTTGACAGGGCGAAGTGTGTCTTATGGCTTCATGTTTTTTTGATGGAGTTCTTTAAGTAGCAATTGAAAATTTTCTTTTCGTTTCATATTCATCGCTGTTCTCAAATTTACTTTCGCTATCATAATTAATATGCATTATTTCAGCAGGTTTTCCCCTTGCTTGATCAGTTTCAACTTCTTTCAATAGAGATAAAATTTATCCATTTCATTTTTATATTCTGCTCATTTACATTTATAAATTATAAGAAGACATACAACACAACAATCAAAAGAACGGGGAAAGTGTACCGTGTTCATAGAATATATTTTTGAACAAAAGTGCCGGGAATTCGAGCAAAACAAGTACCTTGCCATTGTAGGAAAACGTTTGCCCCACTCTCAAAAATCAGGGACAAATTCATTTTAGTTCCCGTTGAGACTGCCACATAGAAGGATACTCTCTGTCAAGGTGTCTGGTAACAATAAAACAGTTTTCCCAGAAATAATGATTGGGTGAGCCTAGAGCAGGGATGGCGAACCACTGGCTCGCGTGCCAGTGATGGCATGCGACACAATATTTTGGGCACGCCACCGATCAAAGTAGTTTGGATTTTAATTCAAAATAACAAAGTTCAGTATGAAGTATAACGAACAAATGCGAGTAATAGGTCGTAGTTTTCAGCGATTTTCTCAGTTTAAAGAATTATCGGAAACTTTCAAGTTTTTTTTATGCACCCTGATGTGATTTCATTTAATAAACTGAACCTATCCAAATTCGATTGGTTAGAAATTGAAAATTTTGAAATGCAAATGATTAATTTCCAGTCTAATTTAATATGGATTCAAAAATTTGTTGACAAAAAGGAGCAAGTTGGAATTGATGGAAACAGAAAGATTAACAAGCAATATAAGTAAAAATGCTAATAATGAAATTTCGGAATCATGGAATTCTATTCCAGACGTATTTAACTGTTTGAAGAAGCTGGGTCAACTATTTAAAGCATATTTTCATTTACCCATGCCTACGAGTCATTATTTTCAGAGTTGAATAGCATTAAAACTCGCTTAGAAACTCTGTTTGACAGATAACTGCAATTCAGCATGCATTCTACTAAAAGCAACATCTTACAATCCTAATAAAAGTTATTTTTCATCTAATCAGCAGCAACAGAAATCACAGTAATGTTACTTTAATTTGAATTGCAATTAATTACACGTATAGCTAAACTATTTACTGCTATAAAGTGCAAAATGTATTTTTTCGTAGCAAATGAAAAGTTTTGAGTTTTTAGAGTTTAGTTTTATTATTTTTTCATTAATTGCAAGTCAAAATTCTTTGACAGACACGTTTATACCTCAATAAACATTTTTTCCGAAAAAATAGAACGTTGATCCATAAAGGTTCAACACCCCTGGCCTAGGGGGACTCAGAGACTCGAGCGACAGCTCCCGGGGAAAAATTATATTCATTATAAAAACAGGAATGTGTGTGTGTGTTAGTTCCAAAATGGATTGTGTAAAACGTTTTTCATTATGCATTATATGCTTCAGAATACTCATAAAAATAAATCATGGTAGAATAATCCTTCAAAATGCTCAATATGCTTATCCATATATCATAAAACACTTTCACATGGAAAAACGAGCAACAGAAATATTATATACATTCAGGAACATTGAAAATAGCGACCCAAGAAGAAAGCATCGGATTGAAATGAAATTTAATACACATAATGACACAGATGAGAGATTCACTTGATCTCAAAAACAATTAAACGAATACAGGGTGTGTAGCGACACAAATACTGGGCAACTTCAATAGCGCGTTGGACCACCTCCAGCTGCAATACATGCCGCCACAGGGTCTGACATTGAGTTGATTAGACACCTTATGTTGTCCTGAGGCAGATGGGCCCACAAATCTTGAACAGCCAACTCTAAATCATGTACAGAGTGACACGATGGCATCTGCCGTTTTAGCTGATCCCACACGTGTTCTACAGGGGACAAATCGAGGGAGTGGGCCGGCCATGGAAGAGTCTGAAAATGACGTAGGAAGTCTTGAGCAACTCTTGCTGTATGCGGACGAGCATTATCTTGCTGGAAAATTGCCCCGGGGAGACCATTTAGGAAAGGTCCTACATGGGGTCGAATAATATCATCAACGTATCGTTGGCCCATTAAGGTTCCCCGCATCACAATTTAAGTGGACCGGCTATCATAGGCTATGGTCTCCCAGACCATTGCACCAGCTGTGCGGGCAGTGTGACGTAGAACAGTGTGGGGGAATTGAAACGCTCACAAGGGTGCCTCCACATCCGTACACGGTTATCATATGTCCTCAAAACAAACCAGGATTCATCACTAAACACAACCTTTTGCCAATCTGTGACATTCCACATTGATCTGGCTTGGTACCACTGTAGACGCAGTTGCCGATGTTCCGGTGTTAAAGAGAGTGCATGGAAAGGGCACTTGGATTGCAGATTTGTTTCTGCAAGGTCTCCTACGTCTGCTCGAATCGTTGAACGAGTCACAGTGGGGTCCACAAGTGCTTGCCGCACGATCCTTGGATCCTTTCTCCTCGTGGTATTCCTGGTCGCTCCAAACCCGGTTTTCCGCGCGTGGGTACCTTCTCGTGTTCACTGCTGCCAACAACTTCTAACGGCACACTCCGAACGATCCACCTGGCTAGCAACACGGCACGTCGACCAGCCTGCAGTTTTCATCTCGATGATCAGGCCTCTGTCAAACTCGCTTAATTGTGAGAAATGTGTTCTAGCACGTTTACCTGGCATTTTTCGCTTACCAAAGTCTTCCTACAATCGGCGGGTAATCGCCACGTTTATTAATCTTCGACTTTGCGATGGCTTATATAGCACCCTCTTCCTGATTGTAGCGCCACCTGGGAATGTATATGCATGCGTATTGGCACAAAACTTGGATCATTTGCATATCACTTTACGCTGTACTTATTTGCAAAGTTTCGCGATTGTACTTGGCTTCCTTCTTGGTTCGCTATTTTCAATGTTCCTGAGTGTATATATAATCGTATTATTGCTATTAACAAAAAATTAGGTTTTTGAGTTCCTAAAATTAAGTATACATATATATTTTTAACACCAAATTTCTATAAAAGTCCTGTTAAATTTAGAACTGTGACAAAGGGGTTTAAAATATATATTACTACTGCAGGCAAATTATTTCATAATATTAAACAAAACTTTATTAATTAGCAATGTAATAAAGCTATAATTAAAAAAAGTAAAGATATTATAGATTTTTTAAAAAATAAAAATATTTATTCAGTTGATAGTTATGACTTAGAAGATCTTTTCAATTCCATTGACATCAATGTTATTATTAAAATAATTTTAGTAAAACCACAGTATTTATCATCTTAATATTAATTTTAACAAATTTAAAACTCTCAAAGATTTTGTCTTAAAAGAAAATTAAACTAATTTTAATGTTTCATTATATAAACAAAATAAAAGCCTGCCACAAGGATGCCTAGCAAGCAACAATTTGGCTAATTTATATTACACTTTTATGAATATAATTATATTATTAATAATGACTATTACATTTTTAGATATTTTGATGATTTAATTATTTTTGGTAAAAATGATAATTTAAATCTCAATATTAATTTTTATTCGGCTTACTTAAACTTAGTTAAAATTAATAATAATCCAATTGAAACTAATTACTTAATTGTAACGTTGTATATTAAGGATTTAAAATTACATAGTAATATTTATCATAAAAGATAAGCCTTTAATTTTATCATTATTAAAATGCCTCACTGGAATTCAAATTTATCAATATCTATATATAAAAATATTATTTTTAACTAGATTTATTGTAATAATTTTTATTTAGTTAGAAAGCCAATATTTATTTAAATATTAATAAGTTTATTAAACAATGTACTGAACATGGTTACCCTGCTAACTTTCTTTACAATTATATTTTTAATAGTTCTTAATGATATACAATTTGTATTAACTTATTGACATTATGTTTTTTAATAATTATACAATTATTAAATAGATGGAGCCACATGTTTAATAAATTAATAACATTATTTAAATATTTCTAGGATTCATTTATATTTTCCACTAATATCTAGATCAATATATATTTATGATTTTTTGAAAGTACATATATATATATATATATATACCGGGTGGGCAAAAAGTCCGTAAAAACTTTAAAAATTCATAAAATCCGGAAAAATGAACGAAAAAAAAACTGTTTGCAGGATCAGCATTAGTATGTCAAGGGATTTTTTTTAAGCTAGAAAAAATAATTCGAAAATTATCCGGTAGGTGGCGCTGTTACAAGCGTCTGTGGTAGAAATATGTAAATTAGACGGCTATAAAAATCTTTGCTCTCAATGAATCCACATTCATTTCACCATTACAAACAGTGAATGTGAACAAAGATGCTCAGAGCGCCGGATAAAGCTTTGTTGGTGAAGTTATTTTACATGAACGAGGAATCAGCGGTCATTGCCTTGCGTAAATTCCGAGTTCAGAAAAATGTGAAGAGTGGAAAAGGCCCTTTAACACCTGCAGGTCTCTTAAAGCTTGTTAAACGTTTTGAGGAAACTGGAAAGTTGGAGGATCGAGCACGAGCCGGACGACCATGCTTGAAAGAAGCACGTGCACCCTGCATTGCTGTCGAAATGGAAGCGATTGCGTCCGAAGCAGCTTCAGGGACCAGCAGTGCTCGTGAAGCTGCCAGACGATTGGGATTACCACCATCATCTGTCCGCAATATTCTTCGTTGAATCCTCCAGCTGTACCCATACAAATTGCAATCGTGCCATGAACTTTTGCCAGCAGATACCGCACAGAGGGAAGCATTTGCGAAGTGGGCCTTCTCTAAAATGGAGCATGATCCCACCTAGGTTTTAATATCTTGTGGACAGATGAAGCTCGTTTCTCGCTTCATGGTGACGTTAACAACCATAACTGTCGCATTTGGGCGACCTCTAATCCACGTGAGTACACACAGAAGCCATTGCATTCCCCAAAAGTGACAGCATGGTGTGGTTTCACGGGTTCATTTATCATAGGACCCTTCTTCTTTGAAACGCAGTGCCCAGTAAATGGATGGATAACGGAAACGGTAAATGCTAAGCGTTATCTAACGCTTCTGCGGGAGACTGATGTGCCATGTTTAATTCAACGAGGTCAGATTTCGAATGTCACGTTCATGCAGGATGGAGCAACCAGTCACACTGATAACCCGGTTAAGGCATTCCTGATACAGACGTTCGGGGAAGACAGAATCGTTAGCAGGCGCTGCAGGTACCCATGGCCTCCTCGGTCTCCAGATCCTTCTGGTTGTGGGGATATTTGAAATCTCGCGTGTATCTATCCGGTCCATCAAGACTGTCGGAACTGAAAGATGCGATCCGCAGGGAAGTATCCTCCATACATCCTGACATGTTGCACTCTGCCGTTGCTGGATTTGTCACTCGTCTGGAATGTCTTCTCCCCTGTGGTGGTGGTCATGTGGAACATATTCTGGTGTAATAAAGTTGTGAAAGTTTTCTGTTCATTATTTACGCATTGTTTCTTTGGTTTGCGTACATCAGCGCCACCTACCGGACGATTTTCAAATTATTTTTTTTCTAGCTTAAAAATTCCGTGACATACTAATGCTGAAGCTGCAAACAGTTTTTCATTCATTTCTCCGTATTTTATGAAATTTTTAAATTTTACGAACTTTTGCCCACCAGGTATATATATATATATATATATATAGCGTCAGGTCTCCTTTATGCGGATTGTTTTTATGCGATTTTGAAGTTGTGCGGTTTGTATGTTAAACATTTCTAGATTTTTGTTATTATTATTATTTTTTATACTGAGACGTAGATCGTAGTATTCCGAGAAATTTCGTATCTTTTGGTGCTTACGTCTGCGGCTCGGCTGCGACAGTCTTAGATCCGCATTTGTTATTTCAGTAGTATTTCAGTAGTATACCTTTACGATATCATTATTTCGAAATTATATTTTCTCTTAGCGGTGCCTCGTTCATTTTTTATAAAAGTTTCACTTTAATAAGTGGCGAATTTAAGTTGCAATATAAGAAGCAGCAAATTTTGATTTCTGGATTTAAAGTGAGTATTGTAAAGTTTTATTTTTCATTAGAAAATCGTAAGTGTAATTTTTTTAATTTCTTTTCTAAGATTTTATTTGGCCCACTGGAGAGAAAAAAACATCAAAGACAGTCAATTTCGTTGGAAATGAAAATTGCAATTTTAGATCGCTTAGGAAAAGGAGAAGGATCTACGGCTATTGGAAAACATTTTAATTTAGGCGAATCTACTGTCAGAGCAATTAAAAAGAATGAAGCTGCAATAAGAAAATCGGTCATTTCTGGTACAAAATTAAGCACCAAATTTGCATCGTACACAAGGGATGTATTATTAGAAAGAACGGAAAAAGCCATCGCAATTTGGATTGAGGAATAAGTTCAAAGAAGGATTCCTGTAAGTGGTTATTTAATCCAAGGAAAGCTCTTCAGTTTTATAAGTCAATGAAACAGTCAGAAACATCAACTTCCACTTCCCAAGCTGTAAAAGAATTTTCAGCTAGCAAAGGATGGCTAACCGGGTTCTTAAAAAGAAATGCACTTCATAATATTAAGATAACAGGGGAGAGTGCGACAGCAGATGAAGGAGCAGCAAAAATATTTCCAGAGGAGCTAGCGAAAATTATTGAAGATGGAGACTATTCTGCCGATCAAGTATTTAACGCTGATGGAACAGGACTGTATTGGAAAAAAATTGCCTAACCGTACTTACATCGCAAAGGATGAAAAAACTGCAAGTGGACATAAAGCAAGTAAAGATCGAGTCACCTTATTACTTTGTAGCAATGCATCAGGAGATCGGATGTTGAAAAACCTCTCTTAATAAATAAATCTCTTAGACCACGCGCCCTTAAAGGTAAAGATTTAAAACAACTGTCCGTGCATTGGATGGCTAACCCGTAAGCCTGGATGGCAACAGCTATTTTTACAGAATGGTTCAATAATTGTTTCGTACCAGAAGTGGAAGCCTATATGAAGGAAAAATCTCTCGATTTTAAAGTTTTATTAATTGTTGACAATGCAGCAAGTCATGCACAATTAGATTATCTAAATGTTCAACTAGTATTTCTTCCGCCCAATACCACAAGCTTTATTCAGCCATTAGATCAAGGCATAATTGCAACTTTTAAAAAATGTTATATTAAGACAACGTACAGATTCATCTTGAATAAACTAGAAAATGAGTCCATAACAGTAAAAGATGTGTGAAAACAATTTTCTATTTTTGATTGTTTAATTCATATGTTGCATCTGCTTCCGCTCAAATAACACCTAGAACTTTAAATGCCTATTGGAAAAAGATTTGGCCAGTATGTGTGACAGACAATACAACCACTCAAACATCGACACTATCAGATGAAGTAATTAATTTGGCACATGAAATTGGAAGAGATGGTTTTAATACCTCGAGGATATAGATGAATTGCTTGTGGATGATGCATTAAGTGACAATGATATTATTGATTTAACTTTAGATCTAACTGTAGACGGCGTCGTGGGTCTAGAAGGTGATAATGATGAGGAAGAAAAATCAACTCCCCTCACTGGAAAATTAATTCAAGAAGGTCTTCTACTTTGCAGTAAATTAGAAAATCATTTTCTTATTAATGACCCCAATTCTGAACGAGCCTCTAAATTACAACGTGAGCTGCAGAACTGCATGTCTGGATATCGTGAACTATATAAAAAAAATAAAAGAATCCTCATCGCAAAGTTTAATTACTGATTACATGGTCAGAAAAGGAAGAGCTACACAGAACGAGAATAAAGTTTATGAAAATCCGTGGCCTTTACCGCAAATATCTATTGCAGAGACAGTCTCTTCTGATGATGGTGATTTAGAACCAGTTCGCAAATGGTGCAAACCATTATCAGATAGCGACAATGATTAAAAATGTGAAACTATGTGTATTACCTTTCCATAAAATAAAATGAATTAAGGTTTGAATACAAGTTTTTTTTTTAGCGTTTGTATGAATTTCTTTCAGACATTCGAAGTAATTTACCATGTAGCCTATTTCTTTTCATTTATGCAATTTTTTTAATGCGGTTTTACGTTAATTTTAACTATTTGTTTTGGTTTTATGCGATTTTAGAAAAAAAACAAAGGAACATATTCCTACTTTTTCTATTCAAGTAATGTCTTTTCTAATGCGATTTCTTTTATATGCGTTTTTCGGTAGAACGTATCTACCGCATGAAACGAGACCTGACTGTACATATATATATATAAATTTATATTATTCTATCATAATTTAACATTAGCGGAACTGTTTTCCATCTCTTGTATTTGGCGGGAAACATAACCAGTTGTTACACTCCCGAAGTAAGTCTTACTATGTTTTACATCGAATTTAAATCTATACTGTGAATACTAGTACACACTATAACTTTATAATTATATTTTATTAGTTTAGTGATTTCTTATAATATTTAAATTCCTCCTAATGTTATTCTTTCCTTTCCTCTTGGTACGTAGTATGACAAACTACAGGTGAAGGTTGGCTAGCCCTAAAACTTGTTTAAACCTGCAATCCTGGTTCCTAAGGCAAGGAGTTTGTGTGTGTTATTGTACTTCTGTGCCTATTTCTTCCTATTTAGTATAGTTATCTTAGTTTCTATAGCTATCTGTGTATTTATATATTTTGGATTACATATATGTATATATATTTACAACTTCCCTAAAAGAAAAAGGGACGGAGCTAACCATACCAGTAAGTTTGAAGGTTAAACAGATGCTTAGCAAAAGTAGTATTTTAGGTTGGTTGAAAGAAACGTAATTACAAAATCTTTCTTCGTGAGATTACAGCAAAGCAAATAGAATGTTTTTTTATTGGTTATAGGATCTACAGATATTTAACGAGCATTTGAAGTGGAAGCTTTTTTTGATAACGTAATATTGCAGATGATACATATAAATTATATCAGTGTAAATGTGTATTTTTTTGTCAGAAAGTATTTTGTTTTACTTCATTTCAGTAAATAAAATTTTTTTAAACCTTTAATTTTCGATATGCTCGTGCCTCTACTTGTAGGGTTATCGCGCCCCTCTAGGGGGCGCACCCCACAGTTTGAGAAACGCTGTTGTAAGGCGTAGGTGATCCAAATAAGGTTAAAAGAGAATATTTTGGACTTCGTAGAACACAAAGATTGGCATTCAAGCAGTCTGGATTTAAATCCTCTCGACTACAAAATGCGGCCTTATTTGAACTAAAGTAGTGTATAAAAAACGGTATTTCATTTAGAACAGTCTAAAACATACGTTCCCAACCTTTTCTGAACTGGAACCCCTTTTCTAGTGAATATTTCAATACCGCATCCTCCCACTCTAGAAAAATAAGAGTGTACGTAATACATAGTGAAAATAAGAATTAAATTTTAAAAAATGTTCTATTACTAATGGAATATATTTTTCAATTTAATTTTTTTCCAAAGCCCCCATTTTTTTCTTCGAATTTGAAACAACTATTGACACAAATATATTTAAATGTGTGTAAAATTATATATTTTAGTTGTAGGTTGGATACTTTGATGGAATTGAAACGCTACTGAATTTATTTAAAAGAGAGGAATAAGCCTATATACCTATTTTAAAAAGAGGGAGGATTTTTGATGAAACGAAGTAATTCATAATAAACTATTGCTTTCAAAATAATTAATTTGACAGTTTCAGCGCTTAGAGAATCACACATTTATTCCTGGTTATCATATTTAATTATATTTCTTGGGTAATATACGTAATGAAATGCAGAGGATGAAACAACTGCTGACAGACAAAGAACAACACGTGCACTGCAGAAATTAAAATTTACTATATGATTCAATTTGATGTAGGTCTGAATGTATGATTATCTTTGTTTTTCATCCACTTCCCAAACTACCGAAATATGTGAATTTTCTTGCACGTGATAGAAATGATTTAAATACAGTCAACATAAGGTATATAACCCGTATTAAAATTTATTTTGTTAGTACATAATCAGCGAGTTTTTTTAAGTCTTTTTTAGACTATATTTGGTTAATCTGCCCAAGACCCTTGCTCCATCTCACCGCCCCCTAATTTTCCCTGGGACTTTTACTGCCCCCATGAAAGTCTCAAACGCCCGCAAGGGGGCGTTATCGGCCACGTTGAGAACTTATGGCCTAAAACTTTCTGCAACCTATGAGCAGTCGCGAGGGATAGTAGATTTACCCCAGACTCACGAAATCGTTAATTCTAGTAACCGTTTATTTGCTACCAGTGACATCTTGACCGCATCCTCCTATATGACCGTCTTCAAGGGAACTAAAATGTATTTCTCGCCTCTTTTTCTCTCTCTCTTTTGGGAATGACAAACGTTTTTTATAATCTTAAGGTTTTGACTGAGTTTCCCGCAAGACCACTTTTGTTCCAAATTATTTTCAATATGAACATGCAGCATTTTCTCACTTTGAACAACTTAAAGGTTTTGATTGTTTATAGATATACATGAGCAGAATAGAAAAAAAATGGTTATTTATGATTTCTATTGAAGGAAGTTGAAACTGATCAAGCAAAGGAAGAACATGCCGTAATAATGCACGTTAATCGTGATAGTGTAGGAAAAGTTGAGAAAAGAGATGCATATCAAACGTAGGGATTGAAAGGAAAATTTTGAATTACTAAGAAAATTTGATGCCATAAGAAAACCTTCACCCTCATAAAAAAACACAAGCAAAAAAAAAAGATCAACATGCTACTTTTCGATCCTCAAAGCACAATAAAACTACAGTAACTTGAACTAAATAGGACATTTTTGCCTACAAATATCATTCCTGTCATGTTAGTGAAGAGTGTCTGCGATGCATGTCCTTTATTAAAGTCACGCACATTTGAAACATTTTAGTTCAGTTTGAGTGATATATTTTTTTAAATTATCATAGAAAAATTGAAAAGTCCTTAAAAGCAGGTTTGTATACTTTCGCTTAGTTGAATATTATTCACTGGAATTGCGATTTTTATCGTTGTTCAGTGTACGTATGTAAATGTAGAGCGCCCTCTAGCGCTCAGAGTGTCTTACTATTCTGTGTAACCTCTGACTTCATCGAGAAAGGAGTCGAACCGAGCGAGCTGAGCAACAATTAATAAAAACTACAGTCCACTGAGCGAGACTTTTTCTTGAGTGTTTACTTGTCACCCATCATTCTGGTCCAGTCTCAACCGGAGAGACCTATGCGTTGAAAATACGAGGTATGTGCTGTTGTTTTTTGACTTTTCGTTGAAAAATCGAACTTTAAACTTCAACGATGTTTAAAGAAGCAAAAAAAGAAGACTTGAGGCGAACGCTTCTGAAGTAGAGTTGTGTGTGAGTGATAAATTAACTGTTTTAGACTTGATGGATCTTATAAAAAACTGTGATAGATACAGAAACGATCCTGATTCCGTGCATGAGTTAGCAAATTTAATTATCGAAGAAAAGAAGTATGACGAAAGTCAGCAATTAGAGTTAGAAAAATAAGAGAAAATTCTAAGCTTGATTTAGAGATAGCGAGAATACGAGCAAATGATAAAGACAATACTGAAAATAATTGTAATGATTCCTTTTCTGTGGATTCTTTAATTAAAAGTATCCGCACACTTACAGTGAAAATTCCCGACAAACCTGAGGGATGGAGTTTTTTTTTATCATTAGAACGTGCATTTGCAGCCAAAAGTGTTACTGATAAATTTAAGCCTGAGATTTTGTTAAATTTATTAGGAGAAAAAGCTGCAATTATCATTATATATCTGAAAGATGAGGATCTTAAAAATTATGATAAAATAAAGTCCATAATACTCCAAGAATTTGAGCCAACTCCTCAGTCGTGTTTAGAGAATTTTAAGAAAGCAACACGGCAAAATTGTGAATCCCATGTCCAGTTTGCGAGTAGATTAACAACAAATTGGGAATACTATTTAAAATTGAAAAATGTTTCAAATTTCGAGGTATTAAAACAATTAATAGTTTCAGACAAAATATTTAGTACTTTAGATAAAGAAACCGCATCGCATATTAGTGTCAGACAAGCAGATAAATGGTTTGATCCTTTAACGTTGGGAAAAGAAATTGATTTATTTTATTCATCGCGAGGAAAACCACTGAGTGAGAGCATTAATTATTGTCGCAAAAATCAAAATTCTAAAAATAAGTCTAGAGTATTTTTCTCAGATGTCAAGGGAAAAAAATGTGTTTTGTGTCAATCTGATAGTCATTTTTTAAATAAATGTCCTCAATATAAGCAATGATCAGTAAATAAATGGGTAGAACTTGTTAAAAATAATTCCTTGTGTTTTAATTGTTTAAATTTGCATAGAGTCCAGTTTTTTGTAAATGCTGTAAAAAAAAAGCATCCTTCTTCTTTGTGTTTCTCTGAAGACCCAAATTTTACGAGTGAAAGGGTCATTCAACCTTCTTCATTGGGGGGCAGAAAGAGCCGGAAACAGAGGAATCCTCGATGAGTCAACTTTCAGCAAAGGCGTCTGTGTTCAAACCCATAAATTACATAGGGGAGATTCCGAAAGAGGTGTCTTCTCAGGGTTTAGGAGATATGTTTACTGCAACGAGTTACGTAAAATCGAAATCCGTTTTACTTTCAACCGCGATTTGTTTCATTAGAGATTCCTTTGGGAAAATGCAGGAAGTCAGAGCGCTGTTGGACGGTGGTTCAACAAGCAATTTTATTTCGCAACAGTGTATGAATAGACTCAATTTAAAAAGAGAAAATAAACATTTTAGTTTCAGGATTAAATAATTCAGAGTTAACGATTAAATCGCGCGTTAATGCAACAATTGCAAATAGAGGAAATAGTTATGAAACTAATGCAGACTTTTTTGTAGTGCCGCGAATTACGGATATGATTCCTTCTCAACCATTTAACATTAGTTTGGGTAATTTCAGTAGAGAGAAATTAGCGGATGAAAATTTCAACATTCCGAGAAATATTGATTTATTGTTGGGAGCAGAAATCTTTTATGAAATTCTTTTACCAGGACAAACAAATCTTTAAATACAAAAATTAATTTTTCAGAATACAGTCTTCGGCTATATTGCGAGTGGGAGTATTCCAATTTCTAGTGAAAATAAACCTCACTGTGGGTTAATCAAAGATAATGTCGATTTAGAAAAGACAATGAGGAGATTTTGGGAAATCGAAAATGTTGAACCCGAGACAATAAAAAATAAGGAAACGATAATTTGTGAGGAGCATTTTCAAAAAAAATCATACTAGAGATAGTACGGGAAGATATATAGTATCTATGCCATTTAAAAGGATCCAAATTGTTTAGGCCAGTCAAAAGATATTGCCCTTAAAAAAATTAAATTCTTTATGGAATAGAATAAAGCGTGAGCCTAACTATTTAAAATTATATAGAGATTTTTAAAAGAGTATAAAGAGCTAGGCCATATGCAAGAGGTAGATGAGAGAGAGGAGTGTGGAATGTATTTCATACCACATCTTGGTGTTTATCGCTCTGATAAAAAAACAAGTAAATTGAGAGTAGTTTTTAATGCGTCGAGTGCAACTACAAACGGTTATTCTTTAAACTCTCTACAATACAATGGGGGAGTTGCTCAAAATGACCTTTTTTTCAATAATGGTTCGCTTTAGAAAGCACATATTTGCATTCATTGCGGATGTGCAAAAAATGTATCGAATGATTTGGATTAATCCAGATCAGCGTAAACTTCAGCGCATTCTGTGGAGAGAGAACATGGACGAACCAATAAAAACGTTTGAGTTGTCAACTGTGACCTATGGAACAACGAGTGCACCATTTTTAGTGACACGTACGCTAAAATAATTAGCCCTAGATGAAGCAGGGAATTTTTCATTAGGGTCTTCAGTTGTGATGAGTGACATGTACATTGATGATGTACTTCTAATAAGGTGCAGAGACCTTATTAGAAGCAAAAGAACTGAAAAATCAACTGATCAATATCTTCGCTAAAGGAGGTATGGTTTTGCATAAGTGGTGCGGAAATAATACGGAATTGATTGAGGTTTCCGAAAATTATGATTTTTCAGATTCATCAGAGATAAAAGTGTTGGGTGTTTATTGGAACCCCAAGCATGATTGCTTCTCCTTCAGAGTAAAAATAGACTTGCACGAATTAAATACCAAACGGGATGTTTTGTCAACCATCGCCAGGATATATGATCCTCTAGGTCTTTTAGGTCCTGTGGTGGCGAAGGCGAAACTCTTCCTTCAAAAATTATGGATGCTAAAGATTGATTGGACAGATTTGCTTCCAGATACAATCAATAGAGAATGGCGACAATTTGTCGAATCACTTCAGGTAGTAAATGACATCAAAATCAATCGATGCATTGTGGTAGAGCAACCGGAAGTGATCGAGCTGCATGGATTCTTCGACGCGTCCCAGGCAGCATATGGAGCTGTCGTCTACTGCAAATCCATAACCTCAGATAGAAAGATGCTTGTGCATCTTATTGCCAGTAAATCCCGAGTTGCGCCTACCAAGCAAACAAAGATTCCCAGACTTGAGCTATGTGCCGCTGTGCTGTTAGCAAAATTAGTGCATCGTGTCAAGCAAGCTTTAAAATTAAATGTGACTAATACTTTTCTTTGGAGTGACTCCATGATAGTTTTGTCATGGATAAGGAAGGAGTCATATCAACTAAAAACCTTTGTGGCTAACAGGATTGCTACAATCCAGGAGATGACTTCCAGTGAACAATGGCGTTATGTGGCAACAGAGGACAATACTGCCGACTTCGTTTCCAGAGGAATGGATTCTCTAAAACTTAAAACCTGTGAGTTGTGGTGGAATGGTCCTAAATTTCTGATGAGCAACCAGTACCCACAACGACAAATTCCTGTTGCAGTGATCAAGGATCCAGGTGAACTTAAAAACTGTAGTGACTTTTCTAACTTTTTTCTTGATTCTGCTATTAACTCTTTTGTAAATAATTTGCTTAACCTTAGTAATGACTATTTTAAAATTATTCGTGTCTTAAGTTTTATTTGTAGATTTGTTTATAATTGTAAGAGCAAAGAAAGCAAAAGAATTGGGCCTCTAGATTTAGGAGAATTAAAAAAGGCCGAACAGCTTTTATTGAAATTAGTGCAAAAGGAAGAGTTTAAAGTAGAGATGAATGGTATTCAAAATTCTGCCATGGTACCTTCCAACAGTCGAGTAAAAAAAAAAAACACTCAATCCATTTATTGATAGTGAAGGGATTTTGAGAGTTGGAGGTCTATTGAGAAATAGTGATATTAATTATAACCAGAAATTTCCAATTATTTTGCCTTCGAAACATAAATTGACTTATTTAATAGTTGAGTATTTTCATAAAAAGTTTTTACATAGTGGTCCACAATCCTTGTTATATCAGATCAGGCAAAATTTTTGGATATTGAATGGCCGTAATATTTGTAGAAAAGTTGTTCATAATTGTGTAATTTGTTGTAAGGCCAATCCTACTTGCACTGATCAAATAATGGCTGACTTGCCAAAGGATAGAGTTGTCAAAAATTATCCATTCAATTAGTCAGGTGTGGACTTCTGTGGCCCCTTTTACATTAAGTATAAAGGGCAGAGAAAAGGTGTATATAACAAAATCTATGCTTGTATATTTATATGTTTTGTTTCTAAAGCTGTGCACTTAGATATTGTGACTGATTTAACCTCTAATGCATTTATTGCTACACTTAAGCGTTTTATATTTAGAAGAGGTAAATGTGCTAAGTTGTATTCTGATAATGCAACACATTTTGTGGGTGCAAATATAGAACTTAAAAAAATGTTTAATTTGGTGTTTAAACCTGATGAGGCACTTGCAAGTTATATGGCCTCTGAAGGAATAGATTGGAAATTCCTCCCCTAGAGCCCCAAATTTTGGAGGTCTCTGGGAGGCAGGCGTTAAATCTTTTTTAAGTTCTATTTAAAGAGAGTAGTAGGTAACATTAGATTAACATATGAAGAGTTTGTGACCGTGATTATCCAAACACAGAGGGGATGTTAAATTCTCGTCCTCTTGTCCCATTATCTTCTGACTTAGATGATTTAAATGTATTGACTCCTTCTCATTTTTTGATAGGTAGATCAATTACATCAATTGTTGAGCCTGATTTAACTAATTTAAATGAAAATAGGTTGGATAATTGGCAGAAAATTACAAAAATAATTCAATTAATTTGGAAAAGATGGAGTGTAGACTATCTAAATAGTTTGCAGCAGAGAAATAAGTGGCATTTCGAGAAAAAGAATGCTAAAATTGGAGATATGGTTATAATAAAAGAGGATAATTTACTTTCATGTCAATGGTCATTAGGTAGAATCAACAATATTTATCCAGGAAAGGATTCTAAAGTAAGAGTAGTGGAAGTCAAAACCACTAGAGGTATATTTAAGAGACCCATTTCGAAGCTGTGCATTCTACCAATTGAAACAGTGTGTGTGTGAAGTAGCATATATAACCCTTCAGATAGTAATGTTTGTGTGTAGAATATAGTACTTTTTTTAAAAAAAAAATTCTGTGTGATTTATCAATTGCTTTATACATTGTCTTCATTTGTATGTTGTTTTGTTTGTATTTTGAAGTATTGTATTTCTGTGTGTTATCTTTATGATTATGTTCTATGTAAATCTTGCATGTTGAAAAACATTGCAAGGCCGGGCGGAATGTTCAGTGTACGTATGTAAATATAGAGCGCCTTCTAGCGCTCAGAGTGTCTTACTATTCTGTGTAACCTCTGACTCCATCGAGAAAGGAGTCGAATCGAGCGAGCTGAGCAACAATTAATAAAAACTACAGTCCACTAAGAGAGACTTTTTTCTTGAGTGTTTACTTGTCACCCATCAATCGTGTATAATAAAAAAATTATAAAAGTAGGATTGGGGTGACGTAGTCATCCGCGCGACCATTGACGTCAGTATCGAGTATGCGCCTGTGGAAGTAGCGACAAATGATTGGTCACAGAGTGAAGTCAAAAAGAGAGGAATTTAGATAGAGGAAGTAAAATGTTAAATTTAAACTCATAATGAATTTTTTTAAAATTTAGTTTGAAATTTTATTTTAAAACTTTTAATTTTAGTTTCTTTATAATTGTATCAGAGCTTATGGCATGATTACGTACATTTTTTCTGCTTTTTATATTGAAGGCAAGTTGTTAAGCTGTCTTCCTTGATAAATCGATTCCCTTTTTCCAAATAGCCTAATGTCAACCCGTATGAATAACTTTCTTACACTACATCTAACATTTACTTTGAAGCTGAAAAAAGTTATTGTTTGAGCTGTTCTGTGTGCAGCTTATACAGAGAAAATACCTTTTATCTACGTGCATCATTTTTCTTTGATTCATTCTGAACAATCCAATATATTTTGAAAACTTTTTACAGTTCTATAGATTTTAAAAGAGAGAGAGAGCAATTTTTATAACACGTCCCTAGATGAACGATTCCTTTACCAAATGTAGAGTACCGTTCTTGAATTCATAACGGTATAAATAGATGAGTGTCATTTTTCATTTTAGAAATGCATCCGCTTATTTATACAAGATGTCAGTATTTTTGTTGCATTGAATGTGAATTTGAAAGCTCATTTTGTACACTTGAGTTATTCGCTTTTTGAAATGTTTTTCATTGTACCAGAAATAACTATTTTTGTTTTTATTACATCATGCACATAGATAAATATACATAGTTTTTTACCTAAGGGGCCTGCACTTTGGTATTTTCAACATTTTAAGACCTAGTACATTCCCCAGGAGTTGGTATCACTTTTTAGTGCGGCACCCTAGAGGCGATAAAAATTACCTCAAGTAATTTTGACGCCCAGTTTCCACCCCAGAAGGAAGCACCTGAGCTCTGATGATGCGAACCTGCACTAGGATTTTAGTTTTGCCGAGAGCACCAAAGTGAAACAGACACTTTAGGGATCTTTTACATGCCATATAATCATACGACATGGCCGTTGTTGATTTTCTGCATCATGAAAATACACCGACTTGAGACGGGATTGAGCCCGCAACCTTGGATACAGAAGGCCAGCGAAAAACAAACCGCGCCACCCAGCCGGCACTTAGGAAAATATGACTAAACTAGCCGTTACCTGCGCACTTTAGTCGGTATTATATACTGTTGCATGGCTATTTATTATTTTTTTAAGTTATGAATATTTAAGTCCTAGTATAAAGTTTTCGTTTGTATTGAAAATCATTAATGTTATCTACTCCCCTCATTTAAATGTGACTGGGCGCGCCATATTTTCCCGCGCTTCCTATCCCCACTGGAATGTTACACCCTCGCTCCAGGGTCATTCTAATTGTAAACAAGAGGTGTGACGGACGGACGCAAGGTCTTTGTCCGCATCAATCCGCTGCACTTTCAAAGGTGTGATATACCCGTATAACTACTTAAAATTAAGCGTAAATCAGTTGAAAATATTTTCTCTAATACAAACATCTGCATTATCTCCATCTCTGGCTTTTACTCGAACTAAAGCAATGGCATTAATTCTTATAAGGTCGTATCTTAATTTAACCCTTTATCTGCAGACGGTACATATAAGTACCACACCTAATTTAAAATTACATCGAATGATAATTTTTACGAATATTCTGACGAAACTCATCAGGAACACTCTTTTAATTCCACTCTTCTTGGTCTATGATAAGAATTTTTTGCCAGGAAGGCGAATAATTTTAAAACGAACGTTACATTTTCATCTGCCATTATGATTGGATTGCCAAGATTGTCATTTTTGTTCCGCGAAAGTAGTTAAAGTAAAAATGCAAGTTTGTTATTTTTATATGTTAGTTGTAACAGTGTAACTAAGTAGTGTAGTGATGTAACTAATTTTACAGTTGAATAACTTTGTGGTGCTTATAAGTACTGCCACTACCCTAGATGTTATAGAAGGCACTTCGTGTTTCATTCGTGTAGTTTATTATTTTTTTTTTGTTGTCATTTCTAAAGTGTAATAGAGTTTTGCATTTGGAAAAAAGAGCTCAACCTTCAAGAAGCTTTGGATTTTGTACAGAACCTACCATCTGGGTAACTCCGGAACTTACACGGACAAAAAACCACCTGTCGTCTACGTATTCAATTCCGGTTCAAAGAGGGGCCCCAGGTTACTATGTTTTTTATTAACTCGCTTTCTCGTTTGTCTGTCCGGATGAACTTTTTGATTTGAACCTAATGTTTCGATGAGCTAGAGACTTTAAATTCGGACCATAGCTCAATGCATGAAAATGTAAAAGGAGAAGCTCTAATCACGAACCTGGGCCCTCGAAGAGGCTTGTATGTTTGTCCGGGTGGAAATTTGTTATTGATTTTAGCTTCCGATGAGGTAGAGACTTTAAATTTTTACCACAGCTCAGAAGCGGATGACAATACATGAAGATGTGAAAAATAAGTTTTAGTCTAGAACCCAAACCCCGGAAGAGACGGACCTTGATTTCGACAGGTGCTCCGTAACTCCAGAAATTACACGAACAAAGACCACCTGCTGATAGCACGGGTCAAGTTGCGTGTACGTATTCAATTTCGTGGCTCTGGGGTCAAAGAGGAGGCCCCAGGTTACCATGTTTTTCTATCAACTCGCTTTCAATCGTTTTATTGACAATAGTGTGCACTCTTTTGACCGTGTTATCAAATATAGAGATTTGTAAGCTCCATCAGAGTGATAATTTGTGGAGATTTTGCCTACCGACGGCAGATGTGAAGAATTCCATCATGGTCCGTTCTTGTCGTCTTACTAAGTTACCAACTCGGATATATGTTACAAAAATATATTTTATGTCTGTGATTTAACAGAAGCTTTACATCAAGCATATCATTTTTATTGTGCCTGAGATATTCACGACATTACCCTATTTAACCAGAAATCACATACATACTGAAATGACTCGCGCTATACACCACGTATTACGTATTCAACTGATGGAGTCGTGTTAATTATCCCCTCCTCGCATACAGCGACTCCATTCAAATGTATTATATATATATATATATAAATGTATTATATATATATATTATATATATATATATATATATATATATATATGAATATTTTAATATTGCAATATCTTTCGGAATGAGATGGCGAATAGTTTTATTTTTCAAGTATAATGATTTATTTTCTTTTTAATTTTTTTCACAATTACCTCATGGAATTGGCGCCATCAAACGACTAAGTCCGAGATTGCACTTGGATATTTTATAAATTTTTATTTTATTTTTATTTTTATTTTGTTTTTGGAACATTACTTTTATATTCGCCATTGATATTCAATTTTGATTCATATATTTCAATTTTTAAATTGAATAATTGTGATTGATATATATAAAGTAAAGAAAAGGTCGTGCCCACCAATTTGAGCTAAATGAATCTTATTTGTGTGCCTTTTGAGCATATTTGTGTCTTTTTCATAAGCCTTCCAGTATTCATAGGTATAAGCAGTAGTCAAAAAACAAACATATTACGTAACTATGGTTATTGTAGGGTAAGTAGGATTTTCATGGATGTCTGAATTGTCGGTCCATGAGTAAAGAGTGTAGAGAGAGAGTGTTAATTCAGCGACAAAAATTATAACCCACCCTAAATAGTGCACTAAATAGGATATCCAACCCAGAATTTCTAAAATGATTTAATATACTTTA
The DNA here is from genome assembly GCA_019973935.1 of Trichonephila clavipes. Taxonomy (NCBI): domain Eukaryota; kingdom Metazoa; phylum Arthropoda; class Arachnida; order Araneae; family Nephilidae; genus Trichonephila; species Trichonephila clavipes. The sequence goes on from BMAU01020051.1 coordinate 362,083, forward strand.
GCTTAATGATTAGTCTTCGTAAATGAACACTTTTATTTAAATTTTGATTTAAACATTACCAAAGATGCATATTGAGAACTATAACAAAAATCTTATAAAAAGTCAAAATATTTTCTTTGTCCTTTTTGTTATACGAAAATTTTATTCACTACACAATTGATGAAAATAATCTTCCAGCCCTTTAAAATCTGATTGCAAACTCAGAATTCTCCAAATGGAAAAAACCTACTACCGACCTTACCTCTATTTACCCTCATGTCCAAAATTAAGGTCACAAACCGGAACTATTTACTGTGTCGCCACAAAATTTGGCACAGAGGCATATTACAAAATCAGAAAGAATGTACCAACATACCAATTGTGATTTAATTGTGACGGGCATGGGAGGGATATATGCAAAAGTGAAATCACACGTAAAGCATTTTCCACGGGAAAATAGTCTGTCCAATATGGAGTGTTACCGCTGTGAAGTACTTTACAAGCCTAGGATTAACTCTTAGTATACTGGAACGAGGCTTAGCTCGGCCCTCTGCTCTTCCAACTCCTCCAAGTTCGAAACGTCAACGAGGTCTAATTCCCACCCTCGCCTGCAGTGCAAGTCCAACTCTCGGTATACGTGAACGAGGCTTAAGTCTTAGTACACGTGAACGAGGCTTAGCTCTGCTCTTCCAACTCCTCCAAGTTCGAAACGTCGACGAGGCCGAACTCCCACCCTCGCCTGTCCAACTCGCGGTACACGTGAACGAGGCCTAGCTCGGCCCTCTGCTCTTCCAACTCCTCTCTCTCGTCCAACTCCAAAAACGTACAGTGGTGTACGACTGCCTAGCATTATGCCACCACACGCAAGGATCCCTTTGCTACCAAATCTGTTAATTTTGGTTACGTAGAAGGGATGAAAGAGCGAGTTCCATTTTTTCTGCAAGTAATGACTCGGCCAGAATCACTTTGTCTGGTACATTTCGACTCATTGCTGAAAAGAACAATCACCAATTTTTGTGTCCATGACTGATGTTTTCATCTCCATAACAACCTGTTTTTGATGTGGCCTGCAGTTAAAGGGATGCACCAGACCAGTCGCCGCGAGCTTAGAGGCTAGTTTCTGCAAGACCGTTGTAGACTATTTTCCAAAAAATTAGTTTTCCAGTCACTGCAGCAACGTCACGATCAAGCTGAAGAGCCAGTGTCTATCTGCGTCGTCGTATGCTTAATGCGAAGTAGTGATTCTGTGCAGATGTCGATGATCTGTGCCAACTTTGAAAGACCTTCCTGGTGATAGTACGACCTATTCGGAATAGATTTCAGAACCAGGGGACAACTTTCGGGCCCTTTGTAATTATCGAGGCACCTCTCCTTCAGACTGACCAGCCTCAAGCCTGCCAACGGTTCTCCATCTCAAGGAATTATTTAAACAATTATGAGAAATTCTTACAGCAAACAGACTAGTTTGTTTGTTTTAATGCGATATTCACAAAACTGAAGGCAAAATTCCCATATGCTTGAACGGTCTCAATTCAGTGTTCTGCAAACTCTAACGCTAAAAAACATCTCTTCCTAACTAAAGGTTGATATAGAACTACCTGTTGCACAAGATATATGAAATACAAATTCTATCAATTTTACTGAAGACGAAAAACATCTTTGTGATCTCAATTTTGGATATGAGTATAGTTATTCCTCTATTCATTTGTAGGACCTCAAAACAAACAAAAGCATTTGAAACCTTGTGCTAAAAACTACAATAGAGTCTATGATAGGGAATACATGCGTAGATAGAAGAAATTAATGCTTATTTACAGACATCAGATTTACGAAAAAATAAGTAATGCGTTAATTTACTATTTCTAAACAGCCTAGCTGTGGCTAGTCCCAGAGATTGGAATGAGATCTGGAGGGTCTCAGGGTCTACTATAGGGAGTTGTTGGATACGGCACAAGTCTTAGTCTTAGTTTACTGCAAAGCTTGCAAGCAAATATCAGATAAAACAAGTTGATTAATACATGCGTACAGTGTTATAACCAGTAAAATTATGAGCAATGTTTTGTCCGAACAAAGATTTCCCATATAACGTTTGTCTTTTTATAACTTTTTTTACTTTAGAATTTTCACTAAATTATATAAAAAAAGTATTATTTATTTAAACTAAAAATGATCACACAAACTCTGATAAATATATTTTGATTTCATAGCGCGCTATACATATATATATATATATTTAAAAACATAATATATCTACATTTATTAAAAAATATAATAAAATATTACTTTAACTCTAACAATACGTGCCGTCAGTTTAACACAACTGAGCTATTTTCTTACTATGTAACAAAAGTTTAAATAGCTTTTTTGTTTTTGCATATGTTTCGAATACCCTTAAGCAATCAAATGCTTACAAAGTAATAAATGTGAAAAATATATAACGATTTTGCCTTAACAATATCAATATAAGCATATTATCTTCACATGGATAAATACATAAAATGAAGCGGTCTTTTTTCAATGAAAAGGAAAGATTAAAACCGAGTTTCCCGATTCGCAAAATCCTTTTTTTTTTGCGTTTATTCTTCGGGGAGAAAAGTAGTTTGGTTTCTTACGGACGATGTTGTATTTCTTTATTAATTAGGAAAGTAAAGAAAAGTCCATGTCAAACTTATGTGATAGATATAATTTTAGATTATTAACCAGAGAAGAAATTAAAGGTCTTGTTTTCATAGATTAGCTATTTCTGACCATGTAACTACTTTATTGATTGGATAAATCTAAATATAGAATTTAATATACGGATATGTAGTAAAAGAGATTACTGTAGAAGCTATTAGTGTTATATTATTATAATATTATCATGACAATGTAGGGTAGATATTAATTTTTTGGTTAAACTTTTAAAAAATGTTCGTTGTGTTTTTATTTATATAATGAAGATGAAACATATGGGTAACTGTTTTTAAAACAGAGATAAAATGATAAAGGCTTTTTAACAGGCATCAGGTTCTCTCTCTATCCAGGCTTCTATTAATACTCTTGGGGAAAATATTCTTTAACTTTCTGTAGAGATGACTAGGTTTATGCAAATGCAACCTCTATTTAAGTGCCAGTCGTTGAGTAGGCGAGATAATGTTCAAGAGTTGATCGTAAGTGTTAGTGATTGGTAGTCGTCTATCGTGAGATTAACAATAGAAGGAGAATCCACCGTAATAGTGGTAGGTATCAACATAGTAGTTGAACGAGCTAGCACACTGCAGGCCGGACCTTGCAAGAGATTTAAGCCAGATAGGTACTTTACATAATTTAATCATCTAAATTCGGGATAAAATTTCTTACTGCTCCCTAGGTTTAGTTATTAAAGTGCATTTTGTAAAGTGTTAAAAGAAGTTGAATCAAATTAGTTATTCTAATATCATGTCGGCTTCTTCCTCGACCCTCCTACACCCGGGACCTCCGGGTCGTGACAAAATAACACTCAAACAGCATATAAAACTTTTTAAAGTCATTCCCAACTAGCGTTTTTAAAAATAGACCATCAAATTAATGTTTAAGAAATATTTTATATAATGATATCTTTTTTTTACATGTTTCATGCCATTCGAATGTTGCTAATAAGGTTGTTAAATATATCGCCGATGAATCAAAACATTTTGGAAAAAATCGATCCATTCCTTCCCTCCCTCATAGCAAGATTTTTGAAACTATGAGGTCCACAGACTTGAAATTTGATTGGCAAAATTCTTTTGTTGATCAATCCACTTAGAATATGTTCTGGGACAATCGAATCCCAAGACAAGGTGTAGAAAGTTATAGATAAAAATTACCGTTTTTTAACAATTAGATCTAGTAATTTAGCCTTCCTGTTCCTTTTGGTGAATAGAAACCCGCTAAGAACGAGTTTTGCGGGTACCAGTTTCCAATGGGATGTTGCAAGAGCGCTATAAAGAAAAACTGCACTTTTTGCAGTATTAGATCTGCAGTCTCGAAATTTACAATCCTTTTTCTTTTGACTAGTAGACCTCCGTTAAGAGCAGTTTTTGTGGAAAAATCAATTTGTTTTTAATATTTTAAGACGATTAACGTTTCAAGCTATTAATTTCACAACTGTATTTTCATTTATTTTGAAGTTGAAATACATAAAACAAAAAAAAAATATATAAGAACGGTTTTATTTATTTTTTTAAATTTTGCCTGTTAGTATCAAATGTAATTATAGTCTGGAAAGTAGTAACAAATCATAAATATGTATTGTGTAACTAAATAAAAACGCAATTACTTTAACAAATAATATGTCTAATGTTTTTAATGTTATTGTTTATATTCTACAGCTTTTGTAGCATATAGCAACTAGTTTTTTGATTATGTATTTAAAAATGATTTTCTAATACATTAATAAATTAAAAATTTTACATCTATGCAGTAATAAAATGGAACCTTTTTAAAAATTAAAATTATCGACAATATTGATGTTTTATTTTATTTTAGCATTCTTATAAATATTGAATTTTTTTCTCCCAAAATTAAATAAATTCTTATCAAATTGATCTCTGAAGCTATTTCAAACATCCTTCAGAATATTCCCCCGCCCCACAAAAAAAAATGCTTTAAAGTATTATTAAGTAAAGAATAAAGTTTTCAACTTTCTAAATTAGAAAAAAGAATACATGCAAAATTAATTTTATTATTTGCGCAAGATTATTAGGGATAAAATACAACCTACACACTCGGCGACAAGAACTAGAGTTAGTTGGAAAAGAATACTATGAATACCACACATAAAAATATAAGTGCCATTGATTGGCATTAAAACCGACTAATGCTAACACTAACAAGAACATGAAAATCTTTAAATATCTAAAATTAGCCTCTTTAGTAGAAACTTTATGTGATATAATCATTAATAATATAAAAAACAATAAAAATCAACATTCTCTATTTGTTTAAATTCACTTTTTTTTTAAGAAATAGCTCTCGGCTGCTGGTGAATCAAGGTAGAAAATCTGATCTGCCGAATCACGCGTAAATCAGAATGACGGTGGATTGAACCGGTTTCGGTTGGTGTGAATACGGGAAGGGAATCTTGCCTTATTTGAGCGGAAAATTACGAAGCCGATTCCTGGTCGATCCGACAAGTTTGATGGTGAATGAATCGGAGTCGTTTGGTGTGAAGAGAGCCTTACGGAGAGAGATGATTGGATAACCGTTTTAGACATTCAAGTCCTCGCCTTTTTAACACGTTATTAACTGCACTGTGATTTACATAAGATTTCTTTTGTGCAATATTTTTTTTTGTTTGAGCCTCTGCATTGAAAGTTATAAGGAATATACATAAATACTGAAATTTGGGAAATGTTATCTGTTAGATCTCTAATTAATAAAATTAGCACTTTAAAGTACCGTCAGTACATGGAGGGTGTTAAAATAATCTCATAATACAACAATTATACTATCTAAAAACATTAATGTACCGTGTTTTTATAACGGACTAAAACGCATAATTTTGTTTTCGTCTTTTTCGTTTTTTTCGTCGTTTTCTCCTCCCCCCTTTTCGTTTTTTCTTCTATTTTCACATTTTCATGCATTGTCACTCACTTCTGAGATTTGGTCCAAATTTAAAGTCTCTAGCTTATCGAGAAGTTAATGTAAAATCATTTACAAAATTCCACTCGGACAGACAAGAAAGCGAGTTAATAAAAACATGGCAATTGATAATTATTTTATTTAACTAAATGATTTCTTATTAAAATAACGACTTACTGTTAATTAATAATTTATACATTTAGAATAAATAAAATAGTTTTTTATTCCTTTTTCATATTTTGCTTAAATATAACGAACTACCTCACGTTAGTTGTAAAACTGCACTCAAAGAATTACTATTGTGGTTAGCTCAAATCAACTTTAATTCATCATTTCTAAATTCAAACTCCTTCACATTTATATCGAGCACAGTTACAATACATCAAGCGGTTAATAATAAATAATAACGAGAGGTTTTCGCGCGTGGCTATTTGCATCTGCTTTCTTCACCTAGCTGGCAGGCTGACTGGTTAAAGTGTTCATATACAACCGTAGTGTACACTGCTGTACGTCTCGTGCAGGCGCAGTACTTTAGACCAGCCTGATTGACATGTAACGCTATAGAATGCTTTCAAGATTTTCCTTACACTAGATGTTGCATGTGTTAAGTCGTTAAATGTGTGTGAGTCGTTGAAAATTTATTTTTTATTAAAGTCACTTGAATACATCCATGCCTTATCGAGAGAGAGAGAGTTAGTTACCGCTAATTTCCATTTTTCTGTAGTCAGGTGTTTTTTATATAATTTTCTACAAGTTTTCTTTCAGCGGGATGTCTTAGAAACGGACACGAACATTATAGAGAGGTTTAAACATTTCTTTTTTAACTTTAAACCTTTGTGAAGGACCAGTGCCGGAAGACATTCCGATGGAATGGCGCATTTTCTTTCAGAACTTTCTCATTCCTTCCTTCCAAGTGTCTCAGGATGAGGTTTTGCGGTCTCATGGTGTTGTTTTGATTTTCTCTCGGCTAGACTTTTTTCCCCTTCAAATTGAATACCACATAAATCTTTTTTTTAATGTAATAACCGAGATTTTTACACTTCCTTATAATTTGTTGACACGAATATTTCTCTTCGGAAAGCGCAATTACGTACCTTCAAAACATGTACCAATTTGAGCAGCCAAATATTTTATTTTACATTCCAATTAAAAAAAAAACTTAGGAAACTATGAATCGGCAGTTGTTAAAATTTTATCTCAAAATGCAAAGGAGACAATGAATTATAAAATCGTTTCCAAAAGTGCGAACAAACTTCTGTAATTGTTTTTACATGTCCATTCACATAATGGCGTGTTTCTTTCAATCTTTACTTTTTTATCTGTTTCTTTGTTCATATTTTTTTATAATTTCTATTACTTTTTTAATGTTTTTCTTGTTTAATAAACTCTTCCATTCTTGTTCTTTGAACATGATGGCATCTTGTTTCCCGTTTAATTCACTACTAGTTTAAAAACTGCACTCTTGAACAAGCGCTTATCAAAACTGCGCTTTTATCGCCAAGCAGTGCACTAAAACAGAATTTAACCTAAATATCTATTTGAGCATTTTAGGAAACATATTCAATTTATGAAATATACAATTTCGAAATTTTAATTTACATATATTTTGATTGAAACGATACAAAATTTTATCCACATGCGGGAGAAAATCATTTTTTAGAAAATTAAAGGAATGTTTTTTGCAATATTTCATAAAAATATTTAAATTTTATAAATCTCATTTTATATTTAAAAAATCTAAGCGAAACTCAAAATAAATTTTAATCTGCTTAAAAGCCAAATAAAATATTTTGTATTCACAGAGAATGATTTTAAGAAAAATTTGTGGGTGAAATTTACAAAAACTGTTGCTGTAAAGCTCTTTAAAGAGAAAATGAGATTATTTTAATTTTATCAATCGTCTTTCTACAAAGAAATTATTTTTTTATGTAAGATTTCCACCAAGGGATTGAAAATTACCTCCAAGAAAAATTTCTTGTAAGTTGAAATAACGGAACGTGGAACCATATTTTCGCAAAATTTTCGAAGTAAAAAATACGAAATAAAGTTAATGTTGGACGTAGTTTCAGCACATTTATGTTAAAGTATATTGCTTTCGAAATGAAATAAAACTTTTACATTTTTCTGAAGCTCCAAAAAAATGAATATAAACATAACTTAAAAAAATATTATCAATATTACTAATGGAATAACTTAATCAGAAGAGAAAAAACTTGGTTTTTCTTCACTATTCTTAAGCCTCAAGTTTTTTTTATTTATTCCGTTATTTTTTGGAAATATTTATCTAACTATAGTATTCATTTAAGTAAGAAGTTTCGATGAAAGAAAAATAAGTGTACATTTAAATAATTTAATATTTTACATCTTGTATCTATATAAAAGTGAAACGTGAAAGAGATGCAGTTTTCTAGTCAATTGAATCCATATATTCCGTGATGAGATAAATATGTTATTGACGACATATTTTTCCTAACAAATATACAATTTTCCATTTTTATACATCATTTTGTCTTACATTTTGTTGATAATATTCTTATCCATGGACAATTGATATTATTGGCATAAGGGCCACTTTAGGACATGAAATGTCCGAACGAAATTGGGTCCCTATTCTGCTCGGAAAAGTATGACAAAGGAAGCAAGGATCTCGACCCTGTTTTGCTGACCTGTCACAGATCCTCCATAGAACACATGAAGGTCTGTATGTCCATCTGAAATCAGACAACCTCGACCCTAGTGGCTCTTTTCGACAGCGTTCGAAAGCCGGTGTCGAATCTCGGGTTCTCTCCAGGTACGAACATGTCTCGAGTCGCTGTCCGAACTGTGAATCATGACTCATCACTGAAGAGAACCCACCCTTTATTATCCTCGGTGCAAAACATATGTTCTTGGCATCATCCAAATGGTCCTCTTTGTCTTTCACTGTCAAAAATTTGCAGACTTTAGGGCGCCAGCAATACGTCTATGGGTGACTGTTATCCGTTACATAAATATTTACGTCGCATTACGTCAGAGCTTCTCAAACTGTGGGGCACGATTGCATCTTACGAGGGGGAAGCATATTCAAAAATCAAAAACAAAAGATTATTTAAAAAAGCTACTAACTTACTGAAAGTGTGAGCAAACAAAATACATTTTGTCATAATAAAAAAAAATAAAATAGATGTTCATGCTGATATAATGCACTTATAAATGTATCAGCACTGCACAATGTGTTTTATGATTAATTTGACAATACTGAGTTCAGAACAAGTTTAACAATTACCAGCGCCCCCTCCACCCCGTCTTCTCATACATAAAATTATATAAATAAATTAACACGATAACTTGCACAGTTTATAATGAATCCCTTAAGTGCCGATTAAAAGTTACGCCCCAATGCCACAGTAGGCTCGCGTGTGGGATGTATTGGGGTAGAGAGAAAGGAAGAAAGAAGCAAAAGTACTCTGAGAGAAAGAAGTAAGTCCTTCGCCAACATTATCAAGGCCTTTTTAATGTATTCCAAAGCTTTCGGAATAATTTTAGGAATACAAGTGCACAGAAAAGATCGTACTTCGGAAAGACGTATATATACACCCGGAGCAATTATCGTTTTCGTTGAGCCAAACATTTATAAACGTCGGTGGCACTTAACACCTTTAAGTCGTATTGAAGTTGTAGCATCCAAGTATAGTATTATTGAATTCAATACATTGGTATTGCATGGAAGGGGGTGCGATGAAAATTATGATTTAATATTGGACCACCAATATTAAAAGTTTGAGAACCACTGCATTACATAGGTCGTGAGACTGCTATTCCGCTCGTGTGGACCTATATCTTTTGGCTACAAGTCTGAAATAACGGTACCGAGCCTACAATGTCGCCCTTTTGCGGCCTTTAAACTCCCGATTACTTGTTTTATTATGAGCAGAATTATCCAGAAAATATAGAACACTGCTTTTACATTTGGAATTAAGATTATTTTTAAATGAATCCAGTCGTAACAATGCGCTATAATTATGTGATGAAATATGGTTGTGAAACATATCTTATTTAACAAACATGATTGCTGTTCTAGAGGAAAAAAATATATTGAATGCATATATTACAAAAATTAAAGGAGAAAAAAAATCAATGCATTGATTTTAAGAATTCAGCAATTGTATCTTAAACAGAATGGGAAATGTTTTGAAAAACTAACGAATTTATAATGAATGAATTTAAAAGAAAATTAATTGAATTTAAATTGCAGTGTTCAAATGTGAATGCAATGTATCCCAATTTTTCAATTAAAAAACATAAGACAATATTTTTAAGGAAAGAAAACTAAGCATGGATGAATAAAAAAATATTTTGAGTACTATAAGAAATCAGTTTTGTTTCCCACGTTTATAAATATTGAAATGTTTTTTATTCTTTCAAATGGGGCTTCGAGTTGGTAATTGCAGACCTAATACATTTCTCGTGAACTGTTATTACTTTATTCGCGCATATAGATGGATACCAATTGCTGCAATGTCATTTTAACACCTAGTATTCTCCCTGGAGGGTGAAATTGTACGATGCTAAAGATGCGACATTGTACTAGATATTTAAAATTTGCCGAGAAACACCCAAGCCAGGTCACATAATCATAGAACATGAACGCTTTCAATTTTTCGCATCATTAAATGCCACCGACTTGGGCAATTAGTTGAACCCGCAAACTTGTGCGCAGAAGATCGGCACCTAACCAACTGCGCCACCCAGCTGGAGCATTTAAATGTCTTTCAGAACAAATATTCAAGTGAAAAATCTTTTTACATGAGTGGCAACAAAAAGTATATAATTCAATTGAACGCAGAATATGAAAGCAGAATATGAAATGTAACTGCAGACAACTTCAACAGAGCGAAACTTTGCCATTTTTTTGCAAAAGAAAATTCAGTCCTACATAAAAAAGTCTGTCAGAAATTAGGCAACTAAAGGTGGCACCTTGAACACTGAATAATATTATTAGCGACTAATTTACATAAACTTTTAGGTATCCGCGCGACTACGTTCGGAACCGTGATTTTAAAAAAGCGCATAAATGGATAATTTTCATGATATTTAGTGTCACTCAGATTGGAATACATGCATAAAAATGTTCTAAGGACATTTTGACAAAATAAATTCTTTAAACATAATATTTTGGCAAAAAATTAACTTAGAATAATCTTTTTTCCTAATGTTCTCCTTTTGTGAGAAATGGTTCTATTATAAAAATATTTTACCTGTATATAGCTCAGACCTCTCTACAGAGGCTAAAATAGAATTTTTGAAAAATTCACATTATTTTCAGAGTTACCACCAATTGAAATAACTATTGGAGTTTTTTTCTTAAAATTGCTCCCTCCTGTTGTAAAATATGAATAAACCTACTTCTAAGTTATATATTTCTTTTATATATAAGATGCATATATATAATGTGTTAATGTACTTTAAGTATTTTCTTAAGATACATTCTTCTAACTGTACACAGGGTCACCCCAAAACTCCTAATAGACCTAAGGGTCCCATGATTCGATAAAGTTTTAAGACCACTGCTTTAAAATATGTTTTTTTTTAAATTTTATTTTGTACGCAATGTGTAACTCAGTGTCTTAATTTATTTGTCTTTCTAAAACAGTATCTATACAGTGAAGTCTGAAAAGGTTAGAGGGGTTGAAGGAATAATGATTTGGTAGCGCTATCTCGCGAGCTTCGCTCTTAAAACTAGCATAAAGTAATACTCTTCAAAAGTTCACTTATAATTTGACTGTCATCTCCCTACAGTGGAAACAGAGTATTCAGATTGATTTTAAGGTATTAAATGAGGGAAATTTGGAACAACTGATAGTTGTTTGTAAAGAAGTTAGATTAGATCATGTGGAGATTTTCCCTTCCAGTTTGAGACGCTATTCTGTTGGCCTTGTGGGGAAGTTGGATGCAGGGAGTTGTGTAAAGTGTCTATCCGCAAGCTTGCGAAAATTCCTTTAGGTAAATTTATTTCTCTAACTATTGCTCGATTGAAAACTTTCTCCCGAAGAAGAAGACTCGATTTATTCAATTAAAGGGCTGTATTTAAGCATTGACTTTTAGGTACGAGAAATTAGTCGAGAGTATTTGAGAGCTAATAGAGAGCTAGTCAGCGAGTAATTTCTGGGCTAGCTACATGGCCCGGTGTTGCACGAGCTTTTTCTACTTTTATAAATATTGATTTTCCTTCAAAAAATCAGCACTTCTCTCTCTAATAATCTTTTTAAAAATAACTTCCTCCACTTAGCCCGGCATTGCTCGAGCTTTTACCCAGTGTATAACTTAAAATTCCGTTTCAAATTTTTTTCGCTTCTTTTCTTTGTCAGACAGGTTTATTTCCCCCCGGCGTTGCACGAACGTTTTTTAATGCATAACATATTGTGAAGTAAATTCCCCTTCTCTCGCTACGATATCTCTCGAGTAAGTCAACAGTGGGACTTTAATATTCACTCACTCACTTTGCAACTTTTTAAGCCCCGGAAGCGAAAATGTACCTTTTTTTAAAAATAGTTGTATGTTGAAAAAAGTAGAAATTTTTATAATTACAAAATTTCACAACTGTATGAAATGTTGAATTAAAATTTTGAGCACTTTTGAAATTTTCGATACACGGAAAAAAGTTTCATGCAATTACAATGAATGGTAATTTTATAACAAAATATGTAACAAAAATAATGCTTAAATATTTCTCTCAAAAAGGGGAAAAAACGAAAACACAATTTTAAAAGAACCGTAATTTTTAAGTAACTTTTTCAATCTGCGTACAAAGTACGGATAATATCGTTCTAAAAACGAAAAAAAAAGTTTCGTGAGAATTATTTTTATAAATAAAGTTATTAAATATTTATATAAAAGTTTGAGTATTTTTTGAAAAATTGTAAAATAAAAAGTTTTTGACATTATATTTTTTAAATGACTGAGAGAAAGAGAAAAGCATGAACATTTTTAGTATAGAATATCATTTCATTAACGCTAAAGAAAATGCAAACGGAACAATTTAGAAATCATTTACATAAAAACGTATCGATTTTGACTCATTTTAGAAAAAATCGTAAAAAATAGAAAATATCATTATTTTGTAAAGTAAATTATACCGTATCGTGGAGAAGTAAATGATCTTTCCAATTCTGTTATTATTTTTTGTTTGAGTCTCATAAAAAATTAGACTGCGTTTTAGAATGTTGGGGATAAAAAAAAACATCGAAAAATTCGAACTTCACCACTCGTTGGGAAAAAATGCCCACAGGGGTAAAACAATTACGCGTTTTAAGATAGGTTTTTAATTAATATATTTTTAACGAATTGCAATATCTGAATATAAATGGTCAAAGCGGATTCCTCGGATCATTCCCGATCGTTTGGTACCTTTGGCGAGTTTCTGCATTGTGCGGCTTGTGAGAAGATAGATACATCTAGTCGCATAGATGGATGGATAGATACGTTTGTTTATCTTCGAATTTTAATAGTGTAAATGATCAAATATTGATAACTGATGATTTAATCAATAAGAGATGAAGATTAATAATAACGACTGGAGGTCGTACATTTAAGAAAGGAATTACGGTGAATTAGGCCGTATATGTCCAAACAAGCAATCATTTAATCCTAAAGAACGAAAAACACCAAGAGCATAGACAAAAGGTGTAGTTCCTCGCAGCAAAGATGAAGCACCTGTCTAGTGTAGTTAATGAAAGAAAGCAATGATTGACTCTATTAATGCATTACTCAAGCATCAAGAAGATAAATGCCAGAGAGTCTTAATCATTGCATCATGGTTTAACCTTTTGAGGATATTTAGGCATACACTACCACTAATTGAGTGCAAGATAATTTACCCGTAGTAATAAAAATTGACGGAAATGCAACGAAGCCACTCACCTGTCCTGATCTGCCTGGAGTTGACCTCTGCGCTCCCTGGAATGTTTCTGTTCCAAAGCACCTTGACAATCTGGTAGTAGAAGAAGGACATGAAGAGGAAAGGTGCAAAATACAGAAAGAAGACAATGAGTAGCTGGTAGATTTTGGTGTAGTGGTCACTCCAGGTGTAGGTGCAATCGGTAAAATAGTGGGTGTCCACACGAAGTTCAGAGCTTCGCCGCGTATCCATGACAAGAGCGTCAGGGAGCACCAACAGCAAGGAGGTTAGCCAGATGACCACGATGGCCTTCTTAGCACGGCTGGCTGTGCTCTTGAACTGTAGAGGATGGCATATGGCGTACCACCGGTCGATAGAAATAAAGGTGAGAGTCAGCACAGAAACAGAGACGGACACGCTCTGCAATGAAATAAAATTGCTTTAGATGGCCGTGTAATACACTTTTCACATCATTATTGAGAATTCCTGATCAATTCCATAGAAGATAAAATTTTATAAATATATTTAATTACAAACATATTATTCAGAGAACAACAAATTAAATAATACAAACTCCTGCCTTATACGGAACGTATTTTGGCGGTATACTTAAGGCTTTAAATTTAAAAGGAGCTTCCGCAAAAGGATATATTAAGGGAAAGTTATACAAGAGTCAATGATTTAGGAGAAAATGAAACCCTACTTTTTAAAACAGAGGAGGAAGGTCAGAGAAAAAAGATGATTATTTTCCCCAAAAATTGAAACCTTTTACAACTCGAGCTCTTTCAATCAATTGATTCCCACGATAAATGGTGGCCGCGGTAGCCGAGTGGTATAGGTATCGGATCGTGGCTTGCCTTGTCACGAGTTCGAGCCCAGTACCACTAAAGACCCACCGTGTAGGGCAGTGATGCACGTTCAATCTGTCGAGAGCTGAAACGTCCTCCCGTTGGTGTGGTGTGGTAGTTAGGAGAGGGGGGTGCCAGCTCAGGTGTCGTCCACGGCACTTGACCATGGTTCAAAATTACGTGGTCCGTCGCCAAAAGCCCTCGTGTAGCTAAACAGTGCGACGTTAATATTCAATCAACCCACGATAAATGACGTTCGATTCGATAGTTTGAAACAAAAAAATTGAGAAAAACAAAAAAAACCTCTTCAAAACGATCCTTCCTAGAGCGTGCAATGATTTTACAGAAAAAAAAGTCGTATGTTTTACTTGTAAAATAACTTTGTTGAAGATATCTTCTGAGCTAAAGGTAATTATATATACAGAGAGAGAGAGAGAAAAGCGTTTTTATATTTGTGCTTTAATTTATTCTTAAGAAAACTCCAAAATCTTTACATCGTAAAACCTTATTTCTGAAATGTAAAAATATTTCTCATAAAAATGAAATTTTGTCTATTTTGAGTTTCATGTTTTCCCTTCACGCATTACTCGACCATCACTCAAAGAGCTTTGATTCCCTCCACGTAACCTGCCCTACTGCGTGCTCTTTCTTTCTTCTTTTTAACGCAGAGTCGAGAATTATGGAACAGCATAAACATTTATAAAAATAACTTTACTAGTTTATAATTAAAATCTCTAAAAATCATCATGGATATATACGATAAGCAATTGTAAGGTATTGTCACTCACTCGTCCAAAACATATTTATTTTGTTATGAAAAAGTTATTTTTAAAAAATGATAAATGGAAGGTTTAATGAAATAGGTGGTTTCAAACATTAGAAAACTAATTAAGACTTCATAAAACATAGTTATTTTTAACTATCAAAGACATACTTTTAAGAATGCGTAAAAAACACCGCCATGTTTATTTCCATTCCAATGCATTCAACTTTTAATGAGGCTAAGTCTCTCCAACTTTCAATATCTGATATGCAACATTCCATCATGAGTTTCATGGCGCTCCCATCAGTACAGTACAATAACTATGTGTTGAATTCGATAATACAGTACTTTTAAGCTAAAGCTTCAATACGACTTTGTGCGCCACCATATATAAACGTCTCGCTCAGCCAGGGCGAATATTGCCTTGGACGTATATACATACGTTCTTCCTCAATACGATATTTTCTGTTCACTGCTATCCATAAAATTATTCTGAAGTCTTCGAAATGCAATAAAATGACCTTGACTATGTTTGCGAAGGATGCACTTATTTCAGAGAATTTGCTTATTTTCTTCTTTTCTACCCTCCCCCACACCCACTAGACCACATACGCGTGCATACGTGCAAAACGGTGACATTGGGGGGAGGGGGGCGAATCGTGTAACTTTAAATCAAAAGTTAATCATGTTTAATCAGGGATTAGTTACAAACCGTACATATAATAAACATAAGTGTTAATTTGTGTATATAATTTTATATATGACAATCCCATGGGGGCCTCCCCCCCTCACTGGTAATTATTAAAATTGCACTTAACTTAGTATTGTTAAATTAATTATAAAACACATTTGTGCAGCACTGATACATTAATAAGTGTATTATATCAGTGTAAATGTGTATTTTATTTTTTTATAATGTCAAAACATATATTTGTTTTTTTCAATAAATTAATATATTTTTAAAAATCTTTTGTTATCAATTTTTCAATATACCCCTCATAATGTTATTGCGATCTCCTAGGGAGGTTCTACCCACAGTTGGAGAAATGTTGGGATACAATACTATTTATAGAATTAATAAACATTGTTCAGCAATCAATATTACAGTCAAAACTCGTTTTTTATTCAGTATATTTGATCGGGTTATATGGAATACTATACATATACGTCGAGTGTTATGGAATACCTAGAATTCCATAATACCTTCCAAGCCATCTTGGAAAATGAACCCGTAAACTGAAGGACAAAAGCTAAAAAAACAACCACACTATTGCACATACAAACTGCAATTCTTTTAGTGTACTTCATGATTCATTTAAATGCTCGTTACATGTGTACTAGTAGGTTAAAATGTTTGAAAACTTATTTATAAAAACTTTTGAAAATCACAAAACATACCTGGTTCTGTAGCTAGTGGTTATGAAACGACAAGCGGATAACTCTCTTTGCAATGCATCACGAGAGTTATTCTTCAGTTGTTCAAGTTATTCCCACGCATTAGCCGTTACAAACAGAGCCAAAACCTCGGAATTCCATAATACCCGACTCTCATCTATTGAAAATGCAAATTGACCCCCAAAGACTCACAGCCCATCCATGTAGTATGCATTCCAGAAGGGTCTTTGCCCTCCTTTCAATTTTTTCTCCAATAGAAGTTTATCAACATCATTTTCTACTATTATTAGAGGGCCCCGATCATGTACTTATATAAATTCTCAATTTATTTCCTTTATTTTCACGAATGTCCTTTCTATTTCCTTTTAGATTAAGAATTCCAGTATGTATTGACTTAGTGGGTTGCCACATTACACTTGTAACTGATATTTCAGGATCATAACCATGGCGTTTTTAAGAAGTATTGATACTAGGGGCATTCTGAAATTTGTAAGTTGCGCGCGCGCGCGTAGTTTTATAAGATTATACTAACAAAATTTTAGAAGTTTTCGAAGTAGTCTCCTCCGGCATCAATGGTCTTTTGTAGACGAATTTCCCAGAGATTAAATGCCTCAAACCATTCATTTCTTGGAAATGATGGGAAACAATGTATTAATAGCCACATCAATCTCTTCTTCTGAATGAAAACGACGTCCACGTAAGTTCTTTTTTGGATTAAAAAATAACGAAAAGTCACACATAGCTAGATCCGAAGTATAAGGTGGATGTTCTATCACTTTAACTTGTTTTTGCTTAAGACACCTGTTAATCCAGCTGTGTGGGAAGATTCACTGTTATGGTGAAGCACTAGTTTCCTGACATTAGCTTCGTGAACAATTTCTGGAAGACATTTAGTGGTATACCAGTTTGCTGTTACTGTTTTCTGTTCTTCCAACTTGGTGGCTTTGACCAATCACGTACTTTTGAAAAAAATGACATACATTACATTTTCCAATGCTTGTTGTGTTTTTACCATTGTTGGCGCGGGATCATCTTCAAAGACCCCTATTTTGCTTTCTTCACGTATTATAACGTCAGAAAACGGTATGCAAGTTTCATCATCTGTTAAAATTTTATAAACTATTCAGTCGCCAGCATCATTTAGCAATTTAAGTGTTTGTTTACTGATTCTGTGACACACACTCCTCTTTCTGACGCTTGGTTAGATTATGGGGAACCAATCGGCAAACCATTTTTTACTTATGTAATTGTTCAGGAATAATTTAGTGTATGGCTGAGGATCGAATGTTAAATTCTTCCTGTGTCATTTGGTAGGTAACGCGATTATCATCCATTAACGTTTTTCGTATGGCAGACACATTATTGGGAAAGACTGCTGACCGCGCCCGTCCAGTGTGTTTTTTTTATCCTTCAGCGAATTGTGACCTCTGAAAAATTCTGTAAACCTTCTGAATACAGAAGCAGGAAATAAAGATTTATCACCAAAAGCTAATTGCAGATATTGAACACATTCATCTTGATTTAACCCCGCTTTAAAATCATACAAAATCACAGCACGAGAATGTTTTAGCGACAGCTCCATTTTCTCTTCTGTTTAAAATTTATTCTACGCTAAGTCACTTGAAGCAATGAAGTACAAAATCGTCTGTTGTGTTTAAGTGCTTCGTATTTTCAAATTAAATTGATAATTTTCTTTTTTAACTTCACGTTTGCGGTAAATTTCAGTTACCTCGTATTACTACTAAACTTGGTAAATTCGGCAACATCAAAAACAATAGTTGGTTGGTTGAAGTTTTTACTTATGTTTGATACTGTTAAGCAATTGTTACGTAGATCGAGTTTTGAGGATTTTATACTATTAGTCTCAAAGAGAAAGAATCCTTAAAAATGCAGTATACAACAGTACAATTTGTAAAATAAATCCCAGATCTTCACACCTTCTACAGTACTCAAACACACCAATCAGTGTTTAGAAACACAAATACGTCATATGTTCACAAACAGCTCAAAACAGTACTGCCTTTCAATAGTCAAAACACACACACACAATACTGACTACACTTCAGTAAACAACTCTCTATTTATCGGCCACATCGATCTTTTCAGAAAAGATCCGCTTAATAAATTTTGCCAGTAACTTGCAGAAGCATCCTTAGGGTCACCAAGGAGCCAATAGGGTCACCGAAAATGCTGCCAACTTGGTTCTATCGCCACCATTTCACCAAGTTGCCATTGAAATGATATTATAATGTAAAGAGGGCATTGCTTACGAATATTACAATTTTAACACAATAGAAATGTGACCGAAAGTAATATTAAAGTATTACAGGTCCAGAATTAAATCATTTACATTATTTTACGCATTCATTACACAAAATTTGTAACATTGTGCTTTTTGTCAATACAATTCAGCATTGGTAAGGTTTTTCTATAAGTCTGTATATATGTGTTCGTATATGAAGATGAAAAGTGACTCACACTCTCACTCATCCCAATTTCTCTGGAGCTATTAGATCAATAGTCTTGAAAAATTTGGCAAACATGTTTCTTTCATAAAGTAGAGATTTGCTAGCAATGAGTTTTGCGAAAGTTGATTCCCAAGGAGGGTTAAAGGGATTAAGGGCCGTTAAGATAAAACCCCCCTTTTTTAAACACTTTAACCTAAATATATGCAAATATTTTTCTCTTGTTGAGTAGAGATCTACTAAAAATGAGTTTTGCAGAAATCCAATTTGAGGGAGGGGGTTACGGGAGAGTAAAAATTAATTATAAACTACAAATTTAGGTATCCAAGTCCTGCCTTCCTTAAATCAAGAGGTGAGGCTTATAAGAATGTTTTTCAATACGATTGATAAGACTTAAATATAAATAGCATGTATGTATATAAACAATATATATTCATGCAAAATCTTACCCTGCAAAGCATTCGGGTAAGAACTAGTATATTACATCAGAATGTGTGTGTTGCTTCAACATAAAATTGTGATGTGTGCGTATGGAATACACTTTGCTCCTTTGCTGAAAAGCCATTCATCCTGTTTTCAAGAAACATTCAAAAGAGAACAATGAGAAAAAAAGATCAAATAACACAGAACTGTAGATTAATTTATTATCATTTACCAAGGAGGTGATGTAAGGACTCTTCTTTTTGTGGCCCATCTATATTAAGCTAGCCTAAAGCGATTAACTAAAATTTTAATCAGCAAGCAAGAAAAGTCCTAACAATCATATTCAACGCCTTGAAGAACAGAGCGAAAGCAAAAAGGCACCGTCTCTCATAAAATTGAAGGTCAACTCAAGATAATGACTCGTGATTACTTTGACTTTGTTTCACTTCTCTCCATCCTTCGTAACGACATTCTTTTGTATAGGGAGATTCTTCCATAAACAACTTTTCCCATTTTCGCCGCTGGAGTCCTTGGATTAAGAAAGTTTATGATACGGTGGGCGATCTCATTTTAAGATTTCTGAATTCACGAGGTAAGAGAACTTTCTTGTTAGAATAATAATATGGAAATAACGGAAGGTTTCTAATATCAAAGGTTAGTAAGAACTGTGAATCCTTCGATGTTCCTGAAATGGTAGGCTATCATCGTTTTGGTTTGGGTCATTCTAACACAAATGGTTGGTTAGAATTTTAAACTTTTGTTTTGTATTTTTATTGAAATGAAATACCAATGCGTTTCATGTTTTGATATCATATATAATGCTCTGATAAATGTTCATAAAATTTTGCCATTTTGTGTGTGTGTAAACCGTGTATTTCTAAACCCGTTTTTTTATTTAAAAAAATCATTCTCTGCCAGCCATGTGAAAACAATTTAATTTTTAAAATTTGGTTTGTTTTAAACGGAACTTTTATTATAAAAGAAAGAAGAAAGTCGCATAAGTTCTTGAAATTTGATATCAGGTAGAATTCGAGTTTTCCAACAGTTTGCAAAACTTGTTTGTATCGTTGGGTTACCTAAATTCATGTGGCAAGTTTTTTTATCAATGTTTGAAACACAAGCCGGCAATCACCTGTTGCCCTTTTAATTTTGGTTCCTCTAATTAAAAATATTTTTTAATTCACTCTTGGATTTGTATTTCATTGACTAAAAATGACATGCAACTGTGTTTTCATTAGAAATTCATGCTAACGCGATCACCTGTAGTTAGAAGAGTACACCTATAACTTTAATGGGAGGAGCTTATGGGCATTATTGTCTGTAATTTTACCTCTTCCCCCTCATTTTCAAAAAAAAAACTTACATGTCGCTGTAAGTAAGACTAGCACAAATACTAAGCAAGATGACAATTGAATACAAAAAATGTTTTAGATTCATATGCACAGTCCAGTCACATGAATGTGACCATCTGTCAAAAGCCAGAATAACCACCTTTCACTGAAAGCAAATTAGGCTCCTGAAGGTGTTCACTGTGATGTTGAGCCATGCTAATTACAGTGCCGCGGCCAACTGCGCTAGATTACGCAGGTGAAGATTCACAGCGCAAACAACCTGATCGAGATGGTGAAACAGATTCTCGATTGAGTTTAAGTCGGGTGAGTTTGCTCGTCCAGGGAGAACAGTAAACTCATCCTGCAGTTCTTCGAGCCACGCACGTACACTGCAATC
This sequence comes from Trichonephila clavipes, assembly GCA_019973935.1. NCBI lineage: Eukaryota > Metazoa > Arthropoda > Arachnida > Araneae > Nephilidae > Trichonephila > Trichonephila clavipes. The sequence continues at coordinate 383,143 of BMAU01020051.1, forward strand.
TGTATGGCACTTCACATTACTTACTGGTAGATACCATCCTTTGGAAAAGCAGTGCGCATATAGGGATGGACATGGTCAGCCAGGACAAATGCGTACTTCTTCGATCCATCGTGCCTTCCAGATAATGCCAACAAAACTTCCCCAGACCATAATGCTCCTGCCTCCAGACAGAAGTGTTCTGGCAATGATTGCAGGGTGTTTGCTTTCAAAGATTTCATGTCGTATACACCAACGCCCAATTGTCCAATTGAGCATAAAACGTGATTGATTGAAAGACGCTGCCTGTCGACACTCAATGGACGTCCAGTTGTGGTACTTACCGGTGTGCAAAATCCATACTTCGTTGCCTATGAACATCAGTCAGGAGAGGTGCATGAACCAGGCGTCTGCTTCAGAAGCCCAGATGCAGAAACTTTTGCTGAACAGTAATTTGGGCATCACTGTTGGTATCCTCTTGGTTCATCGAGGCACTCAATTTCTCAACGGTAGCACATTAGTTTGCCCGAACGCATCTCTGTAGCCGTTAACCACCTATGTCATCTATGGTCCGTGGTGTACAATTTACCACGTCACTGATTTTCGACAGTTCCATTTTGCCATCCTCGGAATACTTTTACCACAGACGCACACGAGCAGTTCACAAACTTAACCGTTTCGGAAATGCTTTCACCTTTTCTCAAAAGTCCATCATCCAGCCCTTTTGGACGTCGGATAAATCACTCCATTTCTGCATTACACAAACGTTTGCAATGTTTTCCAAAGCTCTCATATACCATTTTTATATACGCTCAACTGCACTGTGCTGTGACCAGCCATCTGTGATTGGTTATTTAACATCAACGTCGAAATCACGTGGTTGTCACATTGATGTGACTGGACTGTTTAGGATTATGAGAAATAAAATAATCATCGATGGTGTGGGATGTTTTAATTTACGGCAGTTTGGATCGGTAAATATTCTTTTCTATTTTTACGCGCTCGGCAAATATTTTGCGTCCATGGTGACATGGGAATTTTTGGAAATTACATACCCAACAATTCTGTTTACAAATGGGTTTTGAAAGTTTTGTAAATATTTCAAGAAAAAGTACATTTTCGGCTTATATTCGAAAACATACAATACTTAAATTACTCCTCAAAGTTTAAATTTACAATAAAAGTTCAATAACATTTTTACTCATCGAAACATAAATAAGTTGACTTATGGAATTTTGAATTTTGGTACTCCTCGCTTGACTGGGGCTCAAAACTGCAAAGGCGTCACCAATAAATCGTGTATTGTTTTCCAGTGCAACGTAAATAATACATCAATAAGTTCAGAAAGAATAGGGCTTAAGAAGACATATAAACTCTATTTAAAACTGATGCATTTCATTTATATATAGTCAGACCCCAATTTAACAAATTTATAGGGACCAAACATTTTGTTGGTTTAATAGGGGTTATTCACTACATCGGGCTCCGAACAAAATACAAAATATTTGCATTGACCTTTTGGAAATTCTAAAATAAACAACTACAGAAAAATATCTATAGTTTTAAATGTCACTTTTGATAAAAAAAAATTCATTGTCATTTTCTACACCAGAGTTGCTATTCATTAGCTGTAACACATCAACAACGTCCTGAATTTCATTTGCACAGGTAAGCAGTCCGACATCAAATGTAACATAATCATTGAAATCTTAAAATATCCTCTGCACTGTAGAGTTGGATGAGTTGAGACGTTTCCTGTCCTATTCAAAATTCACGCGTACTTGTAACGTCCAAAAGAGCTTTACATCCTTTACCTTCGAAATGGGCTACATAGAAGAAAACTATTTTTTTCAGACAAAAAGGGCGTTTATTTGAAAAAAAATCCAATATTTTTCTAACACAAAATAATAAAATTAAAAAATTTCGCTGTTGAAATAATTTGTTTATTCAGGGTTTATTGAATAGATGTTTTTACCTTTATCTTAATCAGGAAAAGAGAAAAATTCGTTAAATCGTGACATTCGTTAATTAGGGGTTCGACTGTACGTTTTTTTTAAACAAATTCTTACATGAGTTTAGCAGCTTTTTTAATCATGCTTCCGGAATACTTTAAAAAGTCGCGGCAGCTTAGTGGTTATAGTGACGAATTCGTTGCAGGCGTATCATGACTTCAAGCCCTTGTGCTCCTGGAGACCCCTCTTATAGAAGGGATGACGCCCATTACATCTGGCAAAACTCCAAGTGCTCCCGTTGGTTGGCACGGTGTGAAATTCGAAGACAGTCTGTGTCGTCATTAGCACCCGTGTTGAGTTGTAGTGCGATGTTAATACTCACTCAATGGAGTATTTTAATGCACATTTAAGTACAATTTTTGTAAATAAATTATATTTCATTTCACTATTTTTGTTTATGTTTAAAGGACTTTAATCTCGGATACATTTTTAGTATGTATTCCCTAAATCGACTGTTGTGTGTTTTTACATGATTCTATTAATGTCGCGGAAAAAAACCGAAAACGGGCAGTTTTTTTCTCCACAACGGGTCATTTGGTTGAATCAAGATGGAGACTTGAACTCCCTTTGCGACACCTTTTTTCCCCCTTCATCAAACAAGTTCTTTTGCTTAAGGTTCAGTTCCGCTATTATTCTAGTCAACAGGACTCGAGGAAACTTTCCTACTCTCCAATTCAGTTGACTAAGCTTATTCCGAGGAATATTCTTCGGATTTTTTTACTGCTGCTCGACCATTTCTTTTTCTTACAAGGGAGAGCCTTTTTCTTCCACTTAACAACTGTGACGCCTATTTAGAGAACAGGGAAACACAACATAAGCTGTTTGATTTAGTTATTTGTACAGTTTTCTAATCTTTATAATTGCTAAAAATTATTTTTCTAGATATTATTTGTGAATTTCTACCCCATTAATTTTATAAAGAAATATTGTTTATAAATTGCGTTTGAATTTTTAACTTAGGTGTATAACCGTGCATGTGCGTTTGTAAATATTTTTTAAAAAAAGTACATACATTTTTTTGCCGAACTTAATAAATTTATCTGCTTAAACTTTGCAAAAATGTGTTTATATATTTAAGGTATATGACTGCACACACATTCGAATTCCTGATTTTCCCAAAGGGTAAAAATGATTTTTTTTAATATTAAGTGTCACTTGAATTAAAATAGATTATACATATACAGTTTTATGCAGTTTTCAGAATATTATTACAATAAAAACTTAATTAAATGTAATTATTTTGATAAATAAATAAACAAATAAAGGAGGAATGACATATTTTCAAAACATTCACCTTTAAGGAAAAATGCTTTCAATAATAATAATAGTTTGCCTATATATTGCTAAGACTTTAGTACTGGGCCAGAGAACTAGAAGTTTCAATATATAGAATTCAGAAGCGGATTATTCATAGAGAGAGGAATTCATCAGAGTAGAGGAATTTTAACAAAAAATACACGGGTTAGGGCTTCAATCTCGATGGTTTCTCAGAAAACAATGTGAATTTTTTAAAAATACTTTATCAAGCTCTGTAGAGGTTTTATAAAATATTATAATAAAATCATATTTTCTATAAAAGAAGTATGTTTTGAAACTATGACATTTTTCTTCATTTTTTAGTCAAATAATTGCATTTATACGTATATTCTAATTAAATTGACACTAAATATAAAAAAAAGATTCATTTTTATACTTTTGAATTAACACGGTTTTGAACTTAGTCACAAACCTTGATTTGTTGTTGAACAATTTAAACATTTTATTGTTAAGTTAGAAAGATTGCAAGTGACATGATAAAATTTGAGGCTTTCCTGAATATTCCCAGCTTATACACCACAAACTCTTTTATTACATTTTTTTTACACAAATTTTTTGTTCTAGCACGAATTCCAAAAACATTTAGGGACTCGTGACATTTAGATGAGGACTATTTGAACTAGTTTATGACAGTTTATGATAATAAAAAGTCGATCCTGGCAAAGTCGAAGTTCAGCTATTAACAGCTGATTTAATTCGTAAGAACTTGAAATGTGCTACAAATATGGGACAACATTTTATTACTCGTGATGCTATCATTTATGTATACATAATTAAAATTAAAATTTCTACACAATCTTGTGTAGCAGGATATCAAAAATTATATATTAACTTGAGAAAACAAACAACAAAAAGCCTAAAGAGATCGTTAATAACAAACACAATTCTTCATTTGAATCGAAACAGACAGTTGTTCTAGATAGATCTGACATACCTACTAATGTTAGCATTTTTCATCAGTTCGTAATAAAAGTGCATGCTTGTTGTAAAATAGCGATGAATAGTAGTTAGCAGTTTTATTCTCGCAATTTCAATTTTTATATGTTGTATGTACTTATAGACTGAATATTTAATATATACTAACTTGAATTTGCTTTGTAACAAAAATGAATTGTTTTTGTTTTATAAGTATATAACATGCGTTTTATTATTACTTTTTTGAACAGTGTTTTGGGAAAATATTTAGAATTTTTTTATTTTACACCATCAATTGTGGAATATATTCCCATATTTACCAAAAGTCGCATGTATTTTTTTGCATGGTTTTCTGAGAAAAGTATCTACCATGTAAAAAGAGAGTTGGGTGTGTACAGTTTTACACAAGAGAAAGTTAGTCTGCATCTTAGCAAATGACTGCTATATTATTAAGAACTGACTTATTTCTGTATCCATATCCCCAATATTACCATAAACCTTTACTAACTGATTAAATCTCCAACTATTGCATAAACACTAATTTAATATGCAAAAATGTTTCATACTTTAAGTAAGCTTAAATATTTATTATTTTAATTCATTTATTTCTTCGGTCACATATATACTTTTTTCCCTTTTATCAATAGTATGTTTAAATTAAATTAAACAACAAACGAAGAATTTAGCACTTCGTAATTTGGAAGAGTTTTACTTCTAAATTATTGATCCATCAATAAGAAATGTGATATATTCCATTCTCCACAAACACCAAACACTTTTTGTGATTCATTTCTCTTTTAAATCTGAATTAAATAAGATATATCGAATAAAATATCTCAAGTAAAAGTTGGTGTTAAAATCAGATAAAAATTTTTTCCCTTCCGTGATTCCTTAAAAAAGAATCCTTCATGTTCAACGAGTACATTAATTAAAAAAAAACTATAGTATCTAATCTAAGTCACCAGATTTTTGCATGAAAAATGCTAATTTACAGAAATCAAATAAAGAAATAAAAGTAAGATAAAATACACATTAAAAAATACGCGCTCATGCACCTACACATTCTTCTATGATATTTCTGTTTGATAAAGTGGTTTATTTATTTTACACCCAGAAAAATACGATGGCCATTGGCAATGTAGATCATAGTTCCAACCGCAGTCAATGGACAAGGAAAACACTTGATACTCCACTCTTCAAACTTCCACACAGCCCTACGTAAGAACTTTGAGTCTCGATATGGTATTTAAGAACCTCATGATTTGATACCTTACCTCGATAGAAGAAACATTGACTTCTGTTCAAATCAAAAACTTTTTGCAGTATATTTTTTAATTTAATGTCCAAAACGTTCATAGATTTATTAAGAAGACGCTGTTCATTGTTTAAATGTATTGATTGAGACGCATACATTTCTTTAAAAACACGTTAAAATTTTTGATTGCGCATGTGCATACGTCAGTAAATGAGCTTTTGCCAATAATGAACTTAATTTTCAAACATTTGTTTAAACAATGATTTCCAAAGTGTTCTAAATAGGGGGTCTCTGGCGACCTGCAACATGTCCGCATCGGCGAAAAAATAATTTGGGGTGTAAGTGGGGAACTATGATAGTGACTATCATTAAACTAAAACGCTACTTTAGTTTTAAAAGAAAATTTAATCAAGTGGAAACCAAATTTTACCTATTTAACAGATTTACTCGTATTTATTAAATTTAATAAGGTAAACTTGCACTTACAAGGAGATAGCAAAAATTTTATTAAAACAAGATCCATTTCAGCGTTTCTTTCCAAAATTAAGTTAAAGAAGTATAATATTGGTGGCTCCGAATTTTCTCAATTGGCCAGGACGTTTTAACGAACGTTCAACATTTAACTGCCTTTTTCTCAGATTTTGAAACCTGGTTTGGGAACTATGGTAATGTCACATTATGCAATGGATTCATATGGTCATTTCGAAAAAAATGTAACATTACAAAGAACTGATAGGAATAAGCATTAATGAAGTTTAGAAACGGATGTCAGCAATTTTGGCTTTAAAAAGGCAAATCTGTTATTTGTCCCGAATCACGGAATATCGTGAAAAAGTATTTAATTGTGTTTCCTAGTGGGAAGCGTTTCAGCATGGTTGTCAATATTTTTAAAAAAAAAATTAAAAAAAAAACTGGACACTACCAAAAGAAGAAAGGTAAGGTTAAATCTGACAAATCTTGAAAATTCGTTATTGTAGAGCCAGATTCAACACTTCTCTTAAAATCATTTGTTAGTTGCTTAGTTATTTTATGCATTAATTAACTTTTAATTTATAATTAATTAATACATGCTTTTTAAATTTTAAACACTATATTTTATTACAGATACGAACTTAATTCTTATAAAGTAGTAGCAGTAACAGCTGTTAAATATACACTTACGTTGTTAAGTTTTCAAAAATTCAATATCAATTAAGCAGGGGATCTACCCCAAACAGAAAAACATGGCAAGGGGTCTATGAGACAAAAACGTTAGGGAGCCTCTGTGTTAAAACGATGGCATATATCGTTTAAAAGTTCTTATATTACAAACTAAACTGAGCTCATTGGCACAACAGCCCATGAAGGTCAAGATCTATGATGCCCATCTCAGTTTCCATGACCTTGGACACAGAAGTTGCAAGAGCAGATGTTCCGATGAGGGGACCAGTCTGCCGCAAAACCTCCATGGTTCAGTTCCCAAGGAAGCTTGGTACACGTTTATCGACCCACTGAAGGGATGAAAAGCTGAGTCGACCATGCTCAGCTCGGAATTTGAACCCCAGACCTGGGTTATATAACATCAAAGTAAAAGTCACCTAAAGTTCAATATTTTTTTGCATACTATCTTAATTTAAATGTTCACACGAATCTTTTAAAAAAATGTTGAATAAAACCAAGGTGGATTTTTAGAATTTTAAGGTAATGGGCTAAATTCATGACGGTCACGTGATAAAGGCAATCATGTGTTTTCAATTGATATTAGACTTGTATTATTTGTAAAAAGAAAAAGAAATTTAAGTAAAAAAAATGGGTAAAGATGCTCGAGTATTAAGACTTTCTAAGGGTTTCCTCACATTAAAAAATTCTTATAATACACGGGGACTTTTAATTACAAGCCCATTTTGTTTACCTACGTTCATCATAATTGTTCCCAAATATGTACTTCGAAAAAAAAAGTTTCTATAAAAAGCAAACGCGTTGGCAACAGGGATCGCATCAAATGATAGGCTGGAAGCGCGTGATTGCATTTATCATATGAAAATGAGGTCACATAAATATCGTCCATTTCCAGGCTACCAATTTCATCTCGAGAAATTTAAATTATTTCTTCACAAATCAATTTAAGTTTTAGAATGTTTTACACTTTAACGCCTTTTAAGTGATATGAGGGAAAAATTTATCATAGACGCGCCACTGGTTGGTGACCGTTGTAACAGATACACAGAAAACAAAACAACTCTGAACTATATCTTAAACAGAACTCAAGTATATTTTAAATGAGATCTGAACTTTAAATATTCTCGGAATAAATCCTCCTTTCTACTATGTCTATTAAAGGTGCAATTCACTTTAATTGTATATGTTGCTATTGTTGTTTCCAATGCCACCTGTCTGACTTTGACAGATCGACGCCCACAGAATTCATCGTTAAAAAGAGCTAGATGACGCCTGTCGTTAAGCGTAGCTTTGAGCACCGTACAGGTGACAGTATGATTTGGCTCGGTTCCACCCCAATTTTGAAGAAGGGAGTGCCAGCTCAAGTGTCACCCACGTCACTTGACCACGGTTCAAAATTACGAGGTCCGTCAACAAAAGCCCTCGTGTGTAGCTGAAAAGTGCAACGTTAATATTCACTCACTCACCCACCCAAATTTGGAGGGAATACACCCTTAGTGTGGTTAGAAACCCCACCTCTCTTCCCCTTTCACCGATCTCATGAGAGGGGTGGTTCAACCGTTATTTAGAGTACCCTTATGCAAAAAAGGCAGTGCACATTTATAAACATCTATACCTTCTCCGGGATTGAAACCCACGTCCAACGGCTCAGTAGTTAGCGTTACTAACCCCTATTCCGGATGGGCAGTATTTTCAAATTTCCTACAAAATCCACTGAAATAACATTGGAAAATTAGTGCTGTTTCGTTGTAAGAAACATAATCAATAAATTTGAATAACATTATTCTAAATTAAATAATAAAAGCTAGAATGATCTTTGGGGAAAAAATGTATTTTGCAGTTTCCCTAACTTTTTTTTTAAGAAAATAAGTCTGCAACTCTAAAAACACCGGCTTATTTTAAGTTATATTTCAAAATACTATTAACTTTAATTGAAAAAGGAGTATATAATCAAGTAAAACTATATCCCGATTAAGCGTAACTATTCCTATAAGAACGTGCCAAATAAAATAAAAATCATCATAGAATTTTTTTTTTTTTTTAAAAAAAAGCTAACACTATAATAAAATATTCGACAGAAATAAAAATATCAATTCTTTTTTACTTAAACCATACCTATAAGAATTTACCCACACATATATATTTTCCAAACTATAATTTTTTAAAAAAACTTTATTTTTCACTACTTAAAAATGTTTAAAAAAAAAAACACTCAAACTTTTACAAAAAAAATTTTAATATTAAAAAACTTAGATATCTGAAAAAAGAATTCATAAATCTTATTCAGAATCTAAAATTAAAATCTATTAAAAGATAATACACTTCTTTGACAAAAAATATTTTGAAAAATTCCGAATTTCAATTAACTCACTTCGTTTCGCAAGTACTAAGAAAAATGAAGCTCATTTCTAACCAAGAAAGCTAAGGTACAAGGAAATGAAAAGCTACGAAGTAAGAAGAATAGAAACTGGAGAAGCGCATCAAATATTCGAAAGTTCTCTTTGTCGGAAAAATAAATTCCCGGAGAGGAAAACATTTTCAGAAGAGAGATTAGGAAGCCTACGGAAACAAAGAACTAACTTCTTCCGAAGCAGGGAGTATTTTCCTCAACTCTTAAAGAAATAATAAATGTCCGAGAGAGAAAATCTGAAGAAATATTAAATTGTTTGGAGTGTAATTTTAGGACTTTGGAAAAAAATACTCAGGGAACTTCTGAACTTCAAATGATTAAGATTGCTATGTTCTGGTGGATCACTATTTAGAACGGAAAAGACTTCTATTATTTTTAGATTATTTTTTTTTGCAGATAGTTACTTTGTTCCCTGGCATTTTCAATCTTATAAATTGTAAATGAGTGCCTTATAAAATCGCGACTTTTTTTTAAGGAAACAACTTAGTTCTGAAACTAATAAATGCATTTTGATGTAAATTCTAGTGAAATTCCCATTTTTTATGCCACTATGATATTACCCTTTAAAAATAGATATAATGTAATTAAATTTACAAGCAGACATTTAAACATAAGTCATTCTTAAAGTTAAATAAAATGTGTAGCTTCTAAACTATTTGTTTTCCTTATTTATAATGATAATTATGGAAATATGTCATAAAAATTTCCGACAGAGTGAATGAAATTGTTCTTCATTTAATCAAGTGATGGGCGACTGCTTAAGCACGAGGCCGCACGTTGGAGGAGAGGAGGATAACTGAAGGCCAAACCTTTACGAAAATATTGCATTCATTAGTTAACGTGGCACCTCGGAAAAGCTATAAATTGCACCATAAAAATCAATAAATATAACTTAAATTACTTAGTGGCAGTTTTATTTAATTTATTTGGTTTACTATTTTTATTTCCCCTCATTGCAGGTATGTTCAACTTTAGATTGAATGAGGAAAACGTATCCTATAACAGTTTTTTAAAATCAGGAGTGAGATTGCTTGCTGAAATTCACATAAAAACCTGTAAGTTAATGTCAGTCAATTTTCATCTATATTTACTCTTATTGATCGTTCTGCAAGGAATTCTTTGCTCACACAAATATATGACAACCCAAATATAGTAAACATTCTTTTCTATAATAGGTTTCCTGACTGTCTTGGTGGGTTGCTATTTGACTAGCCCTTTTTTAATTCAATCTCTTTACTAACAGGACTGTAAATTTAAAAAAAATAAAAGATACAAGAATATCTCCAACATTGGGAGGGGCGATAAATTTGTTAAGGTTTGGACCCGTTGAACCGTGATTTTGCAAAAGCGTTCAAATAAATAGTTTTTTTAATATTTAGTTCCATATAGATTAAAATACACGTATGAAATTGTTTTAAGACAATCTTTACAGTAAAAAAAAATATTTAAATGCAACTTCTCATTAAAAAAGGAACAAATGAACATATAATTACCTTCTTTCAAAATATTCTCCTATTATAGAAAATACTTTTATAATAATAATATTTTGCATATATACACATCTTAGACCTCTGTACAGAGCCTGCAATAGGATGTTTGAAATATATAACTTAGAATTGTATTTATTAATTATTCCATGCATCAGAGTGAAGAAATGTTAACAGACAGATACAGATAATTATTTCAATTGGTAGTAATGTATCTCTGAAAATAATGTCAATTTTTCTAAAATCCTAGTTCAGGCCCTCTGGGGAGAAGTCTTAACTATATATAAGCAAAAATTTATTATTATAGAAACTGTTGCAACTGAAATACAAGCGCTCACTCTTTCGGCGCCTGTTTACGTCATAAGTGTCTCGCCCACGCATGCAATTCGCGTGCGCGTGGATGGCGAGAGGAGATAAAAAAAGATTCACGAGTAAAGAAGATGGCGGAGTAAGTTACGGCAGAAATGTTATGCTGCATTTTTTCCTTTTGAATGTACATACGTATAAAGTTGTGAGGTGTGTTATTAAAACTAATTTAAAAGCCTATTCAACAGCTTCTTTCTTTTAAAATCTAGAATTACGGTGGTTTAGGTTACACCACATTTAATGGCGAGCCAGCCAGGATTGATAGAATTCTGTTGAATTCTGAAGATGTATAGGTTTTAGGCTTGGCGATATGGAGGTGCTAAAACAAAAGCGCACTACGTTAAGAATTACTTTTAATAGGAGCGCCAATAGCTTGGATGCACTGCTTACGGCTGCCCAAGCAAATTCGTAGATATTGAAGTATCATACGAACAGTTGTTTGAAAGATTTAAGAATTAAAAGGAGTGTGACATTAGAATTTTGGATCTTCTGCAAAAAGATAAGTGTACTCAAAAGCACTAAGATAAGGAATACAACGCCTGCGGGTTGTATGAAGACAAATTCATTACGTATAAAATCAAAGTTAAAAATATTCTAGCTAGAAAGGCACAAGGAGGGGGATGTGCTACGTTTCACAGATACAGGTACGAAATTCCAACTCCGGAATATTGAGCTACCGACATTCCATGGTAATCCAAGAGACTGGTTAAACTTCTTGACTCAGTTTGAAAAAATACACGATGATGTCAATATCGATGATCGGGATAAATTGCAGTATCTCATACAGAGTACTGCTAGTCAAGTCCAAGAGAGATTGTCGAAAGCTTCCCTGAAACGGCAGCTAACTACAAAAAGGCAATAGAATATCTAAAAGAAAGATATGGAAACACCAGTGTTTTGATCCAAGTCTACATTCGGGACTTGTTACAGCTGGTCATGGCAAAAAATAAATCGGATCTCTCCTCTCTCTATGATAAACTGCAAAACCGAATTCGTGCATTGGACTCTCTCGGTTTGACCAAGGACAAATACGCAGACATTCTATTTCTTTAGCAGACTTTTAGTGTTTACGGGAAAAATTATACCTCTAAAGTCAAACCTAACTGCAGTACATCCACGCTTAGGCTGGACAGTTATGGGAAAATTTTTGACAGTGAGCCAAGTGTTGAAAGTAAACATTCTCTGCTCATTTCTTCGCTTATAACTTAAACTCAATGCATGAGTGACCTTTGGAATTTAGATGTACTGGGGATTACGGGGATGGCATATTGCCAAACTGCAAAAGAATTAGAGGAGGAGACTACGAAATATTTTAAAGAAACTCTTTGTATAAATGCAGAAGGCAGATATGAAGTTGCATTGCCATGGGTAGCAGATAATTTTTTCTTGCCTGAAAATAGAAAATTGGCCGAAAAGGGTTTAATGAGTACAAAAAGGAAATTAATGGTATCAGGAAAATTAGAGGCTTACGGGGAAGTTTTTGATAACTGGTTAAATCTTAGTATTATCGAGAAAATACCACAGGGAGAAATAGGTGGAGCGCACTATTTACCGAATAGGCCAGTTATAAAATCAGGCAGCACTACGAGCATAAGGCCTGTATTTAATGCAAGTTCACATGTATTAGGGTTTCCATCATTAAATGATTGTTTATCCACTGGACCTAATTTGATAGAAATCATCCCAATGATTCTAAATCGATTTCGTAGGAACTACATTGGTGTTACGTCAGATATAGAAAAGGCTTTCCTACAAATATCGATTAGGGAAAAGGATCGTGATTATTTACGTTTCTTATGGTTGGGGAAAGATGACTTGGAGCGTGTTCAGAAGTACAGGCATCGAAAAGTGGTTTTGGGGTTAACATGTAGTCCTTATTTATTGGCTGTTACACTACAATATCATTCGACTAAGGTAGAAAAAAATTTGAGTTGCACATCTGAAATTCTTAAGACTGCATTTTATGTCGATAACTGTGTAACTAGTTTGGATTCTGAATTAGAAATGCGAAAGTTTATATTAGAATCACAAATAATCATGTCTTCTGGCAATTTCAATTTAAGAGGTTGGAAGTCAAATTTACATAGTGTAGAACCCATTCAGGATGCATCCACAGATAAAAGTGTTTCAGTCTTAGGCCTTGTGTGGCATGCAGACAGTGATATGTTATCTTGCAAAATAGAAATAACTAATATTTCAGAAAAACCTATTACGAAAAGGTTAAGCTTTATCTCTAGCTCATCAGGTTTTTGATCCTATAGGTATTACGGCACCTGTTAAGTTGATCCCAAAATTAATTTTGCAAGAAACATGGAACTTAAAACTTAGATAGGATGACACTCTTCCAAATGACCTATTAAGAAAATTTAAATCATGGTGTCAACAGTTACATTTATTTTCAGATATAAGGATCCCAAGATGGTTTAACATTTCCCCAAATGTCGAGTCTGTTAGTTTACATCTTTTTTCTGACGCAAGTCAAAAGGCTTTTGCTTCATGTATATTTTTAAGAGTTAAAGATAACAATCAAATAAAAGTTAGTTTAGTATATGCCCACTGTAGAGTTGCACCAGTGAAAACTGTTACTATACCCCGTTTAGAATTACTCGCTTGTTTAATTGAGACAAGATTACTATCTACTGTGATTAATGATCTAAAACTTTACGATGAAAAAATGTATTGTTGGACAGACACCACAACAGCATTGCATTGGATGCAGAGACAGCAAAATTGGGGGACTCGAAATACGTTCATTAACTTCTCCTGCCATGTGGTGCCACATTCCAGGGACACTTAATGCTGCAGATCTCGTATCTAGAGGGAGTTCTGAAGAACATTTATTACAAGGGAAATGGTGGGAGGGACCTACTTGGTTTCTTGAAAGGGAAGAGAATTGGCCATAATCTGAGGATGAACCAGATGAGGATTTAGTTAACTCAGAAAAGCGTAAAACCATTGTTACAACTTTAACAAAAACTGATGAAAATGTTAATTGGTATTGTAAGTATTTTTCATCTATAAGAAAGATTGTACGAATGCTAGCATGGATTTTTAGATTTTATAATAAGATAAGAAAAATTGCTTGTGATTCCTCAGAAACTTTGTTTCTGAATTAAAGAATGCTGAGATAGCCCTCATGCATTTGGTTCAGAAGGAATTGTTTAAGAATATAAATGATGATAAACTTAAGCAACTTAGACCAATAATTGATTGTAATGGTCTAATAAGAGCAAAAACCAATGTTTCTAATAGAGTTGATACTAATGATTTTAGATATCCTATTATTTTTTTACCTTCTGATCATATTGTAGTTAATTTATTGATAATGAATGCTCATAATGATTTGTTGCATGCTGGTACCTCTATGTTAATGTCTCACTTACGAGAAAAGTATTGGATCATTAAGGATCGTAAGACTATACGGAATTGTATCTGAAAGTGTGTAAAGTGTCAAAGGTTTAACGCTGAGAAATGTGATGTAACTCCAGGTATTCTGCCAAAAGATCGTGTACGCGATGCCGTTACCTTTGAAATTGTAGGTGTCGATCTTGCAGGAACACTGTATCTAAAACATAGTCCAAAGGCGTAGATAGTCATTTATACTTGTGTTGTTCATAGGGATATTCATTTAGAGTTGATCCCTTCCTTGACAACTGAAGCATATTTTCCAATCACTAAAGCGTTTTATTTCTCGTCGTGGACGCGCGCGACATACCACCATATATTCTAACAACGCCACGAATTTTAAGTGATCAGAGACTTCTGCATGTTTTGGATTGGGATAGCATCCTTGCCAGAGTTGCAGAAGAAAAAATTCAGTGGAAGTTTAATCCTCCATCTGCTTCCTGGTGGGGTGGATGGTGGGAGCGCTTAGTGCAAATGACAAAGGCAATTCTACGAAAAATTCTTGGTCGTGCTGCTCTTGATTCCGAAGAGTTAATTACGGTACTTTGTGATTGTGAGAGAGGGATCAACTCCAGACGACTCACCTACGTGTCAGAAGACGTTGATGTTTCTCCCTTAACTCCAGAAATGTTTTTGCGGGAAATTCCTGTGTGAATCTGGAGTTCCCGATATTGACACTGTAGATAGAGGTAAATTAAGTAAAAGAGCAAAATATCTACAGAAAATTCGACAGCAACTCAGATCAAAATTCCGAATCGAATATCTTGGACAATTACGTCAACAGCCCATGAAGAAAATATAAAGACAAACCCCTCAGAGTGGGGGAAATTGTTCTGCTAGAAGATAATAGCAAAAGGCGTTCATATTGGAGTTTAGCACGTGTATTAAAATTAATATTTGGTCGTGATGGTCATATAAAAAACTTGCTCTTATTAAGACAGAATATTCAGAATTCTTACGGCCTTTGCAAAGGTTATTCAGGCTGGAATTGGATAATACAGTTGGAAAGTTGAATGAGGATGTTATTCGTGTGTGTTCTACAAGTAGTGGTAGAATTGTGAAAACACGTAAACAGCTGTAAAATTTTTGTTCAAAATTATATTGTTTGCAATTGTGTTATGTATTATTTTGTTCGTATTTTGTGTTATATAAGTATCGTATTTGAGCTAATTTTTTCTAATTTCTTTAAGTATTATAACATTGAAATGTTTGAAAGTGTTTTGAATTCTTTTTAAAGTTGTTTTTGAAATGTATAAGATGTTTTGAGCATATTTGTTGTAAAATACCCACTCAAAAGTTGGGAGGATGTGTTGCAATTGAAATACAAGCGCTCACTCTTTCGGCGCCTGTTTACGTCATAAGTGTCTCGCCCACGCATGCAATTCGCGTGCGCGTGGATGGCGAGAGGAGATAAAAAAAGATTCACGAGTACGGAAGATGGCGGAGTAAGTTACGGCAGAAATGTTATGCTGCATTTTTTCCTTTTGAATGTACATATGTATAAAGTTGTGATGTGTGTTATTAAAACTAATTTAAAGGCCTATTCAACAGCTTCTTTCTTTTAAGACCTGGAATTACGGTGGTTTAAGTTACACCACAGAAGCATTTTTCATAAAAAGAGAATGTTTAGAAAATAAACAATTCTAAATTCATTTTTGGTCAAAATATTGCATTTAAATAATTTTTTTATTGTAATAATATTCTTAAAACAATTTTTACGCGTGTGTTTTAATCCAAGCAACACTAAATATTAAAAGAAATATTAGCTTGTGCGCTTTTGCAAAATCAGGGTTTCGAACGTAGTCGCATACCTTAAGGCAATTCTATAAAAATATTTTCTGCCTCCCCCCCTTCAAATTATTTGCTGCTTCCTCCTGATCCCCAACCAATGTGCGCAGTAAACCCTCATTTATCCGAATTGCGGCTCAAACGTCTTCTTAGGAAAAAGTTGTTCCCTTCCATTTTTAGTTTCCTTTTATTGCTAATAGTTGAACAAATAATATGAGTTATGCCTACAAAACAATCCAAAGAGATAAAACTGTGAGCAGAATGATTCTGTTCTTGCTTACTTCAATGAATGCAATAATGCAAGAGTCACCCATTTTTAGGATCCCCTTCGCAGCAAATTTCTCTTTCGTCCCTTCATTTTCTCTTCACGTCTTACGCATGAATTGCATTACTATTTTAATGAGTAATACATGAAAAAGAAAAGTTATTTCAAGTTAGAAAAGAAATAATCTAGTCTAAGTTCAGAAGAACGTGGGAAAAAATTGTTATTGATTTAAAAATTCTCTAAGAAACTTCATTGACACAATTTTAATAAATCTTATTTAATTCATTTTGACAGATACCATCAGTAGTGTCCTACACGCAATTAAAATGTAATTAATACTGGTCTTGATGATCCATATGATTACCACAATTGCTGTGTTTATGTCTTAATCTTAGATCATGATTAGGAAAATAAAAATGGATTTTTGAATTTTGGTATTAAAAAAAATAGGGCATATTTTTCTGAATCTAAAAATGCATAACACTTAAACGTTCGTTCATAAAATAGCTTTAAAATCTAGAAAAAGACAACTGACAAAAACGTAAGCAAATGTTTAGTTTTTTCACTTTTTCTCCAAAGCAAAATTTTTTTCTTTGAGGTACACTTTTTTAAAAAACGAAACTATTACAGTGTATGGTTCCAAATTTTTTATACATCTATACAAGATACCTGTGCATATAGTGAACTTGTTTTTTTTAGTCGAAGTAGTACATAGTTTTTTGAAAAAAATATTTTTATGCGTGAAAAAGGTGAATACAATAAAAATTTGCAAAGTTTTATAATTTTTTTAAGGGAACTATCTATTTTGCGTATTATTTTAAATATGTGCAAAAATACTTTACGTACTTAAGATATACTTTTTTTAGAAAATGGTACCTAATCGTGAGCATTATGAGATATCAAAAATGAGTTGCAACTTAGGAAAAAAATTTAACTAAAAATTGCTTTTGTATTTCTACAGAATGATTAAAATACCTTTATTAAGATCTCAAATAAAAACTAAGCTCTATTGGAAATTGTTAATGATGTATGTCCCATAAGCAAAGAGTCTTATTTTTGGCATCTTACTCTTTAGAGCATGTCCTGGTATCCTTAATGTCCAATGATGTGCTTGTTTGTTCATAAATCTGGCAAACGGTATTATGTTTTAAAATAACGTGTTTTTAACCTTTTTGTTTAGATGCCAGCTTCTTTATGTTCTCATTTATTATACGTTTTGTGTTAAACTAAATTTATGAGTATCTTTTAGGATTTTAAAAATCGCTAAAAAAGTTTAACTCTTCTGAGACTTAATGGAAAATATCTTTGCATTAAATCTAAATCAATTCAGAAACAACGTTTTGAAAAATAGAACCCATTGTTTCACGTAAAGAAAATAAAATTATACAATACACAATATTTCATTAGGAATTTTTGAAAACATCTTCCAACTAGCTATTTCGGGGTATAAACATAAATCTGTTTTATTATGTCTATCATCTTTTGGAATTGTTTATTGAAAGTAGCACACAATATATTAAAGGAAAAATTATTTTCTTTTTCGTAGGAAGTTTTGAGTATCCAAATCCATTTCACCCTTTTGGTTATCAATAAATAAATCAATAAAACTTGCCTCAAAAATAAAATTAAATAAATGCTGCCTTTTGTTTATATAGAAAAACCACCCAGAAAAATTATCCAGAACCAACCAGAAAAACCATCCAGGGAAGTATTCTACACTTTTTTAAAGGAACCTTTCTACTCACTACACTGGCTGTTTTTTTATTGAAGGATTTGGTTTCTCTTTATTTTATTAATAACCTTATTAGCCGTTATTCTATTTTTTGAGGGGGTTTACGAATAAATATTACACAATGTGCACTTTTTAATTACTGTAGAAATATGTATGTCCTATATAAGTTATTCATATCTTAGATCCTAGCATTAAGCATTAGATGAATTGAAAAACATCCTTGTATCCTACGCATCTTGATTTAAAAAAGACAGGATTTAAATTCCTAAAATAAAAATATTTATCCACCCAAACCAAGAACCCATCACGAAGCATCTTCAATTCCAGGTATGGGATGGAGGAATCTAACCAGATTCCAGTTCCCAAATAGATGTTATGTTATGTAAATAAAAATATAACTATGTATATATTACTTCCCTACGAGTTAAATTCCACAACACCAGAGTTCATTTCACAATCTTATCTCAACAAAAGAAAAATGCTTACCAAATTCCACATCTAAAGGTCTATAGTTGTAAGTTGGATTGTTAACTTTTAGTTTATTTGCATTTAATTTAGCGCAAGATAATACAAAACACAAACACGTATTATACTCGAGAATGGCAAGACCCACTTCAAGCTCAAAGCCTCGAACTCACTGCTCGAAACTTAATAAATAGGTTTACCAGGTACAATATACACACTGAAATGCTACAGAGACAGTCGCCACAGGTCCAATCATTCGAAAATGAGATTTTTTTTGTCTGTATGCTGCCGTAACGGGCATAAATCACGTTTTGGAGTGGGTTTTCCTAAAACCCGTTCTTAGAGGATCTCCACTTAACACAACAAACATTCTTAGCATATTCAAGCCCGTTCATCTAAAAGTTTAACTTCGAAATTGCTTTTTCATTTATCTATACGTTCCCGGAATCACCCTTAAATCCCCTTGCGGATGGATTTCCGTGAATTAGTTTTTACTAAACTCTACTGAACAAAGGAAACATGCTTGCAATATTTCAAGTTTGTAGGTCTAATAATTTTAGAGATCCCAGGAGGAGTGAGTGAATAAGTCGTTTTTCTGTTAAAGATATATGTATACATAGAGAGAGAGAGAAAGAGATTGAGAAAGGGAGAGATAGAGATTAAATATTGATTAATCTAAGGAATGGGGAATTAAAACGAAAACAGTCTTGCATTAAGTGAACTGAATTGATACATTTTACATTTTATACATGTTTATAGTTCACATAAAGAAAAGAAAAACTAAAAAAATAAGCACGGCAATTTTCACATAAAATACATTTTTCAACAAAATTGGAGAAAAACTTTTTGATACTTTTCCTTTTCTTAGGCGCTGGCAATAACGTCGCAAAATTTAATTCGCCAAACAAAATATTCCTAGGTTAAGAAACAATAACTTATTACCAACGACATTTACAAAACAAGCCGTGGTCCTTTTTTATTTCATAAAAGTCGTTCTCAAAATACTTCACAAATGGATGAAAAACTATTGATAATATTTTTTGTGTGTGTTTTCTGTGTGTTGTTGCCGATTACACCATTGGCGAGATTTGCGATGGCGCGACCCTTTTTTCTTTATTCATATTTTTTTATTTTTATTATGTTAATGAGGGCTTTTTTTAAAAGAAATGGCGTCACTACGTAATGAAAACTGTTTGAAATTAAATCTCCTTTCAAGCAATTACTAAAACCTCAATTTAATTCGTATTTAAACGGTTGCCAATTCAAACACCTTTTAGAAATTGAATTAAATAATCTAGTTCAATTAAACTGCGCTGCACATTCTTGTTTAACTGGGCTTTGTATATAAGCAAACAAATTAAGTAAATCTCTGAACACTAAATATCTACTTAAATACTCCGAAAATGTATTTAGGAGACATTAATGGCTCCGCATTAAAACTGAGATTACGTCTTCTATTAAATCTCCAGATCTTGAAGGATAGAATGCAATCAAAAGTACTCCATGGCAACTCGTCTTCCTCTCCACTGAATGGGAATGGAATTCTGTGAATGGATTTCAGAGATAAATTGAAACCGAAAGTGATTGGACACTGATGATCACATTCTATCGAATGAGTTGGGGAATGTCAATTTTCGCGACACCCTATCCATTTTACTTGTTACGGGAGAGTTGAATTAGTTTATTTAAAGGTGTCATGGTTAGCCAATAATCAACGTGCATTGGAGTTAATCATTCTTTGATATAAATCATAGTACAATATATAAAAAAATATTTTTAATCCTATTTACTAAATCTAAGTAGAAAAGTAATTTTTATTTAATAAATTTGGCTAAGGGAATTGAAGGAATTTGGATAGTTAATGAAGCTAAGGTGTTTTCTGTACTGATATCATGTTATTCCGCATTTTCGCAGAATATTTTAAACTGAAGCGACTCTTTCTCAAGCAATAACAAAAAAAAAAGAAATAAAAACGTTTAATAACTGGCCTGACTTCAAGCACAGAAAACGTCGTCTCAAGACAGTGAAAATCACCCTAGCCCAGTGCTTCTCAAACTTTCAATACTGGCGCCCCCCTTTTCAATCAATATTTTTATCGCGCCCCCCCTTATACATAATTTACTGAATGCAATAATAATGCACTTTAACGATAAAGCAACAATATTTATTATAAACCGCACAAATTCATGACATAACTATTAAATTTTGTAAATGTTCCTTTTAAGCAAAAAAAAGTTAAGTAATAGGATAATTACTAAGTTATTTTTCCTTTCTCTGATTTTTAAATTGGAACATATATTACAAAATGCGGTGGTTGCTTAGATGACAAAATATAGATATCAGCTAAATAAAGAAAATGAACTCAAAGGGTCAATTTCTTATCTTAAAACTCCTTTCAAAAACTTTGCTCTGTAAGACAAGCCCATGGAAGTAGCTAATAATTATTAAACTTGTTCTTAATTTAGTATTAATTAATTAGTCATAAAATACTCTGTGCACCACTCATACATTAAAAGCAGTGTTTCTCAAACTTTCAATACTGGCGACCCAATTTTCAATCAGAATTTTTTTGTCTCGCCCCCCTGTACAACAATAATGTATTTACTGCAATAAAAATGCACTTTGAGAGAGAGACGCTAAAGTTACAATACGATCTTAATTATAAACCGTACAAATTAATACGATAAGTATATTAAATTTTTTTGTGTATATGTAACTTTTTAGTAATATATATTTTAAGTAATTTTCTTAAAATATATATATTACTTAGAATTATGTTATTTTTCTTTCTCTAATTTTTAAATTGGAACAGATCGCAAAATGATGTATTTAATTAAAGATTTATTTCCTTCAGCATTCATTTGTCAAAGTACAAATGTCATTAGAAAAATAGTCTAGTCAATTTCGCTCTCTATCATATCCATCACATCTGGCATTATAGGGTACGTTTGCGTGAGTCTGGGCAACCTATCGGACGTCTGCGCAAAACATGTAAAAATGATTTTCCTCGTACAATTCCAGTCAGTTTTGGTCGACTCGATACTCCTATAGCTACCGAATCTAGCTTGAATGTACATTTTTTTTTAATTTCCACGTTAATTGTAATTCACGGTAATTAAGTATTTACGGCAGTAGATTAAAACAATATCATACATACATTTTTAAGTCGTAAGCAAACATTCGACCATAATAAAGAATCAACAAGTACACAGACGAACGAGCATGATTCCAAAAATTAAAAATCAAGGTGATCTTCTCAAAAATACTTAAATTTTGGATTTACCACTACTGAAGTAAATGATGGGAAAAAGGCCCCAGCTCGATATGTGTTAAAACTTACAAATCTGTAGAACAACATGTGAAAGTTATTTTTAAAACATGTAAAATCATTTAGCTATGTTGGCAAAGAATTTTAAAAAGTATTTTCTGGATGAGGACAGCTTGGTAGCAAGTTACGAGTGGATTAGGGATCTATTTCAAGATATTCCAGAAGGGCTCTCAACTTCCGAAGAAGAAATCTTCATAGATTTCACATCCAGTGAAAAATTAAAAGGCAATTTTGTAATAAATCGCTCTTTGAATTTGGGGTAGAGGTGGATGAGGAATTATCTGTACTGAAAACAAAAGCACTTCGTATACTATTACCATTTTCAACATCCTACCTTTTTCAAACCGGATTTTCTGCAGTGGATGCCTTGAAGACAAAATATAGATCTCTGCTAAATATAGAAAAATAACTCTTTAAGTGTCAATTTCTGATATTAAACGTTCCTTTGAAAAACTTTCCTCTACAAGACAAGCCCGTGGAAGTCCCTAATAATTATTAAACTTGTTCTTAATTTAGTAATAAGATTGATTGATTGAATATTAACATCGCACTGTTCAGCTGCACGAGGGCTTTTGACGACGGACCACGTTATTTTGAACCATGGTCAAGTGACGTGGATGACACCTGAGATGGCACCCCTCTCTCCTAACCGTCACACCACACCAACGGGAAAACGTTTAAACTCTCAACAGATTTAACGTGCATCGCTGCCCTACACGGCGGGTCTTTAGTGGTACTGGGCTCGAACTCGTGACAAGGCAAGCCACGATCCGATACCTATACCACTCGGCTACACCGCGGCCAAATTCAGTAATAAGAAATTATTTATAAAATACCTTCTTCAGTACTGATACATCAAACGTATACTGGCTGAAACACCGACTCTTCGCACGAGTTCATTTTTTTAAAAAATAAAACATTATTCTTGATATAATAGCTGAACTGTAAGGAGAGTAAAACTGTGTGCACGACATTGTATACAAAAATGTAAAATGATTTTTTTTTAGATAAATGCTATAATTGTAAATAACTGTTTAAAAGAACTGTAATTTTAAACCTCACACAAATGGCATTTAGAATTAATGTTAAATTATGAAAAAGAATATAAAATTCCGATGAAGAATAATTGTGTTACTTTTTAACAATTAAAGCGAGAAGACTTCAAAATATTTTAACCCAGGAGCAGGCGCGTACTCGATACTAACATTAATGGTAGTGCGGGGGGACTCAGTCACCCCAATCATTTGTTTAGAATTATTTTTACTGTACACGATACAAATCGGAATTCTAGTGAATATTTTAATTTATAGAAAGTATACTTTCCTTCTTTCAAGGACTATTCAATTCTTTGATGATTTGAGAAAAAATCCAATAAAACTGAACTAAAATGATTCAAAAGTACAAGACCATAATAAAGGACGCAAATCAGACACTTTTCAATTATCCTACAGAAATGTTAAACCAATCAATTATTTTCCAAATATCGCAAAACTCAATTATTTACAATTTCCCTAAGCGAAAAGCAAACGCATAAAAAATGGGACGGAACTAATATTGAATAACCATACCATAAGTTTGAAGGTCAATCAAGTGATTAGCAAACGTACTATGCAGCCTGGCTGAAAAGTGAATCATGTCTTCCTTTTCTTTTTCTACAACTAATGTACAGTATTTCAATAATAATTACAGTGATTAATTGTTTATGTTCTTAAAATTTTTCTCAGAGTCTGGGTTTCGTTTTTCTTTTAACGAGTAATATTTTGTGTTAAAACGTAATAAAGAAAATCTCTCATTGAGGAAATACAGGAAATAAAACAAAATGGTTTTTTTTCTTTAATTTGGTTTTGGGATCAAAGATAGCTATTTGATGACGGAAAAAAGCCAGATAATAAACATAAATTATGTCAGTGTTGTTGTGTGTATTTTTTTTATTATGGAAGAAAGCATTTTACTTCTCTTTCCGGTTATTTTTTTTTAAAAAAATCTTTAAATTTTCGATACGCTCACGTCCCCCTTGTAGGGTCATCGCGCCCCCAGAGGGCGCGCCCCACACTTTGAGAAACACTGCCCTAGCCCTAAAGTAGTAACCAAGGCCATCATTTATGACTCGTCACGAACAGTTTTCGTCAAAGTGGTAACTGAAAATTGAAAACTAGGTGGCGATGTGACCTAACGCCACTGGCTGACTAGGCATTTTCATGGAGAGTCTAAGAAAGGCATTAACAATAAATCACGACTTGGAATTCAAACGCTTTGGAGCAAGCGTCAACCTGACCCAACATCTCAACAAGAGATTGCCCACTACGTCAACGGAGAAATCATTCCAAGGACACTCAAACCTAGGAATGTGCAGCAATTGCAGTAATGGCTGAAAAAGTGCCTTCCGTAGGTATCGCTGAAAAAGTCCAACGGAAAACATGAATAACTTTCTACTCCCGCAAGTCGCAAACAACTAAGGACAGGAATAAAAGGGCATAACAGAATTAGATTCATTTTCATTCCAGTCGTTTAACGCGTGCAAAGTGTGGTCTCCAAAACCGTAGGTGAACAGTTCAAATCAACCAGAGGTAAAGCTTTTCTCAAAATTGCTAGGGGAGACCATCCCTCAACCACTTCCGCCAAAAACCCTGCGTATTTAAAACAGAAAAGTTTATCCTGTATAATTCAAAATGAAAAAAACTATGTTGTTGTTACTAATGCAACCTGTCTGACGGTGATAGATAAAGGCCCACGAAATTCATCGCTGCAAAGGAATAGATGTACGCATGTCATTAGCCTTTGTTCTGAGCATCACGCGGATGACAGTAAGAATTGGCTTGGTTCCAACTACATTTGAAGGGCTGCGGTAGCCCAGTGGTCAAGGTATCCAACCATGGCAGGCATGTTATGAGTTCGATCCAAGTACCACTAAAGACCCGCCGTGTAGGGCAGCGATGCACGTTAAATCTGTCGAGAGCTGAAACGTCCTCCCGTTGGTGTGGTGTGGTAGTTAGGAGAGGGGGGTGCCAGCTCAGGTGTCGTCAACGGCACTTGACCATGGTTCAAAATTACGTGGTCCGTCGCCAAAAGCCGTCGTGTAGCTGAACAGTGCGACGTTAATATTAACTCACTCACTCACTCACTCACACAACCCCATTTTGAAGGAACACCCTATGGGCTGTTAGGGGCCTTCCACCTCACTTCCACTAAACTCACGACAGCTATTTAGTGTACTCCTATGACGTAAAAGCACTATAAAATTGTTGCCTTCTCCGGGATTTGAACTCAACCCCTACGACACTGCAGCAAGTTTTACTAACCCCTATACCGGATGGGCAATTTAAAAGTAATAATTTGCTTGAAAATTAAGTGACGCATAACTACAGGTCACTGTTTCGGGTAAAGTAGCTGCACATTTTATACAAATTTTCTTAAAGTCACGTAAATAACACATTGGCAGGCTCCCATGATCAACAATCAATTGCCAGCAAAATTCACAAAGAAAAATATTGATATATTATTGATTCATCAGTTTTCTTATAAATAAAAGCAGAATGGCGAAATTGCCTTAATATTCTATTTTATCAAAAAAAAAAAAAAAAAAAAACACTGGAAAATTGTTTTTAAGCAAGTTATTTTATCAAAGCTGCTGTTGTAAACTAGTTTTAATTTTCAATGTAACGTTAAATGGTTCTGAACTCTTTAATTATTAACTTTTACATGTAGATATTTTAAACTTGAAACAGAGCCACGAGAAAATATTCATTTCACGGTACTTATGTACAATCGTAATCATGCCAACTTTCAAGATAATTCGCCAAGTTGTTAACCCGGATTTCAAATGTGTCGTAGGTGCTGAATTGGCAATCGTGTGTTTCTTTTAATATATGTTGCCAATACGGTTGCAATACCACGTAAGTACAAACAAGTAGAAAAAAATTAAGTCAATTCCTACTTATATTAACAAAGAAAATTTTTATTTTAGCTACATTTTATTAAATAGTTACAATTAATATAAATATGTACATACATGTGACAAAATCCCTACATTAAGTGGTAATTCATTTTATCAATTATCATGAAAGTATCAAATTGCCATTCAAAACAATTGCATATAAAAAATTTTATTCAACTGAATGCTATAAAACGTGAGAAAAAAAAACTTTCAAGTTTTGACCCAAGTAGCTAAAAATGAAACCAACGTGGCTGCATCTGTAATTCTTTAAATAATAAGTTTCAGTCAATTAATTTTAATTATTATTAAATTATTGTATTTTTACCCAAAACAGTAGTGTATAAGAAATTGCAGATCAAACGAGTGCTTTAAAATGTGAGAAAAAAACCTTTTCATGCTTTGACACAAGTCGCCAAAATGGTCACTAAGTCACCAAAAAGGATGCCAACTGGGCTGTATTTGTAATTCTTTGAATAATTAGTTTTAATTAATCAATTTTTGTTAATTATAATTAAATTACTGTATTTGTCATCCAAAATAATCCTGTATATAAAATGTCAGCTCAATGGAGCGCTTTAAAATGTATTTTATTGACGATTGAAAATTCCACCAAGATAAATAAATATATAGAATGCGGTGGCTTCAGTGGCCTTAAGGCTTAAGGCACGCGGGCCATCAGCTGGGGATCAGAACCATTAGGCTACCACGGCCTCGCTGTTTTTGAACGTCATCCCCCGAAGCATCACAAATATTGCTGACAGACCTCATAATTTGAGCCTGAATCAAATAGTACCTAAAATGTTACATGACTGAAACTCGATTTTCCTAAATTCCATGTCACACTAACGCGAGGACATTGATCTTCGGGTAACTTATCGTGGAGTGCATCAGCCCTACCCCATGAAATGCCGTCTTCAACCTAGGGCAGGATAAAAATAAAGGCAGCCGCGGGACTTTCTATTGTTTGAGCTCTAAAACATGAAGTGCGTTTACATTTTCAATATTTTAAGAAGGTATTCGACCCTCTCCCCTAAAAAAAAATTAAAATATTGTCAATTTTTGGCAAAAATGACAATAATTTATTTTATAGGACATCTTATTAGCTTTATAAAAATACCAATTTCATTACTTTGCATTCACCAAAACAAAAACTAAAATGTTTTAGTAAAAGCAGATGCCATTATTTTAAGCAAGATAACATACTTTAAAATGCGGTTTAATCGAAGTGTGTGTGTTTTTTTAAATGATCAAATGGGGACAGCGATTGCTCAAAAAGTTTTGGAAATAATTACCTGAAATTTGTTGTTTATGTTATATATAATAGTACAAGTATTTTAATCTTCATATTTATCAATCACTGTTTTATTACAAAATTTACAGTCCATTCTGTTAATGTAATCCCTGTTTTTTGAAGGAATTTCATATAATAACTAATATAAAGTACTCTAGTTTTCGTAAAAATTAAAACATTTCTTTTCTGAAAGTCATTTCAAAAATGAATAGCAAAGCTACACATTAAAATTAAAAAATTGAAAATTAGTTCATAAACTTTTTGTACAAAATGGGCCCGTTTATGTCATTTTTTGTAAATATTTACCCATCTTAGCCATTTTAGTAATAATAATTTCTTTTTCTCTTCTGAATTTATCAGATTTTTCATAAAATGGACTAAATAAATCTAAAAACCACAAAAAAATTCCTTATAACTCAATTAAAAAAATATAATGATTTCGCAAGTAGTCGGATAACATAAGTTTTAAGGGTAGTATCATAATTTATTTTAATTTTACTCGTCTTACGAGCATCATGAGGACCTAGAAATCTTCGTTTTTCCCATAATATTTAACGTATAAAAAACAAAACGAAAAATTCTCTGAGAATTGTTAATTTTTTGCAGGAAAATCAGCAACCAAATTTGTGCCCTCTTGAAAAACTTGAACACAATTTATTTGAATTATTCAGGGGGATTAAAATATTCGATTCCACAACGACACAACCATCTGGACATCCTCAAGATACAGCTTCTGACACTCAAAATAATCCGCATTGTTATTGTAGTTCCTTAAGTTTGCACTTAAAATTAGTGTCAAGAGAAATAGCGCGGAATCTTAAGCAGAGAAATTATCTCGTATTGGGTTTGAGAGCAGCTAAATTCGATGACTTCCTATTAACGTAAATGGATGATTGTATGGGGAATTTTTATTCAATCTTATATCTAAGAGGAAGCAGTTGAAAATTTAAATAATCCCGCTTTCTGTTGTCGCTCTATTTCGCGAAGCCTCAATTCCCTGGGCGATAGGTGGCTTAGAATTGCATACGAAATATCACACCATATAATGGAAGCTATTTAAAATACACCACCAAGATTACTTAAGTTTATTTTCCAAGTACTGATCCTGCAACGTATGCGCGCGTGAACACCCATTTAGGCACCACATTTCGACCCATTAAATGCAGATTAGTATTTTAATAAGCCAAATTCTTATAAAGTTTTATCTTTCATATGTTTACTTCTGAGGTTGGAAATTTAGAAACGAATGTTTTGCTATATATATCAAGGCTGCCTTCTTGCGACTTTTAAAGATTTGTCTAATTCAATGAGTATGAATGTACGACAAAATAAATTATTTTATATTTGTATCGTCGTATCAGTAGAATGACCCCAAAAGTTAAGCCTTAAATATTTCATTTGCAATGATGTATTTGAATGTATATTTCTATGATATACAGTTTATGGACCACTATATAATACATGCCACATATTAAAGCCCTCTAGGTTTATACATTTCATCACACAAAATTTTTTGTTTCATTATAACAATAGAATTTAAAATTCAATGAATATGGGATGTTCAGAAAAATACATTCTCAGATTTCGTATAAATTTAGAGTTTCGAGAATTTTTTTTTCACGGAATTTATTATTATTCCCATTATTTCGTGAAAGTTTTCTTAAACTTCTATTACAATTATTATTTGATTTTAAGACAAACCCAACGAGATCCTGTCAATAGTTATGAGTCAGGCAATTCAAAAGTAATAATAATCCTTTTCTCTCTCTTGTGCATCATACAAATAAAATCTAAGTAATTCATGATGGCAGCTAAACTGTTTCGGAAAATGTCAGAATCGCTAATTTTTAAGTTAAACATGAATCTCCTCTCAAGAGGAAACTATTTTTATGACATAATCTAGCGCTTACAAAGTAATTGAATACAGACCCATTGCTAAAAGTAATCAAAATCACGTCAGACTTGAGAGCATGGAAATAAGTTTTATTAAATTTGACGTTAAATTTTATGCATTCCTCATATATTACTTTTGAAATATTAAGGTTATTTGCGTCATTTAAACCATTTTACACTTAGGTAATTTTTATAAAATCTTAAGATTTTAATTAATGTAATATAGTATGCATTTATCATTTAGTAAACACCCCATACATACCAATGACTTTATAATGTAACACATCTGGTAAATAAAAATTGGGTATTATGGAATCGGTCAATGTGAAATACCGAGGTTTTTGGCTCCATTTGTTGCTGAAGCGCGGGATAAACCTTGAAGTAGTGAAGACTTCCAAAATCCATTGCAGCGATAGTTGACCACTTGTTCCCACTCGCTTCAGGTATAAACACAGTGTATTTTGCGATTTTCAAAACGTTGCCAGGTATGTTTTCAAACATTTTAACATACCACTACACATGCGACATCAAATTTAAGCATAATGTGCACTAAAAGAATTGTAGTTTGTAACACTGTGCTCGTTTTCCAGCTGATAGTGTTTTGATTTCAGATTAAAGACTAATTTTCCAAGAGAGCGTGTCGGGTATTATGGAAAACTAGATATATCAATACAACATGTTCCTTTATGTTGTATCGTTTGCCACCAACTAAAGAATCAGAAGACAAAGACGCCGAATGTATTTTCTGTATTACGGGAAATTCTCCAAGGAAAAATTTAGATTCAATGCTTCAGCTATTTTGTGTGGTTTCCCCTTGACTATACTGAACTGCGAATTTTGCTAATACTTTCGAAACGGAAAAATGACAATCACGTACTCTTAAAAATGTCTTTTATAGCTAAAAATAGCTACGTTTTAAGAAGTATTAATTAGTTTTCCATTGAGTTAAGTCGCCTATTTTTCATATTACCCAACACTATTCCATAAAAATAATTTTTCTATAACAACAAAATAAATATTTTTTGAACAGTGCTAATTCCTTATAATCGTTTATTGTATATATCCATGTTGATTTTGGAGTCTTATCAAAAATCAGTGAAGTTATTTTTAGAAATGTAAATGGTATTTTATAATGCCCGATTCTCATCATAATTTTATCAATACAAAAATGTAGACCTGTGACGAATCTGTACGGAACCTTTCCATTAATATTCTTAGGCGTCTTTTGGGGGATTATAAATTCGCGTATATTTCCAATCAACTCCAAAAAGTGAACGGGATATGCAAAGTAGATAGGGTAGTTAAGTCGAGCGTTGTAAGCTAGCAGGTATGAAGGCTATTGAGCCAGCAGCAGTAGCCTCAAATTTAGAAGATTCCATTGGATTACGTTAGTGAAGCCTTTTATTGCTGTTATTCTATGAAAGAACTAGAAAGATGATATACCAGGTGGTAAGTATAATTTAATGACGCTTAAAATAAGTGTTAGTTTTGTAGAATTAGTTAAAGTTAATGAAAGCTAATAATTCGAGTACGTGTATTTCTCGGACCTCCTATTTCGGTAGACCTTATTTGATCTTGCGCATAATTATTGATTAATTTCATAATTAGTAATTTAATTTAATATTAAAGGTTTGACGTAACATAGAAATATTATATGTTAGAGTTTTTTTGAGATTTGAATTGATATAATAAATACAAGTTATTATACAAAATGGCTCTTAGTGATTCTTTGCCTCAAATTAATCTTGGTGTCCAGGGTGGAACCCAGGGGGCTCCGTACAGCCCTTTTAGCCATGGCCATGATCGTAAACCGATAATTGCAGTTGTTGAATTGTATAAATTCAAAGCCTGGTCTACTGTATAGAGGGGTTGATGCACGTTAAATCTGTCGTTAGCATGGTGTGTAAGTTTAAAGATTGGGATGCCAGATCAAGTGGTAAGTTTTTAAATAATGGGGGCTGAGATACAAAAAATATATTCTACACAAAATATTATTAAGATTCTTACATCAAAGGAAAGTTTTTCATAAATTTTCTCAGTTTAAGCTCTCAGTTCAGAAATTAAATACAGTTACGAAAAAAAAAGAATTATATTTAACAAATCAAAATTTTTCCATATTTTGATTTTTCATTTAATGAAATCCCGAAAACCAAAGCTGTACGCAAATTCCTCCAAAGTTTTGGAAATATTCGTACTCAAGCTTTACGATTGAATTTCGCTTGGATTTAGGAGACTATATATTAGTTTATAAATTTTAATAATAGTCTCGAATCATTGTGCCATGTGTGTGAAGAAATAAAAATACTGCATGAATCATTTGTGAGGTCATGGTTTTTTCCCCCAAATTCTCTAAGAAAATTCATTGAATTCGAATGCATTTCGTTACAAAAGCTATAGGACTGTCCTCTACTTACTTTTGAGAAGAAACCGAGTTCCACAAGAAAACTACTTTGTATGAACTAGCTATATTTATTAATCCGTTATTAATATTTTATTTTATTTTCTTCTTGATACTTTGACAACGATAAACAACTTCCTCATGTGTGATGGAAATTACGATTTTTATTAGTGTTTTTCGTAGAATTTTTATCATTTGAAAACTATATTTTGAGGTAAAAATATTCGAAAATAAGTCTCTCTATTATTTCCTTATAGAAACATACTCAGATCAAAAACCTATTTCTTAATTTAAATGTCTTAAATCTCCTGATAAATAAATCAAAAAGGCACACTCTTTATCAAGTTTTACTAAAATCGCCATGAGTAAAACATGCTTTCTATAGGAGTTTTACTATATAATAAGAAAATATTTCTATAGTTAAACTGAAAATTTCAATATATTAAAAAGTTTGAAAATTGGGAAAGTTATATTTAAGAGCAGTCAGTCGGGTAAAAACCTTTCAGAAATCGATTTTGATATTTCGAAAATCTCCAAATCAAGACCTTTCCAATGATATACCATCTAAGCCATTATATGAATTCGAACTATTTTAAAATGATTTTTAAAAATTTATCAACTGATTTACCACGCCCATTTTGGCAGATAGAAATGTGAACATTGTCTTTTTAAAACTTGGGAAAAGGTGCAAATCCTCGATTAATTTTTATTTTTTAATACCCAAATTTATTTTTAGATAATTGTAAAACTGCATCTGTTAGATTTACTCAAAACCTTTGGAGGCAATTTCAGATTTTCATGTGGGTTTTAGTACTTGTTATACTTAAAATGTAGTCATTTTTTACTGAAATTTAGGTCTTTTCTTTGGTTGAAATTCATTTTTAATTAGTCATTCTTAATGATTACTAAATCTTCGCGTGTTTAAGAAAAGTGTTAAAAGAAACAAAATTAGAATATATGATTGTGACCAGGTGAGAAATATATTCGTAATGAATCTTAATTTAATAACTGCATAAGGCAGTGTTTCTCAAACTGTGGGGCGTGCCCCCCTGAGGGGGCGTGGTAACCCTGCGAGGGGGGCGCGACCATATTGAAAATAAAAGGTTTAAAAAATAATTTTTTGGAATGAAGTAAAACAAGATGCTTTCTGACATAATAAAAAATACACATTTACACTGATATAATTTATTTTTATCATCTGGTGATCATCAAAAATAAAAGATTCCACTTTAAACGCTCATTAGCCATCTTTGATCCTATAACCAAATTAAACAAATATTTTGTTTGTTTTGCGGCCAATATGAGAACGATGAGAGATTTTTTTTTAAGTTTCTTTTAACGATCTCAAACGATGAGAGATTTTTTATTACGTTTCTCTTAACCTAAAATATTACTTTAGCTGATCTTCGAACTTACTGGTATGGTTATCTCCATCTTTTTTTTAGGGAAGTTGTAAATATATATGATATATTTCAGTTCTATCTTTTTTCCATGTGAAAGAGTTTTATGATATATGGATAAGCATGAGTATTCTGAAACATATAATGCATAATGAAAAACGTTTTACACAATTATATTTTAGAACATGCTACACTTTCCCCATGAACAATTTTGTAGTTTTGATTGCTGTGTTGTACGACTTATTATGGTTTATAAATGTAAATAAGCAGAATATTAAAAAAAATGGGCATCTGTGATCCCTATTAAAGGAAGTTGAAACTGATCAAGCAATTGAAGAACCCACTGAAATAATGCATATTAATGAAGATAGCGAAGGTAAATATCAGAAAAGCGTGAGACATAAACGTTTGAGTTGATTTGAGTTTAGCTGGAAAATAACGTTCCTGTGTTGTTAGCGAAAAGTGTCTGTGATTTATGTCCTTTATTAAGGGCATTATTTATTTGGAACATTTTCTTTAGTTTTATTGGATTTTTTCTCAAATTTTCTTAGAAAAATTGAAAAGTCCTTGAAAGTAGGTAAGTATATTTTCTCTTAACTAAATTATTCACTGGAATTGTAATTTTTATAGTGTATAGTAAAAATAACTATAAAATAAATTATAGTTTTAAAACAAACTAAAAAACACGCTTTTATAGTGAATCGAACTAAAAAGAAAAAAAAAATATTACTTAAAAGTAAGATATACAAAATTTAATACTTATCTTGTTAATTTGTACGGTTTATAATTATGATCGTATTGTAGCTTTAGCGTCAAAGTGCATTATTATTGCATTCAGTACATTATTAATGTATAAGGGGGGCGCGATAAAAATTGTGATTGAAAAGGGGGGCGCCAGTAGTGAAAGTTTGAGAACCACTGGCAGAATGCATAATGAAGATAATCTGTCATGGAAAAGAAAAAGGATTATACAAGGTAAGATTTTTTTCAAAAATTATTTTCTAAATAATTTTTTAAATTTTGTAAAGTAAATGTATGCATGCACTATGTTTCTTAAATGCAATGTGTATACTGAAGTGACATTTTTGAAATACTTTTAAGCAGATATAACAAAAAATGACAATTATCAATAAATTCATAATAATCACATTTGCTCGCTCAAATAAAAGCTTGTTTTTGAAAAAACTAATATATTAAAAAAATCTCACTTCAATATAAATATAAGTGCATAATTAATACATGTAGTCAAAATCTTAAGTCTTTATGCTTAATAGTTTCTGAGATAAAGGTATGAGATCAAATGTGATGTTTGTTGTCATTCCGAGAAGCTTGTTACATACATAAAAATACATAAATTTCATGTTTAAAAACATAAAACTGTTTTATTTTGTCTGTTTTAGAGAAATCATTTGTCCAGTTTAGAGTAATTTTTGAAGTTTAAAAATTAGAATCTGTCTGCAACAACAAAACCTAATGATAATGTTACGAAAACCAAAGAAAAACTTACGAAACGTATAATCAGGTATTAACTTACGAAACGTGTATATATATATATATATATATATATATATATATATATATATAATCAGGTATTTTTAAATACCATCTCAAATTCACACCAAAACCATAATGATACATTTTCACATTATACTTATGATGCTTTCGGTTCAAATTTTATACCTGTAATGCATGAAAGCTACAAATTCTTTAAAAATTGATACATAATTTGAGAAATTTTGATGTTTTCTCGTTAAAAAAACTGAAAACTGCTGTTCTGGGCAATTTAGAACTTTTTTTTTACTATTTTATGCAAAATAAATTGAAAAGATGCTAAGGTTTAATAAAATGGGAC
The DNA here is from genome assembly GCA_019973935.1 of Trichonephila clavipes. Taxonomy (NCBI): domain Eukaryota; kingdom Metazoa; phylum Arthropoda; class Arachnida; order Araneae; family Nephilidae; genus Trichonephila; species Trichonephila clavipes. The sequence goes on from BMAU01020051.1 coordinate 417,790, forward strand.
AAATACATATTGTAATTCATTATTTTTGTGATTAAGCGGCACTTTATAGTGAAAATTCAATTTTCTCAAAAATGATGTTTTTAAAAATGTATTCATGTGTTTCTCAGAATATAATGTATGAATGTAATGAAAATTTCCCCCTCATATATGTTACTGATATGTAACTATATATACTGATATGTAACTATATGTACTGATATGTTACATGTTTTTGAGAAAACTAAACACTATATTTTAAACATTTCTTTTAACTGGAAATATTAATGTTTATTTATTGTTCAGACAAGTTTTTAAGCTTCAATATTCAAAAGTTTTTCAATAATAGGTAACTAATTACAACTCAGATGTGTAATAATTTTTGTCGTTGCGAGAAGCTTGGTACATGCATAAAAATACACAAATTTCATATTTAAAAACATAAAAACAGTTTTATTTTGGCTATTTTATAAATAATTTGACCAGTTTAGAGAAAATTTTGAATCTTGAAACTTTAAGAAATTGTTTTTGATATATACAAACAAAATTTGAAGTTTTTATATTTAACAATTTCTGAGAAACAGGTTCCTCAAATGGCTCAATTGAACATTGTCGGTATAGGGGGTACCGACCAGTCTTAAGAAAGGTTCATTATGGACTTAAATAATATATGGTAATATGTGTTTATACATATCTCGATGTAGTACGTAAGAATGAATTCATGTAGGTCCCATTGTGAGTAGTCGTCAAACTTTGAGTCATCTCTAGTTGTCTTACTGCGCTACATAAAACACTTAATTTTCACTGACCCGTTGCTGGACGGAGGCAAACATCTGTAGCGGTGGTATCTACATAAACCAGTAATAGTCTCCGGACAGGAGTGATCACTTTTGCCAGTATTATGTTACCTGCTTGTGAAGCGAGAGGTCGCGAGGTTTATAATCTGCATTGGTGACCTATACACTGAACTGAGAAATATGCAACCTTGGCGCATCTATCGAGGCCGTCAGGCACACTTGACGCAGCAAACAAAGTCGTCAAAATCGCTTGACGCAACAGCAACAACTCACACGCTTACCATAACAAATATGAAGTCCGTTCGTCTACGTTACTGGTGGAGGAATATTGTAGCGGTGGTATTTGCATAAGGCAGTAACAACCTGCGGACGGGAGTGATCAAATTACCTAATGATATGTTACGTGCTTTTGAACCCAAGGTTTCGCGAGCTCTATTCTCCATACACCCCAGAAAAAACCGCGTTTTCTTTTATGACCTTTTATATATATATTCACGTGATAAAAATATATTTTATATTAAACATGCTAAAAAAAGAGGAAAAGAGAATTCTGTCGCCTCTTTTCTCTGCAAAACTATCTCCACTCATTTTATAGTGCAATCTTTGTTTATCCTTTTCGTAATTGCACCATTAATAAAATCTGAGCAAAGTGTTTGATGAACCAATGCAAACAATCGGTTGTTGATATACTTAAAAATCTCGTGATGTCATGAAATCTCTGTCCCAATATTTACCTTTGCTTCCGTCATTCTTTCAATCTCGCCGGATGATAACAAGGAAGTGAAATTATTATCGGATTTCAGGAGAGCAGAAAATTCTTAAATATGAGACGATATTGACGCAAATATGACACGATCATTTTTTTAATGATTTATATATCACGGATATAATTAATGTCTATTACGGACATGCATATTAAATACAGGGTCAAATCACATTATTCTGAATCATGAAAACACTTACCAGGGAAAATTCAAGCATTTGCTGATGGGGTGGAAATAAAATTAAGCTATATTGGAACATATATTGCGTTGCTGTGATGGACAAATGACATGATTTAAAAAAAGAAAGATAACTGGCATTTGTGTCAAGTGAGTGAGTGTTTATTAACGTCACACACGGTCAAAGTGTAGTATAGAGGGGCCACTTGGTGAAGTCCTTTTTTTTTTGGCGATTAAAAGCCGTCACCAATGTACTTTTTCCGGAATTATTTATTATTTATTTTAGAATGAATTCGATATCTCCCCATGACATTTAGATAAAAATCGCCAAATCCGATGTTCCCCCTCCCCCTATTCTACACTTGATAAGTCACACTCTTAATCAACGTGTGAGTTATTGGCGTCGGACCTCGAATTTTGAATCACGGTCATAGAAAAAGGACGGCGTTTGAGCTGACACGCAGTCTCCAAACTACCTGACAACGTTAAAGGTAGGCCAAAGGAAGGTCAAGACAGACTAAACGTGCTTCACCTCTTCTACAGAATAGGTCTTCTGAGGCGTTATGGAACGAACTTGTGATACGCCGGAAAGGAGCTCGTGACCATGAACACTAAACCCCCAAAGTCACGACTTTCACACCAAAAGATTCACTGTTTGTTCAGTTTGTGAATTGTTCGTATAGAGCTGAAAACGGAAGAACACGACCAAGGAAATTCATTTGGGGACGTGTAATAGTAGTACTCCTTTAGGGTGTTCAACCCTCAATGTAATTCGGCCAAATGGACATTCGATTTGGAGAAAATAACCTTCGAATTTGATGCTTAGCTTTTATACAATTAAGTTTTAATTAGCGCCAGAGATGCAGAAACATAGGCGGTAGAGTACTTGTTAGCCACGCAGTCAGCCAAGGTACGAGTCGCGTGATCGATTTTTTTTTTTGTTTTATTTTTTAAATTCATTTTTATTTTTTTAAAATTAAGTTTATTTATTAAATATTAAATGATATTTTAAAGAATTATTTTGTATTTTAAAAAGTAAAATAATATTGCTGTAATTATATAAATATCATAATTTATAAATATAACTATTAATAAATAATATTTAGTATACAAATATATTAAAATAAATATTAAACGATATCTTATATAAAAATTAGTTACAAATAATTTTATAATATGAAATACAATATATAAAAATAAAATATACGTAATATTTTTATATATTTTATAATTAATATAATAAAATAATATATAACTTATATATATTATTAATTTAATTATTTTATAATAAAATTAATTAATTAATTAAAATTATTTTATTACATAAAATATTTAATAAGTCTTTTTAATGAATTTATTTAAATGAATTAAATGAATTTAAAAAATAAAAAGATCCTGCGACTCGAACCCTGCCCAACCGTGTGGTAAGCAGGCACTCTACCGTCTATGCCACTGCATCCCTGAAGCTAACGAAAACTTCATTGTAAACAGCTAAGCATGAATTTTGAAGGCTTTCTCCGAATTTAATGCCCATTCGGCGCGAGGTTTGAAGGCCCAACAGGAGTACTACTATTGCACAAAGTCTCGTTCCCAAATAAATTTCCTTTTAGTCGTGCCCTCTCTTTGTGAGGTGAAGGTGAACTGTCTTGAAAACGGCTGTGCTTTATGTATTTTTCATATGAAAAGTAAACATCAATGACGATGGTATAGGAGGATCTTACTACCATGCGAACAAAGATTAACACGTAAAATGAACCAGGAGGTCTATAACGGAGGAATATGGAGTAGAATTTAGGTCACTATATTCATGCTGACGAAGTTACATCCACACAAATAACAAATTTGCGTGGCGATTACCAGAACTAGATTGGAAAAAGAGTTGCATTTTCCGACACGGCATGTTTTGTGCTTTACGGAACAAAGGGACGTTCATGCGTCAGATAAAACAAGTTCGAAAGCAAACACTTTGCTTACACTTGCAGCGACCTTACAGCTCAACATAACGACTCCAAAACTGAACTGAATTGATCTGTTATTATTGTAGCGTGCCTGGTTCCATGTGTTGTAGTTTTTGAAAGCTTACCTCTTAATTGCTCATTTAATCTTTAAAGTTAATAAATGTTTATTGTTATTTAATTCAACCGTGTTGTGGTGAAGAATGCCTAACCACCCAACGCGGCACACTGAAGGAAGAACATAATCTGATGCGCTAAATGTTATGGTGTGACACTGAATAGATTCTTTCGTACTTGAAGAAGGTAATCTGAATGGGTTGGGTGCATGCATATATTGTTGCTGATCCTATATAACCATACATGATGATAGTACATCCTCAGAAGAATGGAATATTTCTGTAAGATAATGAATGCCTCATTCCAGTGATTCTCAAACTGTGGGGTGCGCCCCCTAGGGGGCCACAAGTACATCGAAATGTCGAAAAAAAATTTTTTTAAATTATTAATTTTTACTGAAAGGAAGCAAAACAAAATACATTTTGACATACTAAAAAATAAAATGCACATTTGCACTGATATAATACACTTATAAATGTATCGGTATTGTACAATGCTTTTAATAATTAATTAAACAGTACTAAATTAAGAAGTTCAATAATTACCAGTGACCCTGTGGGTATACCAAAAAATATTATACAAAATTTAATATTTATCTTGATCATTTATACGGTTTATAATTAAAGTCTATTGTAACTTTATGTCAAAGTATATTATTATTGAGCTCAATACATTGTTATTGTATGGAGGAGGGGGCGATGAAAATTTTGATTGACCATTGGGTGTTTGAGAAGCACTGCCCTAGGCCCTTCATCTGGAACCATTCGAGTTGGGTTAGTGGACCCCGAGAACCCTAGAGTTTACCAAATACGAAACTTGTCAGAATATTTTGGAACATCTCGAGTTCCATGTTTGTAATACAAAAATTCTACTGTTCATCCTATCGAAGTTCCTTAATTGAAACTGCAACCCCAGCGAAAACTCATCCGATGAAACCTGACATCGTCGCAATACACGGAATGTAGGTGTCCATGGATAATGGACACACTACTTTTACGTGTCTATTTATGCAAGATAGCAGTTCGCACTTCCAAATGAGGATCAATAAACCAAGTCCTGTCTTCATAATTAGTACTCAAATAACATCGGGCACGCCAGTTCACTGCTACTCTTTCTTCGGCACTCTGAACATGTGTCAATCTTCCTACGCTGAAGAAACGTCTGCAATTTAACCAGCAAAGAATGTATTAGTTTCTTATGGTGATTGTTTCATCCAGTGTACGCTTTAAAAATGACGGAACTTACTTTCGGAACATCTCTCGTAGATCTGCTTTCATACTCCGAGAGAAACATTCTCAGAGATAATCCCTCTCATTAAGATAAGTGTAATACGGATTTACAAAAACTCGAAAAGAGTAACAATTTAATCAAGTGATATGCTGGAAAATCCACCAAGTGATCATGAAAAATTTGTAAATAAACATAATTTCATAATGTTTGCAAAAGTTTACCAAAAAATTGAGTATGCCTATTTGGCTGTATTAAGAATATATGCTATGAATAAAGAACAGATTCCTGTTAAATTTATATAACTGATTGCTTGAGGTGAAGGACAAAGGATTGTTCACAGATAATGAAGTTTTACTAATGTTACAAACTAATTTTCTCACTCCAGTAGTTCAGTGGTTCTCAAACTTCAACTACTGGCGACACAATTTTCAAGAATAATTTTTATCGCGCCCCCAAAAATAATAATGTATTGAATGCAACAATAATGCATTTGGGGGGGAGGTGCTAAAGCTACAATACGATCATAATTATAAACCGTACAAATTAACAAGATAAGTATTAAATTTTGTATGTGTTACTTTTAAATAATACATATTTTTATTTTTTTTACTTTTTATTTCGATTCACTATAAAAGCGTGTTTTTTAATTTGTTTTTAAACTATAATTTATTTTATATTTTACTATACATGATATAAATACCAATTCCAGTGAATAATTTAATTAAGAGAAAATATATTTACCTACTTTCAAGGACTTTTCAATTTTTCTTTGATTTTTTGAGAAAAAGTCCAATAAAACTAATGAAAATGTTCCAAATCTGCGTGCTCTTAATAAAGGACATAAATCATGTTCATAGAAAATATTTTTGAACAAAAGTGGTCGCGCAGGGAACTCGATCAAAACTAGTAACTTGATAATAAAAAAAAAACGTTTGATACTCCCCAAAAAAAGAGGGCGAAATGTGATAAATTCATTTTAGTTCCCATTAAGACTGTCTTATTGGAAGATACTCTGTCAGTCATTGGTAACAAATAAACAGTTTTCCCAGAATTAACGATTTCGTGAACATCAGACGACTGCGCATCGCGCGACCAATCCCGTGTTAAAAGTATATTCAGTAAAACATATGGATATTAGTTCTAAAAAAGAATCGTGTAAAAAGTTTTCCGTTATGCATTGTATGTTGGCCAAATAATCCTGCAAAGTACTCAATATGCTTATCCATATATCATATAACTCATTCACATGGAAAAAAGCAACAGAAAAATATTATTTACAACTTTCCTAGATGGAGTAAAACATACCAGTAAGTTTGAAGGTCAAATACATGATAGTCAAAAGTAGCATTTTAGGGGTTAAAAGAAACGTAATAAAAAAATCTCTCATCGTGATTACAGTAAAGCAAACAAAATGTCTTTTTTTATTTGGTTATAGGATCAAAGATGGCTAATGAACGTTTGAAGTCGAATGTTTTATTTTTGATGCTCACCAGATGATATATATAAATTATATCAGTGTAAACGTGCATTTTTTATTAAGTCAGGAAGCATTTTGTTTTTCTAAATTCCAAAAAAATATTTTTTAAAACCTTTTATTTTCAATATGCTCGCGCCCCCCTCGCAGGAATACCGCGCCCCCCCAGGGGGGCGCGCCCTACAGTTTGAGAAACACTGCAGTAGTTACAAGGTTCAACAGTTAAATGTTCACAGAAGACAAGATTGAAAGTCAAATAACTCATTCGTCCAATTGATTTCTAAAAATCTCAAAGCTTGCGAGATAAATCTATATAATTTGATTCTAAAACTTTGGGAAATAAGAATTAACTTAGTATAAATGGGGAAAGGGAATGAAATTTTCAATCAAGTTATAATTCTGTAACTAAACATTTCATTCTAAATCAGAATCTCGGCTCTCCTATGAAGATCAGCCGCGGGAAGAAGAAATAAAATTGGATGGTTGCAAATTGGTGAAAGAAAAAACTAGGCGACGACTCTTATTAATCAAATAATTGCGAATGTATTATTGGAAAAGTAGGAACAAAGGACTGCACGAAGACAAATCGACATATATACACAAGGAAATATTATAACACGTTATTTACAATAGGGCAAAACGCACTCGTTATAAATAAACGTTCCAGTTCCCAGTTCCAAACAGCGTTCTAGTCTTAGAACTTCGGTAAAAAACCCTTTTTTTTTTCATTGCAGCCAACACAGAAGAAGATTCTGATCTCGACTGTCTCAAAGGCCCCTCATAAAGTCTCATGGAAATTTCCAGAAAGATCGACCCCAGAGACATCTCGAAGGTTCCTTAACGATATAATTTTTCGCCAATTTTGTCACTAAGGGGTGCAATCTGGTAATCCAGACCACAACTTTTAGGTTTCTATATTCCAATTTTAAACGTTCATGTAAAGTGAACTTTTTCTGTAAAATTTAGTTTCTCCACAAATAGTGTATCCTGGCATACATAGAGTGTTTCAATATGAATTGCTAAATATATCAATTCTAATGTGAAATAAATTCTTTTTTTCTGTGTGTGTGTGTGTGTGTATCCTTCCTCTCCACTGCTTCGAATAATAACATTTAACATAAAAATAAAAGTGTGGTTCATTTTAGGTTAAATGCTTTTGCATAGTAACAAATGAACGCAAATTTACCCGTATAAGTAGAAATAAATAGACACCAGAAGAGAAAAAGGTGCACTTAAAGCACTGAAACACTAAATCTCACAAATGAACGTGGAGAAGATAATTATATTTTTAAGATAACTGGGGCGTGAAACTGCTTTAAACTTTGCATTTTTTATTTTACTTTTAAAAAATAGAGGACACTTTTCTTCTGCATCCATAAATGCATTATTTATGAAAATGCGATAAATAGAACGATAGAAAATTGAATTTTAAAATTGCAAGCCAATGTAATGTAAGTATGATTCGGGTACACTTTCTTCAAAATCCATTTTGTATATAATATGTATTGTAAAAAACTAATTTTTCTATACAAAGGATGTAATTTTTCCGCATTAAATGTTCAAATTTATTGAAAATTCTACATTCTTTTTGAAAAAATTACGGAAAATTTAAATCGTTAGTTACAAAATTAAATTTTTTTTGGTTTTTGAATTGTTAATTATGTTTAGTTTTCCGTTATTAAATACTCAGTGTAGTTCTGAAATTATAAATCAAGTGTATTTAGTATAAAGTGGATCTTCAGGATTATTCTAAATTACAGCTCGTAAAACAGACGTTCAGCTTGAAAACAGACGTTTAGTTTTTCCTAACTGCTTACTGTGACATTTGTATACTCATGAATAAATCTATATGTTTATAACTATTGGTTTTACTTTAAAATAAATATTCATATGTTTGTATAAAAATAGAGATTTTTTTGTTATATTTTTTAAAAAAAGAGTTCCATTTAAATAAGACATCAAATTAACTTTTTAAATTAATCAAATACATTTTCTTTTCGTATTTTTATAACAATAAAAATATGTATAAGGAATCCTGTAATATTTTTTAATGATGATATTCAAAGTGAAGTAAAAATACTAAAACTTATAGACATAAATGTTTGGTATTTTAAACGGAAAAAGGTGTGAATCGTTGACAACTGTGACATATTGAGTACGAAAACTCACAGCCAGGCTAGAGATATAAATATGTACAATTTATTTATAGAACATTCTAAAAAACAATCTTACATGCAGATCACGTTTATGCCTACTGCCTCCAGTCGGGACCTTCATAACCGGTCCTCCGCATGTCCTTTCTAGACGAGTCTATCCGGAACGTAGAGGAACGAGATTCTAGGAAACCCTTCTCCCCCACTCCCTCAGGCAGCAACACCATTCGCCACACAATACGTGTTGATGAAGTAAAGGAAAAGTAATTACAAAGACTTCTAAACAATCTAGAATTTTAAACTTACAATTTAAAAGCTAATAAATGATGCAAACTAATCCAATTAACTATGGTATGACTTTAAATTACATTAAAAAAATATTATTTTATAAATCATAGATGAAAATATCTTTATTTGCGATTTTCTCAAAATGCATTTTTTGTTCATTCCGGTACACTTTTTTCAAAAAAAAAATCTACTTTACTTATATTGCTGATATTTTGCATATTATAAGATCCCCAAATTTTCGAAAAAGTGAATGAATTCGTTTTCAAATAAACATTCACAAATTTTAGATGTTTGACAATTTCTGCTTAAAATTTAGAGGAAATTTGAATCACTAAATTTTAAAAAAATTTAATTTTTTATAAAAAAATTTATTTTTCAAAATTTCATTTCATTCATTTTATAGATTGTTATGTTTTCAAAAACGCTGTAAAATTTTATAGCTATATATGCAGTGGGTTTTATGCAAAGTGTACCTAAAGATAAAAATATGTCTCGAAAATAGAAAAAATAATTGTTGATTGTTTATTGCTCATACAGATTTAAATGTAATTTAAAATGGAATTTTGTTTTACATTAACATGTGCATAAGTGCACAAATAATTCAACTTAAAAATTTTACTTCCGTTGCTTTTAATTTAAGTAAGTAAGTACCATTTAAATTTGGTGTAAAAAAAGTTCATTTTTCCTTCTCGCAGACGTCCCAATTACCTTAAACATAATCATATTTTAATTCTAAAAAATCATACGTTTTAAACGGGATTAAGAAGAAAAGAACAACATTATGCACATAATAATTTTTTCTATCTAATTTTTGTATATTTTACATTAATTTGCATGTTATTGCAAGTCTATTTTCTATACAAACAGTGTGCACAAATTCCGTAATCGAATTATAGATTTTTTCTTCAAAAGTAAAATCATTTCTTACGCTCAATAAAATCCTAGGAAAAGTCATTTCTATTTCCCTTGATGTATCCCATATATGATAATATGAAAATAAATTTTTATAATATGTAAGTTCATTTTGTTCACAAATGGAAATAGAACTATTTTTTTCAAATGTTTTTTTCAATGAAATTATAAAAATCAAAAGTGTTCAGTAAAAAAAGGAAATGATGGCGAAGTATATGTTTATTTCATAAAATTAGATGAAAATTATATTCAAGAGAAATCGTGGGTATTATTCAAAACCCCTTTTTTAAAAAAAAATTAATTTCGAACTGAAATGTAATTTAGAACATTTTCAATATATAAACTATTGCATTGGGAAAAGTACTATAAGAAAAAAACGGTAAGAAATATATTTTCAATTAATTATGGGTTTTTCTTTTCAAAAATTTAAAAATTAAAAAGGTAAAATAAATTACCACTCGATTCGATTTTTTCTTTCTATAATGAAATATCATTACTATTAACTATTACTATAACTAACAGTAAAAACTATTTAAAATAAGTGGTTTGTGAAACAGATTTTAATATTGCAGACCCCACAAATATTTTTTACAATGTTTGACCAGTCATTAGCATGTTATGTTAAGAAACAAAAAGCAGCAAAGCATAACAATACAACGTTTTTTTTTAAAAAAATTAAAACTCAACAGTCCATGAAGGACTAGGCCTACCGTGTCAGTTTTCGTGACATTGGGCTTTGAGGTACGTGAACAGATGATTCGGCCAGGTGGCTACTTTGACATGAACCCCTAGGGTTTAGTTCCCAAGCAAGCATAGTACCCATGTATCGACCGACTGAAAGAATGAAAGGCTGAGTTGACCTTTTCCAGACAGGGATTTTAACCTCGGAAGTGCGGCATGGAGGCGCGATATGTTACCACTCAGCCACTATTTTGTATTTATCGGATTAAATAATGTTCCGTTTCAAATATCTGATAAGCATTAGTCACTAAGTTATTAGTTAAATCCAGCATCACATAAATTATATTTTGCATTTTTTACGAATAAAACTGAAAAACAAGATTAAAAAATTAAACATTGTGCATTACCCTTCAAATACTTCGACAATTTCATGGAAATACACTTATCAATTTTAAGAAGACAAAAATTACAATCACTCATAATAAATTATTTTAAACCCCAAATATTATTTTCAATCTGCAGAACGACTTTGATAACATTTATCTTGAAGAAAAAGCGCAAAATTTGGGTCAAAAAGTTCATTTTAATTTTTGAAAATTTTGAGCCACTAATAGTGGTAATAAAAAAAAAGTTTTTTTGGTAAAAATATGAATGTGGCAAAATATTTTTTCTTAGTAATATTACCTTCGACTTAGTTACATAATGCATATAGTATAACTAGAAAGAAATATATGGAAACCTTTCTAACGCTGTTTCAAGTTTCTAATTGAAGAAATTCAAATCAGGAACGTTATATAAATCCTGGCAATTTAAATCCCATAACAAATCGTAAGCTACTTTCTGTTATTACTTTATTCCGTCCATCGAACTCGTCTTGTTTATTCTGATGATATTGTAATGTTTTGCCCCGAGAACCTTCTCCATCAAGATGCAACCAGCAAAGAAAGGGAATAAAAATGCTTAACGACAGGCCCGAATAAGGATTTCTTTCCATCCCTGTCGTTGAACGCGTGGTTTCCGGAATCGTAGAAGAGCCCTTCAAGTCACCTGGATTCCAAGGTTATTCAGCCTCCGTCACCGATGCCGAAGTGGTGACCCAGGAATTGAACACTAGATGGTATAAGAGCCTAACTGTTACACTTCCTGGTAAACTAACCTAAGCTTTGGCAAAGCTAGCAGTGAAAACTTTTGTATAGAGGAAGCATAGAGATGAAAGCAGTTTCTTAAAAATGACTTTTAATCATAATCAAGGATATAGTCAATGGGCTCGTCACTGGAACGATCAAAAACAACAAGTTGACAAAAAAAAATCTTACTTCAAAAAATCAACAATACCAGACATCCGAGAGAGATTCGAACCGTCTTCTTACAGTCTAATATTAAAAAGAATTTATCTTAAAATGGTGATGCAAAATACAGCTGCATAGTCAACCAGCCACTCTCTATTTAATAGCTAAAGCACACTTCTTATATTTTCTTTCTTTCTCCCCAAAAAAACTAACACGAGCCGAGTTTAAATAGTCACTCGATTTGCATTGCAGTTGCTATCATCCACAAATCACGAAACTTTCAAAAAGTTCGGGTTCGAATCAGTTTGTTTACTTTCATTGAGAGCATGGAACGGGATTGGAAAAACAACACAAGGAGACCATAACTATTCGTATATGAAAAATAATATTTCGCATGTTTTTTTTTAACATTATATACATACATATATATACCGGGTGGGCAAAAAGTCTGTAAAAATTTTAAAAATTCATAAAATCCGGAGAAATGCACGAAAAAAAAACTGTTTGCAGGATCAGTATTAGTATGTCACGGGATTTTTTTTAAGCTAGAAAAAAAATAATTCGAAAATCATCCGGTAGGTGGCGCTGATGTACGCAAATCAAAGAAACAATGCATAAATAATGAACAGAAAACTTTCACAACTTTATTACACCAGAATATGTTCCACATGACCACCACCACAGGGGAGAAGACATTCCAGACGAGTGACAAATCCAGCAACGGCAGAGTGCAACATGTCCGGATGTATGGAGGATACTTCTCTGCGGATCGCATCTTTCAGTTCCGACAGACTTGATGGACCGGATAGATACACGCGAGATTTCAAATATCCCCACAACCAGAAGTCTGCCGGTGTTAAATCTGGAGACCGAGGAGGCCATGGGTACCTGAAGCGCCTGCTAACGATTCTGTCTTCCCCGAACGTCTGTATCAGGAATGCCTTAACCGGGTTAGCAGTGTGACTGGTTGCTCCATCCTGCATGAACGTTACATTCGAAATCTGACCTCGTTGAATTAAACATGGCAGGACAGTCTCCCATAGAAGCGTTAGATAACGCTGAGCATTTACCGTTTCCGTTATACATCCATTTACTGGGCACTGCGTTTCAAAGAAGAAGGGTCCTATGATAAATGAACTCGTGAAACCACACCATGCTGTCACTTTTGGGGAATGCAATGGTTTCTGTGTGTACTCACGTGGATTAGAGGTCGCCCAAATGCGACAGTTATGGTTGTTAACGTCACCCTGAAGCGAGAAAGGAGCTTCATCTGTCCACAAGATGTTAAAAACCCATGTGGGATCCAGTTCCATTTTAGAGAAGGACCACTTCGCAAATGCTTCCCTCTGTGCGGTATCTGCTGGCAAAAGTTCATGGCACGATTGCAATTTTTATGGGCACAGCTGGAGGATTCGACGAAGAATATTGCGGACAGATGATGGTGATAAGCCCAATCGTCTGGCAGCTTCACGAGCACTGCTGGTCCCTGAAGCTGCTTCGGACGCAATCGCTTCCATTTCGAAAGCAATGCAGGGTGCACGTGCTTCTTTCAAGCATGGTCGTCCGGCTCGTGCTCGATCCTCCAGCTTCCTCAAAACGTTTAACAAACTTTAAGAGACCTGCAGGTGTTAAAGGGCCTTTTCCACTCTTCACATTTTTCTGAACTCGGAATTTACGCGAGGCAATGGTCGCTGATTCCTCGTTCATGTAAAATAACTTCACCAACAAAGCTTTATCCGGCGCACTGAGCATCCTTGTTCACATTCACTGTTTGTAATGCTGAAATGAATGTAGATTTATTGACAGCAAAGGTTTTTATAACCGTCTAATTTGCATATTTCCACCACAGACGCTTGTAACAGCGCCGCCTACCGGATGATTTTTGAATTACTTTTTTTCTAGCTTAAAAAAAATCCTGTGACATACTAATGCTGATCCTGCAAACAGTTTTTTTTTTTTGTTCATTTCTCCAGATGTTATGAATTTTTAAAGTTTTTACGGACTTTTTGCCCACCCGGTATATATATATATATATATACTAGCTGGTATACCCGTTCTTCGCACGGGTGAATTGAAAAATTAAACAATACAGACTGAAGAATAAAGGAGTTTTAATGCGTTAATTTTACGGGAATTTTAAATTAAAAAAAAAAAGTTTTTTCATATCTCAGCTGAATAAAAAAACCATGTTTGCTAAATTTTAAATCTGTAGTATAACAGCTGATAAAGATTTTTTTTAAAATTTATAACGCCCTGTAACTCTCTTGTGGGTCGAATTTTGAAAACACCTTCCTTCTGCTCAGCAAAAATAACACATTGTTACAAATTTTGTGTAATAATCACTTTAAAAAGTGTAAATAATGTGTATTTGGATGTGTAATACGCGTTAATATTAAATCTCTATATACAATATTGAAAAATCTATCTATATAATATAATATTAAATTTATTGAACATTTTCTCTACATACAATATTCAATTTAATGAAGAATCTCTATATACAATATTAAATTAATGAACAATCTCTCTATATAAAATATTAAATTTAATGAAAAATATTGCTATATATATATATATATAATATTAAATTTACTGAAATATCTCTCTATATACAATATTTAGTGTACGATTTTCTTGGGCTAAAACAACAACTCTGGAAGCATCCCTCGCACGTGAACATGCCACGTATAGTTAGTTGCGCATGGGAAAAGCAACCCTTAGTTAAATCTATGCCAGCTTTGCTTAACGTTTGTCCTTGTGACTTGTTAAGGGCTGCGGTAGCCCAGTGGTTAAGGTATCCAACCATGGCAGGCATGTCATGAGTTCGATCCAAGTACCACTAAAGACCCGCCGTGTAGGGCAGCGATGCACGTTAAATCTGTCGAGAGCTGAAACGTCCTCCCGTTGGTGTGGTGTGGTAGTTAGGAGAGGGGGTGCCAGCTCAGGTGTCGTCCACGTCACTTGACCATGGTTCAAAATTACGTGGTCCGTCGCCAAAAGCCCTCGTGTAGCTGAACAGTGCGACGTTAATATTAACTCAACTCAACTTGTGACTTGTTAATTGTCACAGCAAAGCTGACATTGATAGGGAATTGCAGTCTTCTCAATTCAAAGGGGAAATTTGATGGTATTATAGGAATTCATGGTATAAATACTATCTCACCTTTTCCGCATCCGGATATTATACGACCTTCTATAACGTTTTTTTTTTTTGCAATGACACCACTCGCAGCCAAGTCCATTGCAAAGTTTTGGTGGGTTTAAATTACGGAGTAGTATAAAGGGCACACCAATATTTAAGTTCTAGTTTGTGAAAGGGTAGACCAGGCACACTTAAACTGTTTAAAAATTCTGTTGGATAATTAACCGCTTCATCCGGATTGCAAACTGTATTGATGGAAAGGAACGTGGATAAATGTTTTTTGTTTTATTCTTAGCATCAGAATCGTTTTCTTTTTATTGCTTCACATTAATAATTTTTTAATTCTAACGCAATATTGTTTTTTATAAGTCATACATCAAAATTTGAAGCTTTATCTTATCTGTGAGAAGGAGGGGAAGATAGAAGAATAATTAATTTTACACAAAGAAAACCGTTTTCGGGCTATAGAGAGGAGAAAGAAACCTGTCTTAAATCAAAAATAAGTGGAATGGAGCAAATTTCGAAAAGGGAAATTTGTTGACATAATTTTAGAAATCAGCCACATTGTGCACGTACAAACACACACAGAGAAATGCCGGTGTCATGAGGAAAAGAGAAAGCCCGAGCAACGCCGGGCTAAGCGGTGGAGGGGGGTCATTTTTTGAAAAAGAAAATTAGAAGTGCTGATTTTGTGAAGGAAAGAGAAAATTTATAAAAGTAGAGAAAGCCAGTGAAACATCGGGCCATGCAGCTTGTTTAAATTTTAAAAAAAGTACTCTTTTCTCCATGAAGACAAAAAAAAAAAAAGACTTAAAATTACAAAATACTCTAACCGGCAAATTTTAAATTGATAAATTTACTCTCACATAAACTGATTTCGGCTTGAAATGACACAAATCTTTTAAATAACAACTAATATATGGTTTTATTTTTTTAATTAATCCTTATATTGCTCATAGCTTTTTTCTATTTTTAAGGTCATATCAACTCTGGTTGCGATACCAACGAAAAAAAAAATCGTTTGTTCTTACAAAATTAAAAGCGAGTCAGTAAAAATAAAGTATTCTTTTTCGTTAAAATTGAGTCATCCATGAGTGTTCCATGAAGAAATGCTTTTTAAATGTCTTTGAGTATTAAAAAAAAAGTAATAATAAATAATCCCTTTTTTTGAATTGGATGTTGTTCATTATTTTATTGGCTTTAATTTTGTTTTCGCGGAACCCTATTTTTTTTTCTAAAATAAAAGTAAACTAAGTTTCTCCTTGTAACAACAGCTATCTGCCAGTGAAAGTTCCGTCAAATCCGGTCTAGCTGTTTCAGAAATTAGCCGGAACATGCAGACAGATACAGACAAAAATTTAAAAACTTGATTTTTTTAAAAATAAGTACCGTAGATATACTTTTAAATGCATTTAGTAAAAAACTGTAATTTCAAACTACAAACACACTTCAATTCAATTTATTTATTTATATTAAAATGATTTGATTTTCTTTTAGGTATAGCTGAAGGGTGTAAGTGCACTTTTTCACCTATAACGTAATTAAAAATATTTATTTTAGAAACAACTACCTACGTACTTAACTAAATAAAATAAACTATAAGAATTTATCGATTTCAAAGTAAATAAAAAACTGAACTATTTCCATGAAAGAAAACCTACCGACGTTTAACATTGATTTCTAATTATTAGAAAACAGTAAAAATGTAACGAAACAAAATGAATTAAGAGAACGGGACGGTAGGAAAAAAAAAATACTTTGTGACTCGAGAAACAGTTATTCTTTCATATCAATATAAATATTACGCAATATAAATATTATTCGATTAAATATTATTATATTGTGTATATATTATGCAGGATAAATGAAGTTATTTACAGTTTTGAATAAACTTACTTATTTTAAGGGTGTAAGTGCACTTTTTCACCTAAAACGTAATTAAAAATATTTATTTTAGAAACAACTACCTACGTACTTAACTAAATAAAACAACCTGTTGGCTCTGCGATCGCCACCCCCACCGCACACTCACACTTGTACAATCACTCTTGCAAGACAAACATTTCTTGTGACTGCTTTGTGCAGTGTTTGGCAATGACATAAACAATAGAGGTATGAAATTAGCTTACCTTTATTTAAATGCGGAGCTTTGTGAGAAGTCAAATGACGTAAAACCCAAAAAAACTTCCTGATTTAAGTTTAAATGCTGTCTAAGTTATAGAAAAATTGATGTTGCTCAGTGTTTTTGAGAACGAATGAAATCATTGGAATGATGCAATTAGCAACAGTAGGGTGAAACGAATCTGCAAGCAGGGGGGAGAGGTACTCGTGACCTTCGACATTGTTAATGAGGCGAGGGACTGTGTAGGATGAAACGAAGCCGCAAGCAAGGGGTAAGTGAAGACTGTTAAAATCATTGGGATCGGATATGAATGGGAAATATAGCGAGTCTCAGTAACCTCATCAAACAAAAAAGTTTGTATAGAAACGTCGAGACAGAAGGCTCGCAAAATAAAACAATCCCTATTGAATAAAAATAATCCATACTGAAATAAACAATCCTTATTAGAAACGGATATTGTTCACCATTTCATTGGTTTTAATTTCATTTTCGAGAAACCCTAATTTTTTTTTTCTATAATAAAAGTAGCCTAAGTTATTCCTTATAACATTAGCTATCTGCCAGTGAAAGTTGCGTCAAAATTGGTCCAGCCGTTTCAGAGATTAGCCAACAAACAGACAGACAGACAAAACAAAAATTTTTAAAATTGATTTTTTCATATAAGTACCGTACATACTTTTAAATGCATTTAGTAAAAAGCTGTTAATTTCAAATTACAAACAGACACTTCATTTTTATTTATATGTATAGATATATATATCCATATTAACTTTTATAGAACGTACGTTTGATAATATCTGGAAAAAAAAATTCACGGTTCTACTTTGAACAGAAAGGAAGCCTTAGGGGTTAGAAAACACCTACATCTTCAAAAAAAGTCCGAAAAAAACGCATTTAAAGTTTGTAAAAATTTAAAACAAAACCCTATAACTCGTGTAAATCTTTAATTTTTTAATATGTTATTTTTCAAATTATGTTCTACATCAAAACACTACTTCGATTAATTATGACTGAAAACATTTTGTTTTAATTCTAAAAATATTTTTGCATAATATTGATAGTGTTTGTTACGACGACAGATTGTTCAACCTAGTCTTAACAAAATATTTTCACAAAAGTTTTGAAACACAAAGCATTTATGTACAGCATAATGATACTAAAGCTAGAAATCACCAAGTTTGTACACAAAATGTAATTTTAAATTTTTTTTTTATCGGGGCTATTTAGCAAATCTAAGTTTTGTAGGGCGACTTTAAAATACTAAACTATTGTACTACAATATATTTGTTATAATGTAATTTGGTGCATTTAGGAAATATATTCCATTTTATCTACAATACTTGTGGTCAGAATACTAGTATTCAGAAGTCGAATAGAGTATCAGCGATGAGCGGGTTTTTTGGATACTTTATTTTCAGTAGTATTCCACCACTTTGAAATATTGTTTCTCATATCAATCTGAGAAGGTTTTAGCCATGGCGTTTTCTTAACAGGAAAAAATTAATGAAAACGCTCCTGTAAAAACGATTTTTTAAAACAACAATTGGCCTTTAAAATCCATCTTAAGTAACTGTGAGACCTTAAAAAACTCAAACCGTAATCAATCAGAAATGATTTATTAATGAAAATTGAAACTAATAACCATTTATCCCTAAAAGAATTGATTTGCTGAAAAATAGTTTTAATTCAATTTAAGACTAGAAAAAAATGCTTTAAAATGAAACCGAAACCTAAGCTCAGGATACTTCAAATAACTGAAAAACTAATTCGTTATCAAAGCTGAAATTTGTTGCGGAAAGCTTCTCAATGACATAAGCCACAAGAAAATAAAAAAAATCGATATGATTGATATTTGTTGGGTACTATGCAGCTTTAAAGAACGTAAATAAAGCTTCTTTAATACTCAAATCTTATTTAAAAGAATTTTTTTAAAAAACTAAATATTACTTGCATATATCTTTAAATTCCCTTATTAACAATTATATGTTATCCATCTAAATAAAAATAACAAAAATATATTGATTGATGTATTTTCTTCTGATCGATTTACACTGATCATTCCGAGGGAGGTACATCTTGACAGCAAGTCAACAAAGAAAAATGATGAACACGCTCTAGTGATTGCCCTAACCAACGAATCCGATCTTTTTCATGTAGAAAATAAATCTGACACCCATTCTATCCAATGATAAATTGCAGAATGCCTAAGGGTGAATGTAACTACCTACTGTCTAAAAATCATTTTCGAATCCTTGTAACTTACAATGTGTCAATATCATGTCATTAATTAAAATTTTTATGATTTAAAACACTTTCAACGAAAGAAATGGAAACACAGTATAAGTTAGAAATTAATTAATACAATTAATTTAATTAACACGACAGATACCAGTTTCCAATGCATCTGTACACAGTACAATTCTCAGGCTTCATCTTACAAGGAAATGTCACGACTAAGGAGATTCATTTGGGGTCGAGACTTGGTTTAATAAATAGTATTACTCCTTTAGGGTGTTCAACCCTCAATGTAATTCCGCCGAATGGCCAGTCAATTCGGAGAAAAAAGAAGACATCGATATTCATGATTAGCTTTTATACGATTCAAGTTCAATTTCTTCCAGCGATTTCGTAGCTTGTATGATACATCATCTGCATACTATGCGCGAGGTCTGGGTTCGATTCATCGGCCAATTTTTTTTTTATTTCATTTAACTATTTTAAAATTAAATAAACTCTTATTTATGAAAGATTTATTAAATATTAAATGATAATTTATGTAATTATTTTGTATTTTATAAAGTAAAAAAAATACACACTGTAGTTATATAAATATTTATATTAAATTTTATATAAATATATTTTTCTATTAATAAATAATATTTATAATAAAATATACAATACATATTAAATGATATTATTCTTAAAAATTAGTTTCAAAGAGTTTTATAATGTGAAATAAAATATACTATAAATAAAAATATATATATAACATAAAACAATTTATATATAAAGTACATTATATTATAAATTTAATCATTTTATAATTTTATAAAACATTTAATAAGTCTTTTTTAATAATTTAATAATTTATAATTTAAATAATTTTAAAAAATTATTTAAATAATTTTAAAAAAATTATCAATACATTAATAATTAATAATTTTATTCATAAATTAATTTTATTCATACATTAATAATTTTATTCATACATTACCAATAATTGTATTCATACATTACCAATAATTGTATTCATACATTACCAATAATTGTATTCATACATTAATAATTTTAATACATTAATAATTTTAATACATTAATAATTTTAATACATTAATAATTGCTAAAATAAATAAATAAATTTTTAAAAATAAATAATTTTTAAAAATAAATAAATAATTTTTAAAAATAAATAATTTTTAAAATAAATAAATAATTTTTAAAATAAATAAATAATTTTAAAATAAATAAATAATTTTTAAAATAAATAAATAATTTTTAAAATAAATAAATAATTTTTAAAATAAATAAATAATTTTTAAAATAAATAAATAATTTTTTAAAATAAATAAATAATTTTTAAAATAAATAAATTTTTAAAATGAATAAATTTTAAAATGAATAAATTTTTAAAATGAATAAATTTTTAAAATGAATAAATTTTTAAAATGAATAAATTTTTAAAATGAATAAATTTTTAAAATGAATAAATTTTTAAAATGAATAAATTTTAAAATGAATAAATTTTTAAAATGAATAAATTTTTAAAATGAATAAATTTTTAAAATGAATAAATTTTTAAAATGAATAAATTTTTAAAATGAATAAATTTTTAAAATGAATAAATTTTTTAAAATGAATAAATTTTTAAAATGAATAAATTTTTAAAATGAATAAATTTTTAAAATGAATAAATTTTAAAATGAATAAATTTTTTAAAATGAATAAATTTTTAAAATGAATAAATTTTTAAAATAAATAAATTTTAAAATAAATAAATTTTTAAAATAAATAAATTTTAAAAATAAATAAATTTTAAAAATTAATTAATTTTTAAAATAAATTAATAATTTTAATAATTTTTAATAATAATTATCATTAATTTTAATTCAAAATCATTTTAAATAATTTTAATTAATAATTTTAATTAATTGTTTTAAATATTTTTATTAATAATTGTTTTAAATATTTTTATTAATAATTGTTTTAAATATTTTTTTTTAATAATTGTTTTAAATATTTTTTATTAATAATTGTTTTAAATATTTTATTAATAATTGTTTTAAATATTTTTTAATAATTGTTTTAAATATTTTTTTAATAATTGTTTTAAATATTTTATTAATAATTGTTTTAAATATTTTTATTAATAATTATTTTATATATTTTTATTAATAATTATTTTATATATTTTTATTAATAATTATTTTATATATTTTTATTAATAACTTTAAATAATTTAAATAATAAATTTGTTGAATTGTTTTCACTACATAAAATACAAAATAATTGTAAAAATATCATTTAATATATAATAAAACTTTCATAAATAAGTTTATTTAATTTAAAAAAATTAAATGAATTGAAGAAAAAAAGTTGAACGAGTGGAATGGAATCCAGACCTCGCGCATAGTATGCAGATGATATATCAACCAAGCTACAAAATCGTTGGAGAAATTGAAATTTAATTATATAAAAGCTAATCATGAATTTCGAAGGCTTTTTCTCCGAATTGACTGGCCATTCGGCGGAATTACATTGAAGGTTGAACACTCTAAAGGGGGGGGGAGTACTACTATTACACCAAGTCTCGAACCCAAATGAATTTCCTTAGTCGTGCTCTCTCTTTGTTATAATAATATTTTTTTTAGCTCTTTTAAAGAAGAATTGTATATTAAATGTAGATACTTTCAATTTTTAAAAATATTAGTAGTTTACATTATTGTTGTTAAATATTACAATAAAGATGTTTACAGTTTTTGAACTAAGATCGATTTCAGAATTTTTAAATTTTAATGATCCCATTCAAGGAATAATACAATTAACATATTATTCTATTTACTTTCAAATGATTATGACTTTGACAGTAATTTAATGACATCAACGTGAGCGAAGCCGTGGGTAGTCGTGGGTAGCCGTGGGTTAGTCTATAATAAAAGTGTAGATTTGTATTATTGAGATTTATACATATCTTGTCGAGGAAATAGAATTATTTCAAATTTTTCCTATTGGCGGCATTCTGTATTCCTAGACTGGTTTGGTCACACCCCAGCTATAAGGATGCCGACCCTTGTGATATATCAATCTATTAAATCTTGAATGAGTGAGTATTTATTAACGTTGTACTATAAACAACGTTTTGGCTATTGGCAGAATGCCCAATGGAACTTAGCTTACCTGAAAGGGGTTGAGACCTACAAATCGATCGCTAGGGAAACAACCCTCTCCGCATTGAACAAAATCTAAGGTAATATTTTTTTTTATAGAAGTACACAGTAAAATTACATAATACAAATAAGTACCTGCATGATCATATAATATAATGACGTAATTATATAATACAAGTATGCAAAGCTAAAAATAATAAAAAAGAAAACATAAAGGGGAATAGCAGGTAAAGAATTCTTACAAATACATTAAAAATAACACAAATATCCAATACAAATGCACCAACTCCCCGGAAAATAAAGGAGAGAGTAAATGAAATATGTTTTTTTTCAATCCCTCTTTCTAGATAATATGCCACCACTTCCTGTTGATACTTTGCTTTATCTAAATTTGTCCTTCAGTTTTATAAAAAGGTATCAGCATCGGAAGGAGGAGTATTAGTTTTAGACACCTTCCTACTTTTTTTTATAAACATAAAAGAAAACAACAGCAATGAAAAAATAATCGAATTTTACTGGAGGTATCGTGTCCTCTGTTAAAACAAGAAATTGACTTCAAACGAATGCTCGTACTGTTAACCAAAGAGCTAAATCAAGAAACTACCGTAAAATCCGTCGTATAACGCGCATTTTTAACACCAAGCATATGATCGAAATTTACGGCGCCGGGTATAAAAATAATAGCTTTAAAAATAAGAAGAAAAAAAGAGATGAGCATAAAAAAATAGACTTCTACATTCATCTAAATACTGTTCATTTAAAAGAAATGACATACCTTATGAATCTAAAGAGTTATCGTTCTAGAAGTATGATACTTTTTCGAAAGCCTTGGATGATATCTCGAATAAATGACTTGAAAACATAAGATAATTGCATAGTTACATTTCAAGTTTCTTCGTAAAAAAGGGGGTTCGGCGTACATACAAAAAGTTCAAAAATGGAGATTGAAAGTATAGGTGCGCGTTATACGCCCCATTTTACTATACATTGTATTGTGTGAGGAAAATATATTATTTCTTTGCTCCAGAGTCTCGTGAATCCATTCCATCATAGAACCACTTGTGACCTCATAAGAGTAGCAATCCAACCTCATTTAAGGATTTTGGTTTCGGATTATGAGGGCTATTATCAATGGATCTCATGATTTTGAGTCACGGTCAAAGGATGAAGATAACACCTGAACTGGCAGCCCACTCTCTTGACTTCCACACCAGATCCCATCTTCACGGTGGGTCATCAGTGGTACTAAGACTCGAATTCTTATCACGTCGGTTAAGATTCTTAACAATGACCTCTAGGCTGTCACGGTCATTTGTGAAATTTTGAGCTTCAGATGAGTAGATAGAAAAAATATTTATTGCCAGATGTATGTAATTCCAACATTGCGTGTCAAAAAGTCATCTACAAAATTACACCTTTTTAAAAATGCAGTTGATATCTAAATTGTATAAAATAAAACTTTAATACAAAGACGATCATTACTAATAAAAGTGGCAGGAGCCATTTTAATCGGGGTTTGAAAATGTAATTGTTTAAAACAACTTAAATGTCTAAGCAGTTCGGACTATTATTTTGTAAACACAAGCATTTCGTATGTAAAATTGTCTTCCGTCAACTTAATATGCATTAGATAACATTTTATACATACAAAACTATCCTCCCTCTGAAACTTATCTCAAACTTGGATTCTTAAATAAAACATCGGGAGAAAACAGAACTACAGTATTGCATCATACACTATTCATACTAAAATATTTTGACCAACCTTTTACCTTCGAATATCGGGATTGAAGTTACTACCGTGTGCTGTGTAGGTTTGCAAAAGATACCTCTGTGACATATTTATTGAGTATTTACATTTGTGATATGCTATTACGACGTATATTCTAGAAAGATACGTTTTGGAAACTCTCAGGGGTCGTTCGGAAACGTAAACAGGGTGAAATACCTCTCTCCGATGTCTATTTAGAACGCTATTGCCATCTTGTTTACCTTTTGAAATGATTTCGCAAAAAACAACTCAAGTAGTACGGCAAAGGATGGTAGAGAAAGGGAGAAATTCTAGTGGGAGGTATCCTAGATAGAACTATTGAGATAAAACCTTATTTTGCATTGAAACTTAAAAAAGCATAATTCTTTTACAATGCACTTATATCCTCCACTTTTAATAAGTGATAAAAGAACATTTATAAATACGTTTAGATTGATTTATTGTCCTTTAAGGGCTTATTCTTAAGCAGCACGAGCGAAATAGGCGATTGTGACCTCGTAACTCCTTTAAACACTGGTCGAGCGACGAGGATGACACCTGAGTTGCCACTCTATTTTCAAATTTTCACCCTAAGCTAAGGATGACCCTGAGCTACGACCCTTAACGTGTACGAGTTCCACGTGGCCAATGAACCTCGCGCTATAAAGCCACCTGAAATGGTCACTTTGAACCTCGGTCGAGTACCAAGATATGACACCCTCCTTTACTCCAAACCACACTAACGGGAAGACTTTGAGCCTGGAAAGATCCCTCCTTGACTCGGAGAGTGGTAAGCTGCCATCTAAAAGTTTCCGGGAGGGATTGTCCGTCAAATGATGATAGTCGAGTCATTTAAATTACACACAAAGATGTTGCATTCCTTCCAGCTAACACAATACTGTAGACTCACTAACGACCCGCCAGTTAAATGGTTTATGCCAAGTGAGTGAATATTAACGTCGCGCTGTTCAGCCACACGTGGGTTTCTAGCGACGGACCTCGTCATTTTGAACCATGATCAAGTGACGAGGACGATACGTGAGCTGGCACTTCCCTCTCCTAACTACTACACCACACCAACGGGAGGACGTTTGAGCTCTCGACAGATTTATCGCGCATCGCTCTAGTACACGGTGGAACTTAAGTGGTACTGACTTCGAACTCGTGACATGCCACACACGATCCAATACCCTTACCACCGGACTACCGTGGCCACGTAAAAACAGTGGGAAGGTTTAAGGTGGGATATTCCAATACGTGTCATTCTCGATTCTTGAAGTCTTAGCAGTTACGAGATCCGTCGCTGAAAGTCCTCGTGTAGCTTCATAGTGCGACGTTCACAAAGAATCAATTTATTGCAAAAAGTTATTTTAATTTAAATAAATTATAGTTTAAAAAACTAAAAAGCACCCTTTTATATATATATATATATATAAATAGAACTAAAACCCAAAAAATAATTCTTAATATAAGAATAGAATAATTAATGAGAAATTTAATTTTATTGTAGTAAAAGTGTAGGGTGCTCGATATTAGTTGTTATAATTTCTTTCTAGTCCTATTCCCCGAAATGCAGAGTTAGTGTAAAAATGTAGTACAAAGCACCCCAAACGCTTTTAGCACAATGAAATAATTTTCTTGTAATCATTTTATTTCTATATTAAGCCATTTTTTTTTTTTACTTTTTATTTCGATTCTCAATAAAAGCATGTTTTTTAGTTTTGTTTTTTTCAGCTATAATTTATTTTTCATTTTTTAGTTCCATCTACAATAAAAGCGCGTTTTTTTAGTTTTTAAAACTATCATTTATTCATTGCTGAATTTTTAGAAACTGGAATATCCATTGACCTTCTATCAGTGCGGCCTGGTTTGTATAATGTAGGATCGGCCTCAATGCATTCTTCCCTTTTTGATATAAAAAGCACTTTTTTTGGCTTGTCGTATTTGTATTAATTAGGAGCATATTTTTGCTTTAGGGGGTTGTAACTTAATCTTTATTCTTCAAATCTGGAATTAGACGCCAAATCTAAAAATGAGAAATCGTTAATTCTGATGATTCCCATCAGGACAACGGAACAAAATTATGAAATGAATGTATTGTCATCGGTCTTTGACAAGTGTGCAAAATTTTGGATTAATTGGACCTTTTAAAGTGGTGGAAAAATCAATTAAAAAAGATATATGCTGCATGTTGAATCTCAGCTAAGAGAATTCAAGACAGAAGCTGCAGATGTCGTGTTTGTGTTATGTACTTGTAGTAATAGTTTGCGCTGTCTCCGAACGTCATCATGATGTTTCCACACAGCGGGAACATTTCCTCATGTGAGTGTTTATTAACGTTTTTTTATAAAAAAAAAAAAAAAAACACGAGGACTTTTGGCAACGTACCTCGCAAATTTGAGCCTCTCCAACGTGACGAAGCGAACATCTGATCTGGCGTGAGTAAGTGAATATTATTGTCCTACTGCTCAGCTACACGAGGACTTTTGGCGACGGACCTCGTCATTCTGAACCATGGTCAAGTGACGAGAACGACACTTGAGCGGGCACCATTATCTCTTAAGCACTACACCACTGCAAAGGGAGAACGTTTGAGCTCTCTATAGATTAAACGTGCATCGCTTCCTTATACGGCGGGTCTTTAGTGGTAGTGGTCTGGAACTCATGACATGCCTGCCATGATCCGTTACCTTGACCCCTGGGCTACCGCAGCCGCATCTGATGTGGCATCCCTACTTAAACTACGACAAAGAGAGGACTTTGAGTCTCGGCAGATGTCATGCGTGCGGTGAATGCACGGCGAGTCGTTAAGTGCCACTAAGGCTCAAATTCATGATAAACCGAGTTTGTAACCGTAACCACTAGGCTCTACCACAACCGATAATTTGTCCTCACTAGATAAGTTGAATGGAGATCGCGAGAGACTGAATTACTCTCTCTCTCTCTTACGGAACTTAAATGCTAAGAGCGATTTTTTTGTTTTGTATAATGTAAGCCAGAATAAATGCTGTTTGTATATAGAACTCATTTTTAATTTATTGCAACAATCAGAGCTTATAAGGCATCTTAATACTTTGCGATAATTTATCGGAAAAAGTTAATTTATTATACTTAAGAGTCACGTCAAAGACTTTTAAAACAACATTTTTAAGAACAAACATTCAAAAATAAAGATTTTTATTTTCTAATAATGTGTGAAAACCAGTAGTTTGATTAAAAGAAAAACATTTAAATTCAGAGGAAATTTTGAGTTTAATTAAGATTTAAGATAAAGTTTTTTGTGAAAAAATGCTCTTTAATTACCTTAATTAACATTTTTGAAATTTAAAGCTAAGATGAAGTTATTGTAAATAGAATGAAAAACATTCTATGTAATTAGAAAATTAACGGACTTTAATTTAGTAAACAATGCTTTCACTATGCTAATTACTTGATTTAACGTTCATTATACGCATAAATAATTCAATGACATGTTCTTTCAAACACTTAGCTTCATAATTGTCTATATTTAAGAATGTGCATCATGGGATGTCGCCTCTATCAGACACTGATTGATAAATGAATCATCTAATATTCTTTGATGTCATACATTTTATCTTGGCCTTAACATATAATAGGCATTACCTTATCATTTTCTTAATGTAGGATCACAAAACTGAGCTCTATGTTGGAGTTATAAGTTTACAAACTTGGATTTTTTTAAAGTTAACATTAGTTGTTTGTATTTTAATTATCTTTACCGAAAAAATGAACAAGCACATTACGCATTTGATTTTTAAATACTTTGAATAAAGTAATGCAAAATGAAAAGAAGTAGGTTTGTACTTAATACGTAGCGAAATATCACCTTGTGTATCGCTTCACTGATTATAACATAAAACTCAGATTCTAGGCCACTCTATTGAGACATTTCTTGACTCTTTCACTTCATGATTATTCTGAAAAAATAAATTCTTTACAATATAACAAAAGAAAATTTTCAGCATTAATTCGGTGTTAAACATTTTGTAACTAAATTTTAAAGGGAAAAAAAAGAAACAAAATTTTCCATGCGGTAGACACTTCGAGCGTTTTAAAAAAAGAACGTCTTTTAAATCACTGGAAAAAGAATTTGATAAATTAAACATTGATTTAAGTGTTCGTGAGAAAAAAAAGACACACAATGAATGTCTAAGAAAACCTTAAAGTGTGTACCTAAAACAAGTATATGAAGCTCAAGAACGAATGTTAGAAAAGAAATTAAAAGTGAAATAACTAGGAAATTAATATAATTTTAAAATAATTTATATTAAATTACTTTAAACATTTCCCGAAAACCTATAAAATATTCGAATAGCATACATCTCATGTAGTATTAATTCACTTATTTTCGTATGTAAATTCAGCAACTTGGAACAATACATGTCATTCTCATCTGCATTATAAAGTTTATTACATCTGAAAAAAAAGACAAGTATTATAGATAGAAACAGTACTAAATGTATGGCATAAAAGTAAACTTTTTCTGGAAACTTTCCACATGACAAGAATTTTGGGAACAGTTCGAAAAATACCACTCTTCATTCAAACACAACAACGCTCTAAATGACTCTTTTCAAAATCAATCTCTTCTATTAACAGCTTAGTTTTCGTCACAACTTCAAAATTACCAAAAAAAGCTTTGAAAACTTAGTCACGAGTTATATAGTGTAAATATGTCTCCAAAAGTAAATGGAATTCAAAGTCAACACATTGCGAATGAAAAATAAAAACAAGAATTCGAATAATCGAAACAAAATGGCGCAAATAACTTCTTTTGTTGTCACATTCTTGGAATTCTGTTTCAGGCTTCAGTGAAGCGCGGGAACAAAAGTGTCACATAAAGGACAAAACACTTGGGAATTGCAAGTTGTTTCTTTAAACTAAAATAGATGCGTCGGACAGATTTGTGAGAGATTTACAATCGAATTTACTTCACATTTGAAATGAAGTATTATTTCTAAAAAAAATATTTCATGTTAGATTTAAAAGCATTTACTTTCTATGAAAGTTAAAAACCCCAGAAAGAAAAAAAAGTCAGGACAACAAGTAAAAATGTGTGACAAATAAGAAAAATTAAAAATTTATTTTATTATTATTATTATTATTTAAATAAACAAGAAAAAAATCACTCTTTATAAATTTTTAATATGCTGTGGAAGATTATTGATTAGTTATGAAGAAAAGGGGTAGGAATGTATGTTTAATCCAGTAGAGTTTAATTATCATTTACACAGATGAATAAAATCACACACACACACACAAGTAGGGGATTTTAAGATTTTTAAAATACTTCCATCAGCGTCTATTGGTGATATTTACGTAGCAGGTTGGTTATTTTCGCCAAATCAAGAAATTCCGCCAAATGACCTAATATACAACCAATAATGGAGGGGAGGGAAGGAAACGTTACTGTGGGCACATATACACAATAATTTTGCTTTAATTTGGGCAAAATCTTCACCAGTTTGCTTCTCGATGGGATAATATGTAAGTTTCTCTTTTTTGAACGATTGAGAACTAATATTTAAGAAAGTGATTATGATTATTTGAGAAACCTTTCAGAAAAATTAGGCCGCATACAATTATTCGTAGTCTTTCGTTAAGTTTAAACATGTTTCTCACTAAGGAGGCTTAATTTAAATTTATAATCTGATAGAAATATATTAGACTGATTTCATGTGTGAAATGAAAACAATTTCCAAAAAGAGTTATTTACAGTAAGATAAAAAACAATAATTATGATAGTCAAAGGAAAATATATACAGAAGAGTATAGCTCCATCACTTAAAAAAATTATTCAAAATCCTGCCCATATCTATTGAAAAAATTCATTAATCTTTACTTATTTATTTTATTAATTTAATTTATCTTGATATGTTTATGGTTAAATGAAAAGTAATTATAGAAGAAATTAATAAAACTAGTCAAAAAATATTAAGACTCCTTGTTTCGGAAAGAAAACATTTATATCCGTGTCAATAATACATATTTTGAAATGTTTTCAAAAAATATTCGAAAACATTATTTAATATTTTAATATAAGGTATTTTAACACAACGTATATTAAATATCAGAATATTTTTACGTGGACAGTTTTATTTCTGTAGAGCTTCGGAATAGTGATTTACCATTGCAGTCCTAGTAATTCCACAGGAGCTGGAATCTCTTTTAGTACGGCACCATATAGTTGGAATACCAATCGCCACCAGTAATTTAGACACCCACTTCCCACCCCAGAGGATAAAAAGTACTCTGACGATGCGAAAACGAACGCAGAATAAGATTCCCGAGAGCACCCAAGTTAACACAAGCATTCAAAAGATGTTTTATATGCCGCATACGACATAGAAGCTATCAATTTTCTGCTTCATGAAAATCCACTGACTTCAGCTGGGGTCGAATCCACAACCTTGGGCGTACAAGACCAACGACAAACCAACTACGCAACCCAGCAGGCTCCACGTACTACTAAGGAAACTTCTCGTTAAAAAATGTTTATTTTATTTTCCTTTAAATTTAGATAACAATCCCAATTTTAAGGAACCAGGAGAGAAAATGTGGACTTAGTTTTACCTTGAACAAAACCAAATAAAAAATTTACAAATATTATAAAAAAGTGAAAAAATAAATCAGTATTGAAAAAAAAATGGTTAAAAATGTAATTAAAAATTAAATATATTTTTAGCTTAAAGCTAGACACGCTAACAAGTTTTAAAATGCAGTGCAACAAATATGTGTATAAAAGGAAGAAACACAAACTACTATTCTCTTTGTATAAGAATCTAATAAACATAATTTTCTACACATTCAAATGTATATGGGGAATGTGGATAGGAAATCAGAACAGTACGGATTCAAAATACGTTTTTCTAATTCAGTAAATTAAAAAATAAATGTTTCCAAAAATTAAATAATGTAAAGAAAAAAATTGAAGGAAAAATACAGCAACAAGAAAAAAAATCATGCGAAGTTTCGCAAAAGAGCAGTTTTAGCTATCAGGAAAATGTATAATAAAATTTTTTTTCAAAGATAAATTTTGAGGATAAAATTTTGAGAAATAAAATGAATTACAAAAAAAAACATGGAACAATATATGCATGGTATTTTTCTTGCTCTCATGTTCCACATGACAACAAGTATGTTTCCTTTATAACGTTACTACATTGGTAACCTGAACAAATAATTTTCACCATATCCTGTCTTATGCAAACATTTTTAGTGGAGAAATATCATCTGATCGAAAAAAGAAAAAGAAAATGCGCAAAATAAAGCCAAATGATAAAGAAAATAGCAACCTTAGAATTGTCATAATGTTTTGTATGATTTGATTCTTCTTCAATATTTTCATTAAAATTCCTGATTACGTATAAATTACTATGATACAACAATAAATTGATAAAAAACCTGCTTCATTTTTAAAGAGTTTTAATCAAATACAACTCGAATTAAAAGAGACGAATCGTTGCCCTAACGTTCTTTTAAAAATTAAAATAATTATTGTTGAAATCAAACATTTGCATATTGTGATGAAGTACAATTTATTGACAACTAAAATAATAATCTTTCAGTGACTGATAATTATTAAAGGCACGCGGTTACAAAATCTTTTTAGCAACCATTAAATCATCCAATACTCTTGGATGATTAATTCGCAAGTCAATGCCTTAGTACAATAATTTCAGAAGTAGCTTCTCACATCGGGAATTCTCAATTAACAAAGCACCTCTAGTTAAAGCAGGGTTCTTGAACATAAAACAGTTAAGCGAAAGACATTAATTATTGTTTCCGAAACACTGATTTGACAAACATCGTGGATTAGGAAATATTGGGGACATACTAAGAATATCACACAATTTTACTCCTCTATAAAATACTTTTATTTAATATTAATACATAATGCAGAGAATTCTGAAGAATTTCAGAGAAAACACAATGTCTGAGCCAGTTAATCGAGATATAATCTCAGTTGTGTGATATAAATAGAATCAAATAAACCAATTCAAATGAAAGGACACCGACTTCAAGAGTTATGTTATAAGATTATTCTTAGGGAAGGTTTCTATTTAAACAATGTTGTTTTGAGAATGCGTGCAGCGAATATCTTTAACAAGATTCATTCTTATTTTCCAAAAGTTATTGCCCGTCTTCGAGAAGATATTGAAGAAATAAATAAATTAACTATGTGCGCATATTCTTTGAAGTGTTCTTAAGTAACTATAAATGATTATAATGAAATGTCTGTGCGGCTTGAAAAACTAAATAAGTGTTTTTTACGCTCTCGTGAGCTAGTATGAATAGTGTCGATGGACAGTCTGTATGAATTGAATCGTGAATGCTAGTACATTGTGTTGTCTTAAAGGTTGGCAATGAAAATTCAAAATTGCAGTTTTGATTCGTCAAAAATGTTATGTCGTTAAATATGTTTGATTAGATAAACCAATTATAAGTGGATTTCTACTTTACCGTTTTTCTTGAGATCATTCTGTTAAAATAAATAATTCTGTACTTCTGGATAAACTAAATAAATGACTAAGTGATTTTATAGCCCCATAAGTCGCCAGAACAGTTTATGATATAACCTGTATAACTGAAAGAAACGGTTAGTGCATACTTTTTGTTAGTTCGATAGATTACCATAATTAATGATGAAACAGAATAACTGAGTAAACGACATAAATGTATAATATTTTTCCAAACAGGAGTTGTAAATGCTGTAGAGTCAGAATTTAACCACGGAGTGCCTCTAAAAGTGAAAGGGCCAGCAATGTATAAAATAGCAAGCGTGGTCTATCGGAGCTACAGAAGCAATATCAACTGAGTAGGGTCAATGCACCTGCTCTCTGGTAAGAGTGTCTGTTGTACATAACTAAATAAGTTCATTAGTTTTTTAATGCTAGCTTAAATCCATTTCGTTCTGCCAAAGATGGATTCTTATAAAACAACCCAAAGATCGATAATTTTATAAATGCTATGATGAAATATTTAGTAAACTGGATATATATCGTTTTAGTGAATAATTTCTTTGTCGTTTCATAAGATACGAAGCACGATCCAAAAGTTCAGGGACAGCAATAGCAAGTACCTAAAGTTAAACCACCTACAATGGATTCCTCCAGCCTTCCTCTATCTGGCAAGGTTGATTTAATCCATGTCAAGTGACCAAACCACACGCGCAGCAGTTATCCTCCAAAACTAGTTAGATTTACTCCTCGATGTAAGAAATATGGCTTTCTTCAACAGCATTGAACATTAAATTCGGTTAGGGCTTAGCTAAAACACAAATGAAGAACAAGGAAATGCTGAATAAAATTTATGGTGAATCTAAAGGATGTTTTTTTAGAGGTATAGAACTTAAAATTGCAATAAAACAACGAAGTATTATACGATTGACATGAATTTTTTATTTCGAAAGATTATCTTGTGGCATTACGTTTTAAATATGATTTCTGTCATAGGACTGCCACAGCTGGCTCGGATGTAGTCCAATTTGGACATCCAATTTTCGATGATTTTTCCCAACATTTGTGGCCGTATATCGGCAATAACACGGCGAATGTTATCTTCCAAACGGTCAAGCGTTTGTGGCTTATCCGCATACACCAATGACTTTACATAGCCCCACAGAAAATAGTCTAGCGGTGTTAAATCACAAGATCTTGGAGACCAATTCACAGGTCCAAAATGTGAAATTAGGCGGTCACCAAACGTGTCTTTCCATAAATCGATTGTGGCACGAGCTGTGTGACATGTTGCGCCGTCTTGTTGGAACCACAGCTCCTGGACATCATGACTGTTCAATTCAGGAATGAAAAAGTTAGTAATCATGGCTCTATACCGATCACCATTGACTGTAACGTTGTGGCCTTCATCGTTTTTGAAAGATTTCACTAGCCCATAAAGCGCACCAAACAGTCAGTTTTTCTGGATGTAACGTATTTCGACATACACTTGTGGATTAGCTTCACTCCAAATGCGGCAGTTTTGTTTGTTGACGTAGCCATTCAACCAGAAGTGCGCTTCATCGCTAAACAAAATTCGCTTATGAAAATCGGGAACAACAGCAATCTCGTTTTGGGCCCATTCGACGAATCTACGCCTTGCTTGATGATCGTTTTGATGAATTGCCAAACCAAACTGAGAATAAATCATTTGACAACTGTTAAATCGGTCACCATTTTGGAAAGTAATGCCAACTTAAACTTCTATACCTGGAAAAAAACCCTCTTTACTATGGCAAGGTTTACGAATGACTACGGCGTTTTAAAAATGGTCAAAAATCCATCAAATGCAACGACCTCACGGAATGAGGAAAATGGTTGAGTGGGTGTCTGAATGTGTTTGAAAAGATGGTCGTCGAACAAATGACTGAGGCCACAAACGTCGTCGTAAGCATTCTCAGTCCTGGCATAGCAATGACTTTTGTCTTCTGCATCGCAACGCACTAGCACATCCAACCCAATGGGCAAAAGAGTTCCTCGCTAAACTTTGCTCCAACGTGTTTCCACATCGCCCTATTCACTAGACTTGGCCACGTGTGACTTTTACCAGTTTTCATCAAAGAAAAATTATTTACAGGGACGCAGCTTTGTGTCATCAGATGAAGTGAATGCAGCATCGCAGGAAGCCTTAGGGGAGGCTGTGAAAATGGCTTCCAGAGTGTTTCCGGAAGTTATACGAACGCCGGAAGAAGTGTATGTTCACCCAAGGGACTACTTTGAAGGTGGATGTGATTCGGTGCTGTGAACTATTCAGGGTAAAGTTTTGTGCACCTTGTCCTCGAACTTTTGTATCATACTACTTATTATTGATGTTGGTAATGGAAAATATGAATAATTAGATAAACTATAAATGGGTACTTTTTACTTAATAATTCCATGATTTATCAAAAATATTAATATTAGATTTTTTTTTCAAACATACAAACCGATTGAACATACAAACTGGTTGAGAATGTTGATGAAAATCAAAATAAATACAAGTAACATCTTAAGTCTTCTTGGGATCCTGGGTTAAAAAAAATAGGCTCCATCCGCTGCCCATTTAAGTGAATATTATATAGCATACGCGTTGTCAAATACTCTTACAAACGTATGTCCGTGACAAACGTAGTCCAGAGTGACTGCCGAATTTTGACTAATTGAGGAATAATGATGAATGATACTATGCAGGCATGTATGACATAATAATACAATTTTGACACTGTTGCCGGTTAGCATATAATTCGAAATTACCAGCTTTTTGGATAAAATTTGACGATTAAAGCCATTCGGATGATGATCTTATTGATTCCGAATTCAGAACAAGATGAGGCCCTTCATGGAAAATCTGGGGCTCTGGGCCAAAACGAATGGAGAAAATAAATTAATTCTAAATAGGGCTATCACAAATAAAACTGTTATCATCGGCGTCTGTTGTTTTAATTTACAACAATTTGATCATGAAACAGCAATTAATTATCATTTACTTTACAGCAAATATTTTTCAACGCTGCTTAGAACAGTTTTGAATTTTGGGTTAAATTTCGATGAAAAAATGCCCTCTTGTCTTATATTCCGAAGAAGGCCGTTATGTTACATATTTTCACTTTTGGTTCATGAAAGATTTCAAAATAGTAATCCATTCTCTTCGCTATAAAATAAACTGAATTTCCCAACTTTATCTTTTCAAAGTAAATTACAATTTCTAATTTAAAATTGGAATACATCCAATAGAAAGTCGAGGATTTACTCATGTGTTTTCCGCTTATTTCCGTTTCATACATCAGTAAAGGTTTTAGTTTGATAATCAGAATGTTGCATATTTTGTAAAATAAGTCTTTTAATTGATTGTTATATTTATATGTTACCGGCAAAGTATGAAATCCGGCATTTTATAGAATGCCTAGGCATTGTATAGAAGGCCTAAAACTACCTGGCAATGTATGAAATGATTCTTATTTCACACATTGCTTAGGAATTCTATAGAATGCCTAATGATAAACAAGTAAAGTATAAAATACATCGCCGATTCGTTTCGAATATTGTGTGGCAAGACACGAGACTTTTAACGCGTGCCTCAGGCTCAGAATTTGTCAGTTGCACACATTGTGGTTTGTTCGGGAGTGTCAAAATACTCAATTTAACTTAAACCTTTTCAGCAAAAAATTGATTTCTTCCTGTGTTGCATGAAAATGGAGAAGCAAGTTGTAGTGTTGGAGAAGGAGTCATAGTCTATAGCAGGGTTAGGGAGCCTATGTCACACGGTACACACGCAATTATCAATAGCACTCAGCATGAAGTTCACTCAAAAATTGACAAATTTGTCAATTTTTGAGTGAACTTCATATATTTATAATAGACCTTATTTGACAAACATCACCAGAATATGGAAAATAAGGAATTATGAAAAAATTTGAAAAATAACTCTAAAGCTTTTTACAGCTTTTTTTTATAAATTATTTAATGTCATAGCTGGAGATATTTAATTGTTTGAAGAGAGAAAATTGCATATGTATTCTGCTTTTCCGCTTTTAGTTCTACATGTCTAAGTAAAATATCTTTTCTCATACGAAAAATATTTCGAGTCCGCAAAGAAATTGTTTAACAACTGAATGCTCAGAATCATGCAGAAAACAAAAGTCCCAAATTACACCACATTTTTTGCGATATGAAAGTAGAGCGAAGCAGCACTATGGTCACATTAAATAAGTTTTTTAACTGCATTCAGGGGAAATACTTATATTTTAACGTTGTCTATTTGTGATTTTAATAAATATGTTTAAAACGCATAATATGTACAATTTCGAGGTTTGTATTTATTTTTGTTGAAGAAATAGTTATATACTTTATGCTGTTTATTTTTATGTTAAGAAATATTTTTAATTAATGCAAAATTAATGTGTGATAAAGCTGTAGATCTATATAATTGAGCTCGATTCTCTAACTCTTCATACATTATCGCGGGAATAGAATTGTTTCAATACAATCCTACAGTGTGGCACGCTGAATCATAATTGGTACATTGATTTTTGACACGCCACAGCTAAAAGCTTGCCAACCCCGGTCTACAGGTATGAAAAAACAATTCGATGACGAGCTGCCCAAAACTCGAGTTAAGGCTGCAAAAAAAAGTATATTTTTTAACTGAAACTACGTACAAGAAGTTAATAACTGATGTACAAAACCAAAATGACTACTAAAAAGGAATCCAGGGCTTATGGGTTGCTGAATAGCTATTATGCGATGTTTGGTGAAAATAAAAGTAAACTCATGTAACCTACCAAAGAAAGTGTCAGTACTAAACAGAATGGTTCCCAACCACTGGTCCATGGATCAAATGGTATCGGGCCACTCAAGGGGAGTATTAAATAATCTCTATTTTATTTACTGGAGTGTATTTATTTCCCTAGTGTTTGTTTGACTTTCCATGGAAATCACTTTATATTTCATGTAAAATCCCTTTACATTCCTTTTTTGGAGTAACTAAATTTTATTCTGAAGGTATGTTTAAATACAATCAAATTATTAAATCAAAACAATTAAAATATAAACAACGTCCCACCCTCAGCGAGCCGTGGTAAAATTATCAAACGTTGACCGGTCCACGGGGATAAAAAGATAGGGAAGCACTTCTCTGTACAGTATTACATCATGGATTATGAGTTATTTTAAGTACTTCATGGAGGTCATTTAGCTATTGGACACAGAATTCTACGTGATAGAATTCTAAATGAACTTTCAACAAAATACAAAAACGTTACATGTTCTGATATTGAATAGTATATCCCCTTCGCGTGAACCTTGACAGAAAAATTATTTTAAAAAAGGCACTGTTGTGAAATTTATGATTTTTTTCTGAATGCCAATATATGGTCACTTGTAACGAGTGGAAAAATGGTTTCTATCGACTTGGAACTTCTAAAGGAATTTTAAAACAAGTATATGCGAAGGCACAATTTACTTTATGCCCTAACAACTTGCTTAGAGAATTAAAAATATTCCTGACCACGAAATTCCTCATCTGTCAGTTGCAACTGTTCATTTCAATGGAAGCGGCAAAAGACCCGTCAAATGTATGTGTAAAACAAAGTAGCAAAATAAGAATGATCTTTGCGTGAAAAATGTAATGAAATGTAATTCAAAATGACATTCAAACCTACCATGTTGCAATAAGTAGATTAATTTTAAGTTCTTATTTTTTATTTGAAAATTTTGTTTTCCTTTATAAAAGAAAGACATAAATTTTTTGTTTGTTATAACTTTCTTTTTCCTTTACGTATTTTAAATAATTTTTTTAATGGCACTCTCATTATTTTGTCAGAATAACATTTGTGTCTTTTAGAAATGTACGTCATTGATATAGTAACGTTTTCATGACCTTATTTCATACTTTGCCTAAACAGCTGTATTCATTCTATAGAATGCCTAGGCGTTCTATACAATGACTAGGCAAAGTACGAAATAGTTCTCTTATTTCATACTTTGCCTAAAAATGACTGGCATTCTATACAATACCTAGGCATTCTATAGAATGCCAGCATTTTATACTTTGCAGGTAACATATACACACTAGAACCAGAAATGTGCCAAAGTTTCTTAATTTTAGCGAATTTTTCCACACTTTTGAAAGAATTTAACAGTTAAAAACAATCCCCTTAGTAAAGTTAATTTTTAGAAAATTTAAGAAAAATACAAAATTTCACCATAATTAAATAAACATATAATTAGCAAACCCCAAATTCTACCAAAGAACATAAAATTAAATTATAAATCTAAAGAAATGTTTAATTATGTGATTTCATTGGATGATTTGAATGAAACAATAAGCATTTCCAACTCTCACTTATGAAGAGCTCAAAATGAGAAGGAATCTTATAAACAGCTCTTGGTTATCTTATCTAATACCATTTAATCATGGATGTCGGCTGTTGTTGATTAGAACTTAATTATCGCTCCTTAAATCTATTTCCTCAACTAAGGTGTGTAGAACATTTATGTGGGTAGAGGAATTGGGAAAATATATTCCACTCTATTTCCTGGTGTATTTCAGCGAAATGCAACGCAATTCCTTACATATCAGAAAAAAATGTGGTGATATTAGAGTGCTGCGAGTAAAATTGTTTATATTCTTCATCATCGGCGATAAGATTACAATATGGTTACCTTGATATTTTTATCCTTTGGTAATGTGGTTGTCATGGGGATAACGTATATTATAGCTAATTTTTTTTTATTGGTTTTTCTCCATTCATAGTCAGTCTATTAATTTCAGGAGATTTTAATTCGCTTTCTTTAAAAATTTAACCATTTTCATTGCAATCATTCTTCAAGCTGCTGCTTCAGTCTTCTGTAGAATTTTTTGTTGTTGTTTTCAAATACGGATATTTCTAATATCATTCGGGAGTACCATATTTCTTTACAAAATATGAAGGATAGGATTTTAAATTCACATTTAAAAAGGGGATTCTTCCTTCAAATGACTTGAAATAGTACGTAAAATTAATTAATCTGACTGGCATATCGTTTCGGGAGAGGGAGTGCCAGGAATTGAATTCATAGCCTTACACAACTTTTGTCAATCACGAATTAATTTTTCTCCTTGATAGTAATTTTTGGGGTTTGAAATTTTAATTTTAATTTTTTAAACAATGCATTTTCAATATTTAAATTATTTTTACTTCTTTCTCAGGAATTACTAAATTCCTCATATTCTATTTTTTAAAATCCAGGTATTCTTCCTTCTCGATACTGTTCTCAACAAAAAAAAAGTAAGTTTATTTTTATTTATTTCATTCCCTTTACTTCATTTAAATTTAAGACTGTTTAAGCTATTCAAAAACCGTCTTAAGGAAAAAGCAATTCTTTAATTTAAAAATTTTTTACTGCTATGCAGCCATCTTGGACTCCATATTACTGAACAATTGCTACTTGGCGTGACGCATATCGATACCAAATTAGCTCCAAAAATGTTACAAATACAGTACATAATTCCCCTAAAAAAATTTGCATTATTAATTAGCCTCTAAACAGTTATTAATTTAGCTACAAATAAACTACATCTGAAAACTTTTTATGTGCTTGCGTTCACCAGTAATGAACTTCTTTTTCAAAAATATTGCAACCGCAAGAAATTCCTATTGTAATTTGTACTAGATTAAAGTAAAACGCAGGTAAAAATGAAAACATTTTTCAATACATCGATGTGTTATAGTAA
The DNA here is from genome assembly GCA_019973935.1 of Trichonephila clavipes. Lineage (NCBI taxonomy): Eukaryota > Metazoa > Arthropoda > Arachnida > Araneae > Nephilidae > Trichonephila > Trichonephila clavipes. Next base: position 458,213 of record BMAU01020051.1, read on the forward strand.
TTTGCACGTAATCGAGAATTCAAGAAATGAGTGCAGTATAATCAAATGATAGGAGGGCAGAATTGTCATATTTTAGAATTCGCCCCTGAGACGGCTTGGAATTTGTATGCGAGTCCCCCGGACTGGATGTGGTGAAATTCCTTTTGGTGGGGTGCGTCAAGAAAAGTTCCTGCGTTAAAAAGTTCACTAAACCCATAAATTGTGAGGGGGTGTAACACTGCGCCGGCCTTGGGACCAATAAGAGAAGTTATTCTGGACAAGACAAAGAGTCCTGCCCTAGGAATTTGGGGTAAAACGTCGCCGAATATAAACAGGACGCACCCCGATTTTAGACAGAGGGCCGATTCCAGAGCTGCACATAATAAAAAAAACAAAAAAAACCGAGATTCCGGGCCCCAACCATGTCCAATCCCAGCACCCTCCCTCTCTCACGCTAAGTTAATTTTTGATCGTCTTCTAGTAAAGTAAATTTCCATATGCGTGTGCTTAAAATAAATTTAATAATGTTTTAAAACTATACGATCAGTGTTTGATTTAGTGTGAGATGAGTGTTGTAATTTAGAATTTAGTTAACTTAACTTGTAGTCATGATGCGATGCTAACTTATATAACTTGGGTCAATGTTAAAATTAATACGTTTTCATAGCATCGCATCACAAATTATTAAGAATTTTACAACTGTTGTGAGAATGTTATGTTCATCTCGAGAATGGTTTCTTCATTATTAGCTTTTCATCCTAACATATTTTTGGTGCAAATGATTTTTCCACTTAAAATAGTATTTTAACATTTTGTACAAGTCAGTGGTCATATAAAAACACAATCATAAGTTTCCATGTGGCATCATATATATATATCATGTACAATCGCTAAAAAAATAAATTGCTATAATAACTTTAAACCAAGGAATATGTATAAATATGGCAAGAAAGTACAGATCAATAGTTACAGTAATAAAAAAATTAAATCTTAGGCTAAGGAGTATAAGAGTTGCTGGGTTAAATATAATTTCAATACATTAAGGCTTGTCGGTAGGGACTATATTGACAATGTTAAATTGAGCCATTTTAGGAACCTGTTTCTCAGAAATTGTTGAATATAAAAACTTCAAGTTTTTTTTTTGGCTGTGTAATAATTAGGCTTTTTTATTCAAATAACAGTAAAATGTTTCAAATATATTGTTTACTTTTTTCAAAAAAATTCATCGTAAAAGTATCGCCTTGTAAATTGTGAAAATTGTCATTTTTTTACGATAACTGCTTCTAAAGAAAATATTTTAGGAAAATCTCCAAGAAAGTAGCTCTATTATAAATAGTTACATATTATTTATGTGCAGTAAAAATTGCAAGCATATTGATTTTTTAGATTCTTTGAAAAAGGTATACGTAGTTTGAAAACAATCATTCTGAGATAATTGCATTTTAAGTGTAAAAAGGCACTTAATTACAAAAATAATGAATTACAACATGTATTTGCCCTATTCTATTAAACATTAGTATCTTCTTAATTTTTTAAACATAAAATAGAAAACAAAAAAGCCTTAAAATGTTCAGAAAATACATATATAGAAATTTTCAGTTTTTGTTCAACAAGATCTTTTTACCATTTTGCATCAATTTTCACAAATTATGTAACAATCTGAGAAAATTTTTTAGCTCCAATGCATTACAAATGTCAAATTTGACCTTATAACATCATAAATATATAGTAAACATGTATCAATATGTAAAAGTCATGATTTGGGAATAAGTGATTTTACGACATTAGAAAAATTGAATTATGGATTTGTACGTTTCCATGCGAACACAATTTCTAAAAGTTTCAAAATTCAAAATTTTCTCTAAACTGTACAAAAGATTTCAAAAAAGTAAAAAAATAAAGCTGTTTTTATGTTTTTAAACATGAAATTTGTGTATTTGTATGCATGCAATTAGTTTCTCACAACGACAAAAAGCATTACACATTTGGTTAAAATTAGTTAGCTATTATTGAAAAACCTTTGAATAATTAAGCTTAAGAACTTTTCTAAAAATAAATAAACAATAATATTTGCAATGAAGTGAAATATTTAAAATATATTGTTTAGTTTTCTCAAAAACATGTAAAATAAAAATATCACTATGAATTTTTAAAAAAAATGACATTTTTTGTCACTATATATATATATATATATATATATATATATATATATATACATATATGGACTCCAGTCAAATATTTTGGAAAACTCAAAAAACTCAGAAGAATATATATAGTTACATATCAGTAACATGAGGGAAACATTTTATGTACATTTATACCTTATATTCTGAGAGAAAAAGATGAATACACAGTTTTAAAAACATCATTTTTGAAAAAATTGAATTTTTACTATAAAGTGCCATTTTATAACAAAACTCATGAATTTCAGCATGTATTTCTCCCATTTTATTAAACATTAGCATCTTTGCAATTTATTTTGCATAAAGTATTAAGCAAAATAGTCTTAAATTGTCCAGAACAGTATTTTTCAGTTTTTTTTAATGAGAAAACCAAAATTTTCTCAAATACTGAATCAATTTTTAAACAATTTGTCGTTTTCATACATTACATATATCAAATTTGAACAGAAAATATCATGAATATAATGTGAACATATATCAATATGGTTTTGGTGTGAATTTGAGATGGTATTTAAAAATACCTGATTATACGACGTTTCTTAAGTTTTCGTTAGGTTTTCGTAACATTATCAATAGATTTTGTTGTTGCAGACAGTTTCTAAGTTTAAAACTTCAAAAGTTACTTTAAACTGGACAAATAATTTCTAAAACAGACAAAATAAAATTGTTTCTTTGTTCTTAAACGTGAAATTTATGTATTTTTATATATGTAACAAGCTTCTCGCAAATACAACAAACATGACATTTAATGTATCATCTCGTACCTTTTTCTCAGAAACTATTAAACATAAAGAATCAAATTTTTATTTATATTAATTAAACATTATATTTATACTGAAGTGAATTTTTTTAAAATATAATAATTAGTTTTTTCAAAGACAAACTTATAGTTCACCGAACAATTATTATTATGAATTTATTAAAAATTGTAATTTTTTTGTTATGATAACTGCTTTATATATTTAAATGTTTTAAGAATATTTCATAAATGTCACTTCAGTATACACAATTGCATTTAAGAAACATACACACAGTAAATTTACACAATTTTGAAAATATAAGTTTTAAACATGAATTCAGTAAATTTACACAAATTTAAAAAAATAAGTTTTTGAAAACAGAAGTTTTTATAAAAAAAATCTTACTTTTGTATTGAATTTATTCCAAATTTTCAAGTACTTCAAGTATCCAAAAATTTAAAATATTTTTGAAATATTTTTAGCATTTTTCTAATCCTTTTAAAGTTTTTTTTAGAGTTATTATTACTAATTATTTGAACTAAATTTAAAGTGAAGAGCAGGTTTAAATTTAGGTAAAATCACTAAATATTAAATATAACATTCAAGTTAAAACCACGCTTCGAAATTTCCCAGAAAATTTTTTGTATATCTAACACAGTTAAATTTGCAGTTACTATACAGGTTTCTATTGCATATTAATAAAAATAAATTGAGGCTTTGTAACTTTGCTCCAGATTTAAAAAGACAATGTTTACATTTCTATCTGTCAAATGGGCGTGGTTCATAAGCTGATTATTTTTTAAAAATCATTTTAAAGTACTTCTAATTCATATAATGGCTTGTATGTTATATCAATGGAAAGCTCCCGATTAGGGGTTTATAGAAATATCAAAATCTCAAAATCGATTTTTAAAAGGGGTCTACCCTACTGACTGGTCTTAATCTTTTTCTTTAGTTAAGTCTAATTTCCCTTTAAACCTTTTATAACAATACCGATAATATGTAGGTGATTATGTATAACGTAATACATTATTATTGTTTGAAAACATCCAGAGCATGTGTTTCAAAGAAATTCACATATTACAGTAATCCACAACATACTACATAAAAAAAATTCAAACATATAAAAATAAAATGAAAACTCAAAGATCGAAAAATAAATTTAACAATTTATATTCATCTGATAGAGACATCTATAATTAGGTAAAGTAATTTATATAAATTAAGATCAAACTTAAGAAAATTTATAGCAAACAAATAAAATTAATCCTATTATAAATGTATTTCATTAGAAAATTAGAAGGATAGTGAGATGTACTAAACAATATCTTATAATTTTTTATTATTTGTTTTATCGTTATCTTTATTAACTACATAGAAGTTGCACTGTAAATAAATACGAATAATATTCCTATAATAGATGTATATATATATTGGGAAAGAGTAGAGGCAGAAGTCCCAGAAAGGAGCGAGAATAAGTGCATCATTTTTGTCAGAAATATTACAAGGCTTATAGTGACATCTCAGTAATCTGTAATAAGTTGGTTATTGTTAGTTTGAATCATGTTTAAGTGAACAGGAGAAAGAAGTAATATTATGGATAATATCATTTTGTCACCAAAAATTATTAGACCAATCAAATTATCACTATTAAATACATAAACATATATATTTACAATAATATTTTTATATTATTTCCTATCGAAATAATAAATTTATGTGGAAAATCTCGAATAAGTTAAGCCTTATATGAATATTTTTTGAATCATTGAAATTGAAAATTTATCACATTATTTTAAATCTGATATATGCTAGAAGGAATATCTAGGAGCCCCGCAAATGTAGTTCGATCATCAATGGATTAAAACATCTTGAAAGAAAATTTCGTGATTAGTGAAAATAAAGTAAAATTATAAATGTTTCTTCATAACAATGATATATATATATATATATGTGTGTGTGTGTGTGTGTGTGTGTTTTATGTAAATTACATTCATTAAAAAGGAATCTTACACCTAATGCAACTAAAAATATGTAAAATTAACTTTTCAAATTTAATATAGTTTGATATTGAAAATATAATGCATGTAACAAAATTAAGTAAGTCAAAAAAAGAAATAAAAGTTGTTACAATTATTATCATATTGAAGTTAAAACTTGTTCATTGATGCAAAAGTCGATCTCCCTATGAATTTTAGACATTTAGATCACTCTACGCGATCAACCCCTTGTCTATTTACTACAATTACTTACTTACAATTTTCATTTTGGGAATTGATTATCTATAAAATTCGTTATAAAATGTGCGGTTTTGGTATACGTTAAAAAGCATGAAATCTATTAAAAGACAAACTACCATAGTATCTATCTAAACAGAACTAATCTTTGATGAACATACCTCTAACAATAATATATTCGATTTATGACACCTCGTTAATACGTATTTATAACACCCGCTTCTCCCAATTAATGGCTACACTGCAACTTCAGGGATTTCAGCCACTCATATATGCTTTGCTAGCATACGACGCAGTACAATTGCTTTCCTTATCTTACTCACAAACTTGGTACCGGGAATGGTAATTAATTTCAAATCAACAACACCCGACGGCCAAGAACTAAGGTTCTCTAAATAGTGATTATTATAGATCGGGGTAGGATCTTCAGGTACTGCTTGGATTTATTATTAGTCAAGTGAAGTAGTTTATACAGGATTATATGCGGAAATATAACTTCGACTTCTTTTCCTTTTATCTCCTTTTGAATGCACCAGTAAATATCTAGAAATATTATACTATGCACGATTTAAAGGGGAACGGGGGCCTTAACATTCCCTTTTTGAGATTAGTGGTGGCAAAAACGTGCTTTGTGGGTCTTGGGCAAGAAATCGTTCAGCTCTGAAAAAAAACTCTTTCCAACATAGTCAATCGCGGTATTCCTAAAAAAATAATATTAATGTAAAAATATCGAGAAACATGTTAATTTAAAATAAATTCTGTTATCTAAAGTTGCAAAAATATTTTTTTCTGAAGATTTCATGAGATGTGTATGTGGAATTTTATACAGAAAAATTTTGTATTGAGATATTTAATGAGTTCTGGAAATAAAGAGAAACTTGTTTTAAAAAGAATTTGTTCACTGTTTATTTTTACAAGCATGGTGTAGGCTCTGAGAGTGGTGTTCATATTGAATGAGGTCAAATTAGTCATCGAGAATGTGGAAAAAACTAAACACTTCATCCTTATTTTGTGTGTGTGTATGTGTCTTTTTCTCCTTTTTTTTTTTGTTAAATTTTTTACAATGTATAGCTACATAAAAATTCCTAACGGTGATGTATGGAACTGCTTTTATAATTATTTTTTTATTTTTTACGGAATTTTACTTTATATTTTATAGTCTCCAAACCAAATTAATTGTCACTGAAGTTGTTAGATTGAGCTACAAATGTGGCTCTGAATAAGGTCTGTTTAAAAACTCCACCATGTATTTCTAAAAAAAGGAATTTTTCTTTCAATGTTCGTAATTTAATCTTTGCGTCTATTTGTAGAGTAGTTGGCATCTAGCCTACATTTATGAACAAATGCTGAAATAAGTTTATGCATGAAACTATTCATTTGAATGTAAATCCTATTGTTACGTAGATCAAGGTTCGAGGATTTTATGCTATCCATCTCAAATTGAAAGACAGTTCTTCAGGAGCGATGGAAATTTATAGGAGAAAAACAATCCCTTCAACACCCAATTCACTTAATAAATCTCGAAAGATCCTCATACAGCACTCAAACACAACTCTGTGTCTAAAAATGCAAATACGTAATGTTCACTAGCACTCGCTCGATAGTAGCCACTAATTGCTAGCCGCCTCTACATCAATCAAAACAAAATAAACTCAATTTCAGTGAGCGGCTCCAATTTATTGTCTGCTTACGTCATAGATCATGAAAAAATCTGTTCTCTGCCCATATATTACGCAAATGATTTGTCTACCTCCAATACTTTTTTAAGCATGAGTTAACGGTTTTAATTGAAATGCGAGCGCATCCCACACTTAAGCCTGCTTTTTTAAACTCATTACTCTTCCACTCAAATTAGCAACCAAATGAGATTTCAAATTCCTACGGTTAATTCTGAAAATCAATTTGAATGTATTTCAAACTAAATTTGCATCAGGAGCAAGGATTAAGTATATCTTTCTCAAGCCAATAACAGTACCACTAAAGACCCACCGTGAAGGGCAGCGATGCGCGTTAAATCTGTCGAGAGCGAAACGTCCTCCCGTTGGCGTGGTGTAGTAGTTAGGAGAGGGTGTGCCAGCTCAGGTGTCATTCACGTCACTTGACCATGTTTAAAAATTACGTGGTCCGTCGCCAAAAGTCCTCGTGTAGCTGAACAGTGCGACGTTTTTTTTCAATCAATCAATCAATTCAAGCCAATAATCACAAATATCCTCTATCACTCTTCTAGAAGATGAGAACGGGATATTTTAAATTTAAGGAAGTGTATTTAATAATGAGCTTAGTTAAAAGTAAACTTCATCACGAAGTCAAATAAAACACATAAACGTCAAATCATGTGATCAAACACTATTTTTTTCAAAAGAGAGGGAGTAAAATAAATCAGGCTTTTCCCTTATTTTTTGAGCCTAAATAGACTTACGTTCACACGCTGAAGTAAATAAAGGTTATGAAAAATAAGTTCGGGCAAGTTTTAAGCAAGATACATTGACAAAATAAAAAAAGAATGAAACAGAGTAAAAATAGGAGTGAACTTTTCACAACTCCAAAAGGGAAGGACTAACTTATTGAATATTTTTTATATATAAATTAGCATATACTACATCAATTAGCAAATATAACATGTGTTATAATTAGCATAAATTTGAATTAAGTCTTAATTTGGATAATTGGAGAAGAAACCGCAAAAAAAAGATGTATTCACAAGAAAAAATTATTTTTTAATGAATTATTTTTGTTAAAATTCTTCAATGCAACCATATTAACATTATCGAATTTAAAAGATATAAAACTCCGAGTTTTGAACCATAAACAGCAATATAGAAGATAAAAATAATATTTATTGTACACTTTTTTATTTAAAAATCATCTATTTCATTATTAGAACAAATAGATCACACTTTGGGTTCTCAAGTGAGTGAATATTATTGTCGCACTGTTTAGCTACTCAAGGGCTTTTAACGACCGACCTCGCAAATTTGAACCCTGGTCAAGTGACGAAAACGGCAGCTGAGCTGGCACCCCATTTCCTGACCTCTTCACCACACCAACGGGATTGTGGTTTAGCTTTCGATAGATTTAACATGCAACGCATCTTAACAAGGCGGGTCTTCACAGTTACTAGACCCTAACTCATGACACGCCGGCCACAAGTCCATTATTTTGGCTACAGCGGCCACCATGTGGTTCTCAAATAGATAAAAAAATCAATAATCGATTAAAAAGTTCTCTGTTCTATTTTATTATTAAAAGTAATCATTAAAAGTAATCAGAAAAAAAATGCGAGTGCTGTTTATTATTCAATATGTAAAATTAAGATAAACGTCTTTTTCCGATAAGTATCTAAAACGATTGCTGATTACTCATAAAATGAAAATATTACATGTGTCATGACATGATAAAGAAAAAACAGAAGAAGGAAAAGTGAAGGGAAAATAAAACAAAAACTGTGTGTGTGTGTGTGCCCAAGCGGTCTCTTGGGAAGCTTAAAAATAAAACATTAAAAAAGTTAAAGTAAATGTTCCCTACTTGATCTTTTAGAGTCAACATTGGTCTTGAGGATTCCACACAGTTATTGATTTTAATAGCTTTTCAATAGAACATCCAATCGATGGAATCTGGGTGCAAAAGCAAGTGACGGTTAATAAGATTAATGTATATTATTTTAAGAAAAGCGAAGAACTTTCTTAGAGGTCGGGTGTAAAGTAATTGCTTGTCAGTGATTAATTGGAGAAAATTTGAGTTAGCCTTAAGGTTATATTAAGCTGTTCGAAAAGAGGCGAACAAATTTACTTTTCTTTTCCTTTTCCAATTTTACACGGTTGTTATGAGAATGAGATTGTCATGATTTCAGTGTCATTCAAAACTTGGTTTTTTACCCAGAACTAAGTTTTCGTCCCCCACCCCCTTCTGCGTGATTTAGCACAAATGTATGAAAGGATACTACGTGCTGTCCATAACGTTGATAGCACCATGTTAAGTAGATTGTGCCAGAAACTAGACAATCACACTGATATATACAATCAAACCGACGTTCCTCACATGAACACGGGTAAAATATGCAAATAAAACTTGAAATGTTTATTCTTTTAATTGTCCATTTTTACTGGGTTCATCTTGTTTTTTCCTGCTTTAAGGCTTTGAAACCTGGGGGGATTATGAACCCTGTATTTTAGTATAAAAACTCTTATATAAATGTCGCTATAAACATAAGAATAAAGTAGGGAAAATTTTGGTAAAATCAGTTTTAACCAAATAAATACTGGAATCTATTGTATTTAAAGTACAGAGTGTCCGAGTTTAAAGTATCCAAACGTTACAGCTTATTATTACAGAACTAACCATCAAGATGTAATAAATTGTTCATACGGGGATTAGAAACTCCTTTGAAATTTTTAGGGTCTAGTCCAATCGGCCGCAAGTGCGCACATTATTCGGCAATCGCAGACAATAAACTTGTTACACTGTCTTCATTAGTAAAGACATGAACGCCACTGCAAAAGGTGCGCTGTTACTTTGTTAACGGAATTTAAATCAGTCACTCGTTACAGCTCCGTGTTCGAACAGAAGGGAATGTCGTTACTGTCTTGCCTAATAGACTTCTCAGAGTACCTACAAAACGAATTACACAAACTATTAACATTGTTTTCTATCACGAAATCGTTAGAATACTTGCCAGTTTGAGATACCAAAGTTCCCGTCTCCTTTAAAGTTATTTCCCATTGGTGGATAGATTTTGATGTCGAAGGATCGACATAGCATTCTGTTCGAAAACGTCGCTGTACACACGTGAGTGATTTAAATTACATTAATAAAAGTACACACTGAACCTTTTGCTATGGCGTGCACAACTTTACTAATGAAGTCATCGTAACAAGTTTGTCGTCTGTGATTGCCGAATAATGCTCGCACGTGTGGCCGATCGGACTAGACCCAAAATATCTCGGAAGAGGGGGTAAAATCCACGGTTGTCCATAGCACATCGAGATTTAAACGTATTTCCCAAATTTTATCTTACAAAATGTGTGCTCATGAATATGAAGTTTTTTTTAAATAAACCCTTTATGTTTCCCACTTATATATAAGTCCTGTTAATAACAATATCAAAATTATAAAAAATATAAAGACTTGTAATCATTAATAAATACTTTATTTAAAGTCTGTCTCGTATCTTGAATTAAAGTGTTATTAAGGGTAATTGCACTAATTTGGAGCAAACTTTATCAAAGGCAATTCAAATAAGAAAACTGTGCGAAGAATATTGAAAAAAAAACTTTTAAACAAAGCCGAAATTCAAATTAGAATCAACAATTCTCTATTATGAATGAAAACATGAGAAAACTTAAATCTTCAAAGTTAATGTCCCATTTATTTATTTTTCGAACGCAATAAAAAATAATGTTGAAATTTAACGTTAATTATAAAGTAATTAAAGCAATTATGTAAGTAAATTAGTACCGCACAAGCGTCTTTAAAATCAATAGGATCAAGGTTATTTTCAGTATTGAATACCAATTTAGACTTAAAAAGAGGATACCGTCATTGTTTTGTTTACTATTTTACCATATGTTACATGATTAAATTCAAGAAAAATATTCAGGAGTGGATCGCTGAAAAAAAATCTGTTTTTCTTTTTTATTGAAGTTAAAACGTGAAATGTACAGAGTTTCTTAAAAAGAAATATTTTACTCATTATACCGTATTTGTTTAAACGAAAGATGCTTAAGATAACAATTTTTGAAGAAAAATTATTGATCAATTAAATGAAATTCAAAGATTCATTTACACAGTAATTACACAAATTAGTTAATAACTTCTAAACCCAATGTTAAATACAAACAAGAAAATTAGTTTACATGAAAAAATAACGAAAATTTATTTTTTTTAAAATATTTTTTTTTTATTCTTTGAAATCTATTTCCTTCAGCCTACTTGTTAAGTGCCTAAATAGAATTTTATTATATCAATACTTTAGATGAATTTTAATTCTCATAATTTTAAAAGTAGTTTGCGATTGATATCGTTAAAAATTACACAAATAACCACTTTATTAAAATCAATTTTTTAAAGAATTCTTAATTAGTAATGAAACCAAAAAAAGTAAGTAGGGGGATTATTTAGGGGGATTATTTTAAATCATACCATTTAAATAAAAACCATTTTTATTTAAATGGTATGATTTACAATTAAGTAGCTTTAACATCGAAGTACATTTTTATTGCATTCAATGCATTGTCATCGCATGGGAGGCGATGAAAATGATGATCGGAAATTGGGTCGCAGATATTGAAAGCTTGAGAAGCACTGTCTTATTGTATGACTGTGATGTCAAATAGTGGACGCGGTAGCCAAGTGGCGAAAGCATCGGATCTTTACTGACGTGTCATGAGTTCGAACCCAGTACCATTGAAGACCCGCCATGTAGAGGCGCGATGCACGTTAAATCTGTCGAGAGCTTAAACGTCCTCCTGTTTGTGTAGTGTAGTGTGGTGGTTAGAAGACGGGGTGCCCAGCTCAGATGTCATCCTTGTCACTTGACCGAGGCACAAAATTCTGAGGTCCACCGCCAAAGGTTCTCGTGTAGCTGAACAATGCGTCATTAATCTTCACTCACTCGTGACGTCAAATGAGTTTTTGAGCTGATTGGCTAGAAACGCGTGATTATCATTATCATGTGACAATGAGGTCAAACGAATTTAGTCCATTGCCCGATTTCAATGTGGGCATCATTAATCGTGCGCAACACATTGAGTCCATGCGAGCGGACATCATCTCAGCTTCTGCTAGGTGGCCCCATTTTATTTTTTACAAAACGTTACCTTTCGTCATAAAACTTTCATGCTACTTATAAACTGCGGAACTTAATGGTAGCTCTTTTTTATCAGTCAAAAATTCATACTGTGCGTGTATTGTAGATTGAAGTTTGATGAAATTGTCTACAGCATGTGCTTGTTTTTGCGGTGAAGCCTTTTTGAAACGAGAATGCTGCAAAACAGGGGACGTTACATCCCCTAGTTTGCATTTCATGGAACGGTCATTTTCATCTTTTCTTTATGGAACATAAAAACCCCGTATTTAACTGCTCAATTTTAATTCATTTTGAAAGGGTAGTCATACTTTTGACATCCAATGCCTTAATGAAATTTAACATTTAGTCTCCAATTTCAAAATTTGCATTTCAATGCTGCATGGAGACCCATTCTTGCAAACAAAAGACATTTAGAACATTCTTTTATACAAGACATTAATTATTTTTCCTTTAATATTGGTTTCTCATTATCAGTTGTAAACTATGCCGTAATAAGTTGTTTCATTATTTTTATCCAAATAGCATTATTCTATCTTTAAAACTCTCTTAAACACAGAAAAAACTCTCAGTAGTAGGATAAGAGTACTTATGCGCCCGTGTTTAAGAATTACGATCTCTTCGTGCTGATAATCGGTTTCCCAATACACTTTTAATTGCTTTTTAGAATCCTGCTGTATTTAAGAAAACATTTATAAGCACCACCTTCAGTCTTTTCTCGAACTAGAGACTAATTTCCGTTATCGATTCTGCTTTTCATTATTCTAACGTTTCTGACGAACACACACGACTGAAAATTTTGAAATCGTAGACTCAAAAATAGTCTTCAAAATAGCGTATATCAGTAGTCTTTCTACGTACACAAAGTTAAAAACATCTAATATTTGTTTACTAGGTTTAATTTAATTATAAAATTTATTACGAAAATGATTGCAAGTACATTTTTGAAGTTTGCAAAGCAACAAAAATTATTTTCATTATTTAAATTTCTCATTATTGTATTACTATGTTGCCAAAATTACAGCAAAACTTTGATCTAAATTGAAACGCTTGTTTTGAAATTGAAAATTAGTCTTGGAAATACATCAAAATTAAAATATTAATTTATGATAATATTTTTATATTTCTTTCTAACGTAAATTAAAACTCGTTAATAGATATTTCACGTCCTTTAATGTTTCACACAGTTTAAAAATCTGCATGTCGTCATATAATTGGAATACTAAACGATATTCTCCATTTACATTCTATGAAATAGATAAAAGAACAGACCAAGTCCAAATTATTTAAATATCGCTGTAATTTTGATCAGTATTTGCACAACATTATACCTTCCCGTACTTTTAGTCATGCTTTCCATTATCAGATTATTAATAATTGTTCCTATAGTGTAAATTAAAGCTGTTTTTGCCCTATGTACGAGAGCGTGAACTTGAAGAGGAACACATTTTCTGACCGAAAAAATGCCATAATTTTTATAAGAATTTGTGACATTGTAGCTTTTGCATTTGTTTATAATATTGTGTTTTTAAAATTTCAAAATATTTCACAAATAATTAATTTTTCCTTTTAAAATGTGAAGGTATAGCTGATTTAGCATTACGGTATAGGAAAAAAATGCAAAACACATTTTATAAAAGAAAAAAATGTGTCAACTCGGATAAAAATGAATAGTATGATAAAATAGTGTGATTCTCTACAGGATAGTGTAGCCAGAATATAATATTAATGTTTGGGGGTACTTTTATATCTGAAAAAATATTCTGAATTCGGTCCCTATTCTTTAACATTAGCTGAAGATATCCTTAAGCAAAGTACATTAATTAGTCTGGAATTATATATTCAATATACAAAACATTTGAATTAATCTTATAATGTGTTTCTGTAATGCCTCAAGTTACGTTAGGATCTGAATTAACGAATTGCATTTTGAGAGTTTGTAAACATAACTTTTAACAATGATTTATTATAAAGATACACATTTTGAATACATTAAGAACAAGAGAAGTTTATATACACGAGTACATAATAGAACACACGTTAACATACGATTTAATACAGAAATTAAAGAGATGATATACATCGTTGAAATATGTGGCAAGATATATGAAACAATTTGTATTTACACCTTAAATTACAGTGAGCCCTTTTAACTTATATCATATAAGTAGCATTACTAATATCATGAGCTCTACCGAAATACAGTTGCATTATATTTGAAATAAAATTCAATTTGATTTATTGTTGACGTGGATAAAATTCATCAAAAACAACTTTTGTGGCGATAACTTCTTGAGACGTGTTTTGCTCAAGAGTGAATTTAAATGAAGGTTCGGGTACGTTACGGTACTTGTCGGCTCAAGTAGAAAATCGTGCTCGTGTCGCTTAGCTTTGAAATGAAAACGTTTTAGGCGCAGGTTTTGTTTTTTAAGTAAAAATTTCATACCCACTTTTTCCCGATAAGTTTTATTTTCTGTCTTTAAATATTAGCGTCATGCAGCCACTTTCACTCAATTTCAACGAGTGAACGGGAGAAGAGGAATGAATGCGAAAATAATTGTAATGAAAAATATTATTCTAATGTATAAGAGGAAACGAAACGTAGGGTCTATTTTTTCATTCATTAGAATAAGAATCTAAGCAAAAAAAATGTGCGAAAAGAATTAGAATTAAAACCTAAAACTTTAATCAAGTTAATTGGTGAGAAAGTTTCCAATATTTTTGTTCACATTAGTGAAGATAACTAAGGAATTGCTTGGAAAAAAGTATTAATTGTGAAAAAGCACGAACCCTCGCCTTTTGTATGCTTAGAAAATTTTGACAAAAGTAAACGGCTTTCAGGGCAAAAGTTTTCCTAGCCTTACATAGTATACTTCGTTGTATAAGTTATATAAACGCTACTTACGTATTATCTCAATGGTATTGGCGACATTATATGAAAGGAATCACATGATAGCTAATTCAGCGTATACAACACATGGACAATATGAATTGCCATCATGGCGAGTTATATTGATTGTTGGCATGCGACGATAGCACTTAAGTACCATAAAAACATTTGTATTATATTGTTACGAATTTTGTGTAAATAGTGTAAATAGTTTGTATTTGAGTTTTTAATGCATTTATATTACTCTATGTTATATTTATTTCATGTTAAAATTGTACTATTCACAAGCAATGCCACTTCTTACGTTTCAATGGCGATTCAATGAGAACTTGGCGAAATCTTGGTGGTAGAGCCCAGTTGGCATAATTTTTGGTGACCAATTTGGCGATTATTTTGGCGTCATTGGCGACCATGTTGGCGAGTTCGGAACCCTCTGGAATCTTCTAGAAAGTATTAGATCTCTCCACTAGTGTCACGTTCAATGCACGAGCGGTTACATTTCTGGAAGCTTCGGCCACGCCTATAAATGAAGATGCTCGCCGCTACGGCGAGGAGTCTTAATTAAGCCAGCGAGTAGTGAGGATTGTTTTGTCTTGCGATTAGCTCGGCTGTGCTCGTGAATAATCTTTACGCACGTGTATTTTTAAACACTGGTGATTGTGTTTTGCTGTTGAAGGTGTGAAGACGTTCGGATATTTACCCTGTGAATATTCCTGCTGAATCCTGTATTTAAAAGATTGGATTTTCGATAATAAATTCGCATCACTCTTGAATAACTGTTTATTTTCTTTGTACTTGTTTTGCATAAAATCCTCGAATCCGGATCTACTTAACAATATAAACACCATCTACATAAGTATTTTACATATAAAAATATTTAAATAATATACTTATTGACATCTAAATCGTATACTGGTATATAAATATATAACAATGCATAATTATTTAAACATTTCCCTTTTCAGAAAATGGATGAATTAAACTAACTCCCCGATGAATGAACACGAAAAAGTGAACTAATTAACGTCCGCTTGCGAAAATCTCGTAAAAAAACACAGTACGTGTGAACAATTGGATACTCTGCCTCAGAATAAATCAGAAATTTTCACTTCGTTAATGTGGTCATAAACGTGCACACAAAATTTTACGCCATTTGTTTATTTCCTTTTTAAAATATAGATACATATATTTGTTTTAATTCTATTTTAAGTCATAATTCTGGCTATTAAAAGTACAATCCAGGAGAGAAAGGAAATAACAAAACACTACTTATAAAACGTATGCAGCATAATAGTTCTAAAACAAGCGTGGGCGAACTTTTCCAGAGTACGTCTACTTCTAATATTTTTAAGGTGTTGCGGTCTAGCCTGTGGCGTAGGTGTGGCCATTCTATATTTAAATTGTACGTTTTCTTTTCTTAGCTCTTGTTTTCGACATTGTGCCAGTTTTTATAAAAATGTCAGATTGTTTTGCTTACTACCAAAACATAAACTAAATTCAGAGGCGCAACAGACTAGGAAAGGCCAAGACCTACTATGTCTATCTCAATTTCCGTAACCTTAGGCACTGAGGGGCTTGAGCACATGTCCCAGCCAGGTTGGCAATGTGATGCTAAACTCCCCAAACCTAAGCACGCTTGGTGTTCATTATTCACTGAAGGGATGAAAGGCTGAGTCGTCCTTGCCCAACCCGGGGTTTTAACATCAAACATGTGAGATGAAAGTGCGATACACTACCACTCGATTACTGGGCTCTCCAAAAACATAACGCAAATTTGTCAAGTTTTGTACTTAAACATCTAAAAGAGACGGCCAGACCGGGGAGCGTGGTCATATTCATTGCAACGAGCAGAGAACATGCGTGAATCTGAAACCGACACATGTACGTAACTTGTTTGGTGCCCAGTCCCGTATCATCGCGGGATATTATATATATATATATATATATATACGTCAACACAAGGACCCAATCCCGTAAAAGCAGGGGGAGGGATGATGTTTCAAGGGCCAATACCATGTTATCGTGGGAAGAACTGTCATCAACATTTATTCTTCCTTTCAGTCGGCATGTGGTGAAAATTTATTGATACGGCAAGCATCGCATTGATCGCTTTTTTCCCTACAGTGGCAATGCACGTGTCAATCGTCATCGTACGCTTTCAATGACATGTTACCAACACCTTCATTGAATGACCTGCTTAAGTAAACGCGGCCGAAAGTTGATGTGACTTGTGAACAGCTGATTCTCTAGTTCAGCCGGCGTCGGTGTTACATAAATAGGCTTCTATTAGTATGCGCGTCTTATGTCTTGTCACTGTCGATTTAGATGGCTTTCATTTTAATATTTATTCCTGGTCTGAAACATAATTAATTATAGATTCCTAAAAATTAGAGTACACACACAGCTATTACCTGACAACTAAAACAGCTCTAACTCGATGACACATCGAGTCTCACTGGGCTTGGATGATAAATACGAGTAAGTCTTTCTATACGCTGCTTCAAGTCTATTCCACTGTCATGAACACTTCACATACTTTTTGATAGCGTACTATCATTTTAAGTCTTTTACTGTCCTACTTCAATTAACTATTTAGTTAGCTATTTTTTTATCAATGATTTTATAAATTTTAGTAATGGAATATCACTTCCATCCAAGTAGAGGTTTAAGACTTTATGTACAATATTTAAACTTGAGAACATTCTATAAACAAAAAGTGTACGCTGTAAGGAAATATGAATTACAGTACAACTCTGATGTACTGATGCAATGTAATTTCTTCGTGCTCTAATTTATCACACAGGACTCAGGATTCCTCAAGAGACTGGGCTGGTTGCAACCCTCAACTCTCCATTTGCAACTGTTGTGAGCTTGGTTTAGTGGATAGGAGGTGTGGCTTCTGCGCTGCGGATTGATTAACGTTTCATAATTTTACCGCGGCAAGCTGAAGGGGGGGTGTAGATGTAGATTTTTTATACTTTGGACAGATTTTATTTAATAATTTTAATTTAATTGTATTTAAACAAGCCTTCAGGATAGTGTACAGTTACACTAAAAGGGAATATAAACTGATTTAACAAGGAATATAAAGTGATTTCTATAAAAAGTTGCAAAACTCGAGAGAAATAGATCACAGTAAATAAAATAGAGATACTTTAATGTTCCTTGTGCGTCCTAGTACTATTTTGTCCATGGACTGGCTCCAGTTTGCAGTCCGGGGGTTCAGGATCATAACTCTATCAGATTAAAAATAGTGCTAGGACAGCTCACTGTTTTCATTTAAAATTTGAAGAAAAAACGTTTTCATTTTATTTCGGAAAAAATAGATTACTCTATCCACAGGCACTTAAATTGGAGGAGAAAAAATAAATTTAATAAATTGCTAAAGGTCAATATATTTCTGAAATGTGAAAGATATTTTTTCACATGCGAACTAAAAAGTAAATGTGTCAAATTCTGTCTTCACATATGCTTCCACAAATCAAAAAGAGAGACGGGAAAAAAATGTGAAATCATAAAATATTCCATGACAAGTGCTATTATAGATTTTACCGTTAACTTTTTCTATAGTTTTTCCGAATCTGGGTACTCAAGATGAATAAATATATTGATTCCGATATTGAAGGCAGCGAAATAGTGTCGCTGACAGATGGACCATGACAATAAAATAACAATGTTTCACCCACTGTAATTCCAGAATTCCCCAGGCCTATATACCAAGATTGAAATGTGTCCCTCAAAGAAAGGTTTTTACTATCCCCGCTGGGCTTTTATGATTCTTAAGATGCTTCGAGAATAAAAGTTAAAAAGGAAATTCGTCACAGTTTCGAATGGCGTCGCATACAATGGGAAAAGAAGATTGAATGAATATATAAATAAAACAACTTTCTATTTTTACGGCATACAACGCTGCGGTAAAAGATTCCTAGGTTTTCTTGCAGATCTGAGTGTAGGAAAAAGTTATAGGTTTAAAAAAATAATCTCTCTAGGGTAATATTCTATCTTTTGATTCTACTTTAATAATTTATATTTGTAGTTGCTCTTGATGGGAATTCTGATAAATCACTACTATGCCAAAACATCGTTTGGTGGTTTAAATATATGTAATTATAAAACGTTATTAATTATATAGTTGTTAAAATAAAATCATTTTCTCATTCCTAACTCACTCACAAAAGGGTTCGAAGTTGTAATTTTTGGATTTTTAATACCAAAACCTTTATTAAGAAACAGTAGATTTTCTTTGGTGACACACCAAAAAAATTTTGCTGTTTCAGTCAGTTTTATAAACAAAGAAATTATCTCAACAAAATATAATTTCTGGCCGTGTTAAATATATATATATATAATTTAATAGATATTATTTTCTCTGGTGAAAGCCGAGGTTTATAGTCATTTAATGGTATATGCAGAATGAAAATAGAACAATGCTTGGCATGAAATTCTAGAAGTAAATAAGGTAATAGAAAAGCAAAAGGTGAAAATGACAATTTTAGAAATTTTTGGCTGCTTAAAAATAGATTCCTTGCATGGATGTCTTCTAAAAATTTATTATCACAAAGTTATAATCAAAAGATGTGTGCCATAATGAAATAGATTTTAACAAAAAAAACGCATACATTTTTCCTCAATTTTAATTTTATAGTGGTATTACATATACGACGAGAAAAATATTTCTTAAAGAATTGTGATATATAATATGAGTCATAATTATTCAACATAATTTTTGAAAATTTTTGCAAAGATGTTAAATACCTTTTGGAGTAGAGAGCTTGTAACTTCTGTATTTATTTTTTTATGTGTTTTACTTAGTCTATAAAACCGTACAAAGTGCACGTGGTATTTGCCTTTTAGAGAAATATTTGCTTTGAGGGTCATCGCAATTTTATTTTTTATCTTTTCAGTCATTCACTTTTTTGGGGATAATAACTCGACATTCTAAGCAACAATGACTCAAAGATATATAAGCTAACTTCACAGACAAAAAAGCCTTTATTGACACTGATATTGGTTTATTTTTTTGACAAAGGGAATTTAAAATATTGAACAGTTATTGAGAAATTAACGATATCTTACTGGGTTAATCATCTTTCAAACGTTTCTTTATACAGGGGTAATTCACTACCAGACTAACAAACTTTTAGAGTGTGTACGGGGTACAGACAAATAATTCAAAATCACATAAGAATACAGGGTCGTAAATGTATTAGTTGCTAGATATAGTGTAAAGAAGCAGAAAAAAATACAGAAACAGTATAACATTAAATGGGACAGAAAACATTTTATTGAAAAATTGTTCTTCAACAACCTTTCAATGACCCTTACGACCAGAAGTCACCTGGAAGGCCTAACAGCGGCTTTACAGGAGATTCCTTACATTCTGCACGATTCCTCCTGGCAGTCTTGCGGCAGTTGGCGCTGAACGGAAATTTTCGTGAACACCCATCGTGTTGGAAGTCGTCATTCGCGATCCATTCCCCGAGCTACACTCATGACCATAAATTAAGGATAATGAAGTTCAGGCAAAGAAAGAGAAAGAAGCAAAACAAATTTGACTTATTTGTAAAGTCTATTTATTAAACAAAAGATACAGAGCAAAAACAGATGCTATATGTTTGACATAATTAATAAAAATTGCGATTTTTATTCCCTGGAGCAAATTTCAAAAAAGGACCTATTTACAAAAAACAGTATAACATGGTGAGTATGATGGTTAATATGGAGTATGTCTCCCGGACGATGCAATACATGCCTTACAACGTCTAGGTATGCTGAGTATCAAATTATCAATCTGATCTTGGGGAATATTACACCACTCATCAAACAATGCCCTCCAAAGTTCCGGTAGACAGGTGGGAGGCGGTTCATGGGCTGCAATTCGTCGTCCAAGCATATCCCACACGTGCTCCATTGGGTTCAAGTCCGGTGAGTATGCTGGCCAATCCATATGGGTCATATACTCCGATTTCAGGCATTCGCCTACAATGTTTGCACGGTGAGGACGGGAGTTGTCATCCATAAACAAAAATTCAGCACCCCTGACGCCCCGAAACAAACGTACATGTTGTTCCAGAATGACATCCCTATAGATGTGTGGCCTGTCATCGTTACACTCTAAACATGCAGGTCAGTTCTGGAACCAAGAATAATTCCTCACCAAACGAGCTATCCTGCACTACTGTAACGGTGTCGTTCAATGGTGTTCTCTTGGTGGTAACGGGTACCTGGCGCTCTCCATATTAAAGTCTGGCGAGAATCAGACTGCAAACTAAACCTGGACTCGTTACAAACCATCACACAAAACCACTGTTGTGGTGTCCACAATACATGCTCTCTAATCCAGGTTAATCACAGGCCACAGTGAGTTGCGGTAAGTGGAAAACATCTGACAGGCCTACGAGCATATAGACCAATGTGACCTAAGCGTCTGTATACGGTCTGACTTGAAACTGTCGTACCGGTAGCTGAAGAGAGCTGACGAGACAGGTCTGATGCTGTGCTCCATCTGTTTCTTTTTGCAGTAACTGCCAAATACCGATTCTCATTCGGCGTTGTAACTTGGTGGGCGACCTGTGCTGTAACATCTACTCACATTACCATCATCTTGGAATCGTTGCCAAAGCCTGGAGATAACACTCTGGGTGTTTCCAAATTCCTCGGATACATCCAGCTGGGTAGGTCCACATTCCAGTCGTCCAATAGTTCTACCACGTAAAAATCATCCAAATGCTTCCTTTGTGTTATTATTATATGGTTATTGCACTGAAAGGCTTTAAAAGCGCTTGTGAACAATTTTACTTCTTTGCCACCATTCCATTGAATTCATTGCCACCATTCCACATTGACTACGAGGAACCTTCTACACTCTCGTCATTGTGACGTACTCTCCGCGCCACCTGGTGGTTTCCTGTAATTTGCATATTCTTCAAGATCTTAATTTATGGACATGAGTGTAGTAGGTTCCTCGTGTTCAATGTGTAATTTCGAACACCTGTTGTAGTATAACCAAGTTTTTCTGAGCCACTAATGTGCTACTGTTTCCGTTCTTTTTCTCTTCACCATAACTCGGAAGTGCGGCATATGCACCCCCAGCGGCAAGATAGCCCAGTACCACTAAAGAATCGCCATGCAGGGCAGCGATGCACGTTAAATCTCTCGAGAGCTGAAACGTCTTCCCGTTGGAGGGGCATAGCAGTTAGGAGAGAGAGGTGCCAACTCAGGTTTCATCCACGTCACTTGACCATGGTTCAAAATTACGTGGTCCGTCGCCCAAAGCCCTCGTGTAGCTGAGCAGTGCGACGTTAATATTCACTCACTCACTCGTGACGTGTACGCCCCAGCATTCCTATGGGATTCCGAGTTGTCTCTGAACATCCTGCAAGTTGGTTGGTCTTGCAGCGAATGCATGTATAAAGTTTCCTCAGAAGCCCAGTGTTGATGGTCACGTAATCCTAGGTGGTGTGCCATTTGGAGTCCTAGTGCTACTGCAATTGCGCCGTGCTGATGCACGTTAAATCTATCATGGCTAAAAGAATTACCAGGGGTGTGGTTTGGTAGCTTGAATAAGTGGCACCAGTTCAGGTGTCGTTCTCGTCCCGTGAACAATGTTCAACCCACAGTTCTCGCGCTACTTTAGGATGTTAAGTTAATATACACACACTCACTTTCGAAACCGTGTAAAAGAATCGGCTGCACTTCTTTCAAGTGTTTTTTAACTCCTACTATTAGCTTACTCTCTCTATATATTTATCTATATATTTATTTATCTTTTTAAAATTTTCAATCGTTAATAAAATACTTTCTCTTCATTCAATCAAGTTCAATTTTTTTAAACTTGTAGTGGATGACACTTGATGTCAATACAGTTTTTTTCAAATACTAATTAATTCAATTAATTGCCGGTTTTAGTCGTCAACTTAGATTCAGCTTTATTGTTGTAGCAATATAACTGTTAAAACAAAGACAAACGCTGGCGCCTAAAACCTGTTTTTCAGACATACTATATATATATATATATATATATATATATATATATATATATATATATATATATATATATATATATATATATATACGGCTAGAATGTCTTATGTACCAATCTGTAAGAAATATTATATATATATATAATATTTCTTAAAGAGATTGGTAAAACTATTGTAAGACGTGTCGAGTGGATGTTACTATTGTAGCAAACCATAGATAGGGCGTGGCCAGTGGTGTGATTTTCTATGTTACGTGCAGCATGGTCGAGTGCGGTATTATTGAAGAGGCACGTCTGTAAATCGCAATTGCTTTTTATTCACATCCGGAGACACATAAAGATCCAGTAGGGACGGCATTACACATACAAGAAGCAAACATCATAGCACAGACAAACTTAGAAAGCGTTGCAGCAGGCTGATTACATGATGAAGGCAGGTAGACAAAAAAGAGAAGAGCGCGATTACACAAGAGTTTGGCTTTTATAACGGCAGCGGTTATTACGTAATAGTAGTTCTGATTGGATAGAATGGGAGGGACAGGGATTTCGGACCAGCCGATTACGATTAAGAATGCAGTGTTGTTTTCAAAAATTAAAGATTTAAAGTTTATTTAAATATTTAAAGTATACAAAGAGTTAAGAAAAAGGATACTAGCGGGAATTATTACACACACACATACACACATATATATTAATTCAAATTTTCATTCGTAATAAAATACTTTCTATTCCTCCTTTCAAAGTAGGAACTGACTTAATTTTTTTTCTTATATTACTTGTTTAAATTTATTTAATTGAAGTTTTTTTTTAAATATTTCAGTTTCTTTTTGGAAGGTATTTGTACATGTTTGTGAGACTCTAGATATTAGCATTTTGAAAAGTAAACTTCAACTTAGAGTTTGCCCTAAAATAACATGGAAATCCTGGTAAGTCATGTTCCTTAAACACTGCACTTCAGTTATAAGAGGACTTACTAAACATTTTGCCGGCTAGTGTTGTTTCCTTTTTAAGTTTTTCCAATCTCATTTGATGGCTGTTTTTTATTTAGTGAAATCGCCATTCTCGAATCTTACTGCAATCTACGGCCACTATAAACTTAGGTAGAAATATTCTCTTATAGTTTTAGGATCAATAAAAACCATCCAAGTTGCAAGATTCAGTTTCCGGGAAAGGGGTTTCAGCAACGCTACTTAAAACTTTCAAAATTCGACTTTTAATATGTCCGTCCGATTTTAACGACCGCGAATATTGGACACTAAACTTTTTACGGACTCCTTTTGCGCGATCAGCTTACGGTTATTTGCATTGTAGGTGGCCACCTGCATCGCTCGCCACGGTCATCAAAGAAGGGAAATATCTTGAACGAAATCTAGAAGGGTGGTCATTCATGTAGAGAAAGGGACATTTAATGGCTAGATGCACTGAAATGGTTTTCAGTCACCTTATTTCTTATAAGACTCGGAAAGACTTGACGTTAGCGAATAGACGTGTTCGCTTAAATATGTTTCTATCGTAGATCTTACGATTTTTAGCATTCAACTTACAAGAAGCTTTTTATGTAGCAAAGGGAATATATTATCTAGATACTTTCAAGTCATTATTTGATACAAGTGTATATAGACATAACTTTTTAAAATTATACAAACTGACAATATTTAATACAAAGCAGAGATGATTTAAATACTTTTTCGTGTTAAAAGAAATCGCAAAAAACACATATATACCACGAAAAAACTTTATTAGAGTACATTTTATAAATATGTATGCATGTATTTAATAAAAATCACAGAAGAACTTAATGATTGAATAAAACATTTAGCAATACCAAAACCTTTACAGATTTCTATTTTCGTCCTCGGTTTTTAATCAACAGCCTTAAAAAGCTCCGTCTTCATTTAAAGCGAAATGTAACAACCTAGCAGAGGATGTTAGCGTTTGGGGGTTCGAACAATGATCAGCCTTAACAAGTTTTAAACTCAAATTTATTTTTTTTTATCCCTTTACTTAATCAAAACACCAAATAGTGGCAAATCCGCTAAAAATTGGAAAAGCAATCACACGGCTTAAGGAGTGTTGGAAGGCTAAAATCATATTTTTTTGACAATTTGTGATTTTTACTTTTTCAAATTGCATAGATTTCAACCTTTCTAAAAATACTTTACTTTAACCTCTAGGATAATTAGAAAATTACCTTGAGCCCCAGGTAATTCAAAGTCAAGTTTGAATTCTTTTTACAAAGCATGTGAAACCAACTCTCTTCATCTTAAATCTCTGGTGCTTTCCGTATTTGCTCACTACCAGAAGGGAAATTTTTTCGTGTTAAGCCATTTTTGTTTCGTGTCAAGAGAAAGAAAAATCATGAAACTACACAGTAATTTGTCGGGACCATTGTATTTCGTGTTAACCGATATTTCGTCTTAAGCGTTAAATGTATTTCATTGTATGTAGTATCAGAAATAACACTACGCTTTCTGAAAGGTAAAATGTTTAGAACACGTTTTATTTTTTTTCTCCAAAAACGTAGGCTTAGGGGATGAGAAAATGCCATCAAGGTTAGGATTGCACTGTCCCGAGCCTATCGGCGACGTTAAATAAAAGCGCATGAGTTCTAAAAGCGAAATACTTTGATGGGAATAAGAAGCTCGTAATCTAAAAATACTGTGATTATAAATAAATAATAATATAAAAGAAAATATATATAGCTAGATTTTTAATATTAGTTTTATATTATATCATTATTTTATTATTATTGTATATAAAAATAATTTTATTATTCAAGAATTCGGTAAATCTCCAAGATTATCATTTCAGTAATAAAGCTTGCCGTATAAAAAAAGATTAGGTTTATACTGGTGGCCAGCGGAGAAATACGAAAGGAAGTACATATTTGCCAATTAATCGCCTATGACACGACGAAATCAGGATTGTCCATTTGTGAAGAGTTATCTTAAGTGGTTAAGTAGTACATATAAAAAGATTGTTTCATTAATTTGCTGCTAAACAGTTCCTGCTCGGTTGCAGAAGGATCTTGCACTCGGTCGGGTAATGTTGATGAAGCCTGAGCTGACACTCCTTTCTCGAAATTTTCAAGCCACTCCAACAAGTGTGGCTTTAGTTTGGGCATTTCGACTGCGAAGCGAGATGTCCATGTTGGTGTGGCAATTTAATCTTCAATTTTATCATTGATCGGTCTGTCATCAGTGCGATAAAGTTCTCGTATTTCAGACAGCGAGAATTCATTGAACAGTTTTGTGAAACATGTTGCAAAAAGTTACAGTTGTAACACATTCTGTCACACGACTGCCTTTTTTGAAGGGGTCGATTTTAATTTTGAAGAAGAGATAAAATTTAATTTTGTAAATGTTAGTGACAATCTCTTCCCGATTAATTTCGATTAGGAAAATGGGGAGTGGATTTTTAGTCTTTCATTGTCTCATCTGGACAACCTTTTCCACCTTTATGCGCTTTTCTGATATGTCTCTTTTGATTTCATCACATTCTGTAGTGACAGGAAGTCCTTTAATAACAAGTGTTAGGGGCCGATTGTTAACTGGTTGAAAAGCGTAATATTCGAGCTTTTTGTCTGTGAGGATCCGAGTAATTTCCCGATGATGATCCTCCGTTTCTGCAATGATTTTGATGTAGTCGCCTACATAAGTCTTTTTGGCAGAAGGACGACTCAGTTGGAGATCCTGCAGGATTAAATTTCAGTTGGTGGTAAAACGCAACATGATTGGGTCGATCTTGGGCTTCTTATTCTCAACACCGAACGGGTCAGGTGAATTCTTTTGGGTGGCAAGGTTGTCGTAAGTATTAGTAGTAGCTATAGGAGGTGGGGTAATTAGTCTAAGGTCTACACTGGATTTTTAATGGGAAAGTTTAAAAGAATACTGATCTTTGATTTTAAATTTTTCGGTATTTAAATTTAGAATGGTCGGCTTTGAAACGGAGCTAGTAGCTAATCGTTTACGTAGAGTTTTTACTGTAGCGTTATGCAGGCAGTCATGGACAGGGCAAGGAGTCAGTCAAGCCCTATCACCTATTAGGTACTTTCTGTTTTCTTCGATTTTCAACATTTCTGCATGATATCCCTGTAGGATAGTTGGATCTTCGCTTCAATAGCAGTTTCTTCCATGACCCTTCATGAGTTTCGTTCTCGCTTCCAATATTTTCTCCTTTTTTCTCGCATTCTCTTAAAAGTTAGCAGTGAGGTTGCGGATCCGCATGTGGGGGATTATCCATAATAATAGACTCTGTATCAACAGCAGAAACTGATGCGCTTCCAATACAGCTTCCAATACGGCTGAGGAAAATCCATATGCATTTCGGAGCGGCTAAAGGGTAGATCTTGCCTCCCGAGTAGCCTGATCGGGGTAGACTGAATGAATGGGTGTGTTTCTGAGGCATCAGGAATCTGTAAAAAGACATTTTCCAAATGATATTTTTAAGTACTTTGGTTTTACGGGAGACATGAGGGTGGAAATTGCCATGGAAATCCTATTTAGTTTGCCTTCCTTCACGAAAACGTTTACACCAAATGTTCCAAACGTTCCAAGGGCTCGCCATTGACTGCCACTGTCCGTCAATGGATTTCCAAATAAAATTCACCTCCTGAAACGAAAAGCTATTTTACCACACTTTGTTCCGATCCGGACGCATCCTTATATGACATGACTTTACATTCTATTCATTTTCTCTATCAAAAACAAGTTTCACTGTTAAACATCGAATGCGGTGTACATGTCCAATTGTCCTTTGTGTCAAGGTTTGGTGGGCTTTGCTATAGTACACTTATTCTAAAGCAATCGTATACGTCCACTTTTCCTTTAAGAATCTCATGTATATTTTAGATATTATGCGTAAGAATTCAAGTAAAACACCATGAATGACATTGCATTCTTTACAACATATTAGCGACTTAATTAAACATGTAATTTACTACTAATAAATATGAAATTTTTTACTTTGGATTATACTATTTTTTTCATTCATAAGGTATCCGGCAACGTTCGGAACCATGATTTTAAAAAAGTCCATAAATGGATAATTTTCATGATATTTAGTGTCACTTAGATAAGAATACATGTATAAAATTGTTTTAAGGACATTTTGACTTATAAAATTATATAAATATATCGAGATTTTTTTTCTTAAAATTTCTCTCCTCTGTTGTAGGAAAACATAGATAAATCCACTTTTAAGATATATATTTCAAAAATCCTAGTTGAGCCTCTGTATAGAGGTCTACGCTATAGACAGGCAAAATATTATTATAATGGAAGCAATTTTGACAAAACGGGAATATTTTGAAAACGGGTCATTCTATGTTCATTTTTTGTCAAAATATTATACTTAAATAATTTTTTATTGTTATACTATGCTTAAAACAATTTTATATGCATTTTCTTATCTAAGTGTCAATAAATATTATCCATTAACACGCTTTTGTGAAATCACGGTTCCGAATGTAGTCGGATACCTTAAGGTAAGAAACATAATACTATTAATTGAAAGTAAAGCGTTTAAGAGATCTAATTTTTCTCTGTTTCAGCTTATCAACACATTTCTATTTCAACAAAATGTTCCGATGCTGTGTTTATCTGCTTTATGAAGAGAAAAAGAAAGTTCAGATGCTTGTTTCAGTTTATTGGAAATCAAAGATAGTAATTGTTTACGAAACGAAAAAAAAAAAAGATTCCATTTCCGCTACAAAAACAATAAAACTTGACATTTTTTCCGTTCTTTTTATTTTTTTGTTTCAGCCTTTATTTTTTATCTTTGTAGTTTTATTTTTTTTATTCGTTTAGCCACCCCAACCATGCACACATGTCTTAAATATCATCGAATGGTTTCCAAACTTTTGTAGTTTTGTTTGAGACGATTGCTTCTTTAGCAGGCAAAGAGAAGAGTAAGAAAGTCTGATAACTCCCCTAATAAGAAATTCCTTTTCTGATTACTGTTTAAGCATTATCGCCAAAATCCACCCCAGTTTACAGCTGTTACTGCTGCCAAAATAGTAATTTGAACACAAGATGGATCCCTATGATAATACCAGGACATTTCAGCATGAAGTTACATATAGTAAATTAAACGTCTGTGACAAACCTCAATTGGATTTGTCATCTCAACTACAGAATACCGATGACGCCGATGGAGAAGTATTCGATATGAAATCAGTTCAATAGGAAATATATCATTGGTCTACTTATCAGAATGCGTAACTCCACAAAGAAATTAAATTTGATACATGAGTGCTACGCATCAAACAGCGGTTGTTGTCATGTTACGTGGAATCCGAGATGGCAGCCAACGGTAACAAAAATCGTTAGGAAAATATTTGATAAGAATATGCTTCAAATGAAGAATATAGGAATAAATTAAAAATAACCAATATCAATCAACAATGAATATCAATATAATATAATAAAAATTATATATAAGAATAATGTATGTAACATACTATTTTTATCATATAATATAATTTAATAGTAATTATTTTACACGATAATATCCATATAATTTTTATAGGATAATAATTATTATGTGTAATAATATTGATATAATATAATTTTTAAACATAATAATGCTCATGTAATATAATAATAATTATTATAAATAACGAAAATGTTAATTATGTATAATGTAGATATAAATTAACAACTTTAGTAATATTTATAAAAAAGTAAAATACAAAATAATACTTATTATAAATATATAATATAAAAAACAATTATTATTTAAATTATTATTCTATTATATTATATTATATAAAAATTAATTACATTATATGTACAATAATTAACACTGTATATCAATTAATAAGTGCTGATAACTTGCAATAGTCGAAAAAACTGCGAGTTTCTTAAATGAATTTAATCGAACGAAGTACGTTCAAAAATGCATTATTAAAATGTAAAATAAAGTAGAAATGGGCAATTTATAACAATAATTAAAAGCGCAGTACTCATTCCTGTAAGAAAATATCCTAGTACTCACCCATGATATTAGAAATACCCATATTCAAAAAGAGCGCAAAATACAACAGAGCACTGAAGAAGTAGATTGAAGGATAATTCCAACGAAAAGGGTTAAATTTTAAAAGAAATCGAATGAAAATTGTCTGAATCTAATAGGGTTACCGTGAGAGGAAAAAACAATAAAAATTGATTATAATATACGTCATCCCGATGATAAAAATGTTAAGATAACTATATTTCATGTTATTGCCCATCTTGATGAACATAAACGACAACTTGACGCTTAGCACTCCGATATCAAATTAGCACCGTATGCTAAGGCAAAATACTTGGAAAAATAGACATACGTATATATACTATATAACTTCTTACGCCAAGAAAGGTTACGCGATACCGCCAAGAGCAATAAAAGAATCAACTTTGGCGATTTGCTAAAAATGATTGAAATGGATCAAATTGATTATTAAAGAGCTCCTTTAATAAAAACTGTCAGTTTTAATAGATATTTTTAAACCACGATATATTTGCACCTGATTTTTACAGTGGTGTTTTTTTTTGGATATAGGGAATTATTTTGGATAAGCGCACCTGTTTTTAAAATGATTGCATTCGTTAGTTGACTCTACATCTCAGAAAAGATATATTTATCAATTTTATTATGTAATTTATAAGTTGAATAAATTATAGTTACTTTATAATATTAATTTTGCTAATTTCATATCATTTTTTCGCTGCAGGGACATTTAATTTTAGAATCACTTTGATGAGGCAAATGACACTTCTCTACAGCTTGTTTTTAAATTCAGGAGTGAGATGGCTTTTGTGGAAATGCTCCTCACAGTCTTCAAGATAATGTCAGTCAACACATTGATTCTTGTCGATCTTCATGCAAAAAGAACGTTGCTCACAAATATATTCTCATCCAAAAATAGAAAATATTTCCTCTCTATATTTAGTTTTCTAGTTGTCTTGGTGGCTCTGAAAAAAAATGTGCTTCTCTATTTTCCGACCTTTGAATTTAATTAATATGTATTTTTGGAAAAAAAAAATGATTGTGCACTCCTAAACACTTTTCTTTCATCAATCTTTAAAAACGATCAAGGAAATGCAATAAACAAATTTCTTTTCCAGTAAAGTGTTGGTGTACAATAAAGTATTGGCAAACGACTGAATTTTCGTAAAGTTAATCTTCACCGAAAGAAAGAAACCTTGCACATGATATAATTCAATAAAGTTATAATTAATATTGCTACGTTGTTCGGGGCTCGAGGATTTTATACAAAGAAAAAGACAGTTCTTTAGGAATGATGGACATTTATTGTCGATAAAAATCGTTGAAATACAGGATTCAACAGAAACATAAGAGAAGTAAATCTCAGAAAGTCTTTACACTTTCAAAAACGCTCATACACAAGTATCAGAGTCTAAAATACAAGTATGTGAAAGATTATTCACAAACACAGCGTCTTCTACTCAACAGCCGAGCTAATCGTTAGTCGACACTTACGGTAAAGACAAGAATACTAATCACTTGTTAAAAGAAAACTGAATCAATTTCGGCGAGAATCACCCTATTTATAGGCTTCTCGAATCCTTCGAGAAAGATCCGCTTGGGTAAAATTAGTGGAATTCTCCACTAATTTCCAGAAGAATACATAAGGTATCAACTCAGCAAAAATTGTCACCATATCGCCAAATTGGCTGCCAAACATGATGCCAATTTGGCTGCCAAACATGATGCCAATTTGGCTCTATCGCCAAGATTTCGAGTAGTTCCCATAGTATCACCATTATAACGTAAGGGGCGGCGTTGCTTGCAAATATTACAATTTTAACATAACATGAATGCAACAGAGAGTAATATGAATATATTACTCATCCAAATACAAATTATTTACACTATTTTACACAAAATTAGTAACAATATCTACGAATTAATTATTGTTTTCAAAACTCTCAACTGTGAGATATCTACAGTGGTGCCCAAAACTGTGGGAACTTTTTAAATTTGTATGCTTATAGAAAATTTACATTGCACAGAATGCTAAGTACTTTATATTATTTTAATTGGAATTCAATACTAAATTCAATACAAGAAATAAAATTCAAATATTTGCAATGCATAAAAGTTATGATGTAATATATGATGATATACATTAGATATTGAAGATAGCGCAGTGAGTGATCTTAGTAAGGTTGCATTTAATCTTTATTACAGCTTCACATCGATGTCTCATTGTGCTGAAAATAGTTTTAAGCTATTTCATGATGCCAGGAAACAATTATAACCGTAATTAATTCCTTTTTATTTCATTCGGACAAGAGTCTTCGTACGGTGCCTCAAGTTTTCGATGGGATCGAGGTCGGGACTGTTTTCTGGCCAGGACAACCACTCAATGATCTTAGAAGGGTACCAGTCATTCAATTACTTTACTGTGTGGCAAGGAACAAAATCTTTCTGAAAAAAAAATGAAACATTGTTGGTCACTGATGGAAGGCAGAAGTTTGGTTTCTAGAATGGTGTCATGACATTCAGTGTCCATTGATGATATGAAGGCGACCAATCTACCAATATTTACGACTAAGTGATAAAACTATGTGGTTTTTTTTACATTTGCCTGGATGCAATCAGCATGTATTTTATATATTACGTCTTACATAGGCTATACTACCGAAAAACGATATTTTTTGGTTTCGTCTCTCTATTCAACTTGTGACCAATAATTATTTGTCCAATTCATGTGTTTCATTGTGCACTATAGTCCCTTTTAGTGCTGATGTAAGTTGAGGGACGGGAGTTCTCGTGGAATGCTACCTTTTAGACTTAAATTTGCTAATAAACTACTGATTGTTTTTGAACTGACAGAAACAGCAGTTTCACTCAGATCACTTCTGATGAATGTCCATGAAATTCCCTCATCTCTAAAACGTATTAATTTTCTTTTTCTGTCATTCACATATGTGTTGCAACTTTTTTGGTCATTTCCTGCTTTTGTTTTTATTAAATTTGTCTCCTGATATTTTAAACAAAACTCTCAGTCTCCAGATAAAGTCACTGAACTAACCACCTGTTATGCAATTTTAACAAAGGAATTACCACTTTCTCTTCACACATGTGTCCAATCTACTCTTTTATATGATTTTCTTGCTTTTTGACTAAATATCATTGTTATTTTGACCTCAATCCAATCGAAAACTTGTGGCACCGTTTGAAAACTCTTGTCGGAATGAGGTACCCATGAAATACAAAGGAGCTAACTGAGGATATAATTATTTCTTGCTATCATGTATTAACGAAGGAAGAGCTTAAAACTATTTTCATCTCAATGAAACATCGATGTGAAGCTGTAATAAAGATTAAACGCAACTACACTATAAGTTCTGATAACTCGCTGCCATCCTCAGTATTACAGTAAACTTTTTATCCGTTGCAGATATTGAAATTTTTTTTTATTCAATTTAGTATTAAATTCTCTTTAAAGTGATATACAATACTTAGAATTTTGTGCAATGTACAAATTTCTATAAGTTCCTAATATTCCTAACAAGTTAAAAAAAAAAATGTCCACACAATTTTGGCCACCACAGTATCACTCTTCTAGCCACAGAATTCATATAATATAGGTTAAGTATAGATTATTTCAATCTTTGCACACATACAAGCACTAAAATTTGATTCTCCTCAACATAAAAAAATTGTTACATTTTCAAAAAATATTACAATTTCTATTGAATGCAAAGTTCTTAATTTAAAATTTCTTAAGACCTTAATACCCTTTCTTAATACCTACAACCTACATTACAGTCCAATTTACGTTAAGAATAAATGCTTGAAAATATCTCCTTATGGAAATGTATTACACAAATAAAAAAATGATAAGTTTTTTTATAACCTAAAAAAAGAAACGAAACAGATCTTGAAACGAAAATTATAAAAAATGATTCATAAATTTAAATCTAACGACAGATTTACATTTAACACTATTTTTAAAAAAGTAAGTAAAAAATTTTTCATGTCTCTAAAAATTTGTAAAATAAAGTTTAATATTTCAAGCATGGTTCCAGAGAAATAAAAATTTATGCTTTTGATGTCACTTGGAAAAAATAATGTACAAACAAATGTATTTAGATTAAGATTTATGCTGAAGAAAAAATTTTAATTTAAGAGGTTTTCAAAAAAAGGTTTTTTATTTTACTAAACAGGTTTTCATCCAAGAAATTATTGGACAAACATAAACAAGGAGAGGAAAAACAGTAAAATAAATATTTTTCCAGATCTTTTCACATTTCAAGTGCAATTATGGAAACAGGATAAAGAAAGAAAAGCAATTTTACAGCTTGTAACAAAAGGTTTGTTCTTTACTTATAAAGTACTTTTTTTCTGTCTCTTTTCAGATTGAGTAAATATATCTAGTTAATTTAAAAGAATGTATGACAAAAAAAAATTTATGAAAAAAGTTAATTGAAAAATACATTATAAGCAGATAAATAGCGCATGTCACTAATAATATAATTCCTTCATCTAAAGTAAATACTATTCAGTCATATAAATATCCCTTACAAAATAGTTGTCTTGTGTGTGTTTTTAAGTATTTAGTATTATTTCATATTTTATTACATACATTTTTCAAGAAATAATTTAAATTCAAATTTAACTGAAAGATAGAAAGAAATCTTAGTTTTACACAGTAATGATCTTCGAATTTCTTGGCATACAGAAAACCCTTAGAATTATAAGGTGTTTTCAGGGAACCCCATTTCACACACTTAGAATATTTAAATATTAAAAGTAGATCAAAGCATATGTTGTAGGTACCTTACATAAAGTACCGAGTTGTTTCATACTTTTAGTAAATTTCATGTCCTTGTATATCAAATTAGCTGTTAATAGCTGAATTTTCGTCATTATTGAATTCTTTATTATCATAAACTTTCATGAATTCGATGAAATCGTTCTCGTCCATAGAGCATCCAATTTTTTTGAGGGGGGGGGGATGGGAGATTAGTGCTCGAAAAAAAAATTCGTCTCAATGTAAAATGAACCATATTAGTTCAAAATCGTGAAAAAAGAGTTGGGTGTGAATAAAACAGAAAATACTTTTAATAAGTCGAAAGAGTTCAATAATAATGTTTAAATTTCATAATGATTTTGATAAAGTTAGTAACTTCAGAAACACACCGTGAACAGAAATACAAATATACATAAATACGCGTATACATTTCGTTACCGTTATACATTTAAGCTGGGTACTATAAAAATTGATGATAAATTTAAAAAAAAAAGAAAATGAAAAAATTTATTTTCTATTCAGATTATAACAAATGTAAACATTTTATTCGCATAAGTAGATCATGACACTGTATGACTTTCATAATCCATTTAAGCTACGCTAGATAATGGCGTGGCACATTTAATATAGAAACATTTATTTCATAACATTTACAATTTTAGAAAAATTAAATTAGAAGTTTGAAGTTATATTTTAAAAATCAAATCAACAAATTGAAAAAAACAAAACCCCAACTTCCAAACAAATTGAAAGAACTTGATATACTCGTATATTGCGTAATATATGCTGATATAATTTAACTCATTCCGATATTGAATAGAAGATTTAAATGCATTTGATCATGTTGAAATTGCCAAAGAACGGGTTACTTTCTTGGATGTGGTGCGGGCATTGGTACCAAGATATGTGGGAAAATATTGCCGTGAATGTTGAATCTAAATTCATGTCGATTATCTCCATCTGAATTTTTTGATTGGCATAATACGAGCACTCTATATAAAAACCATTGGATCCTCCTTTGCTTGAAGTGCGCCGGAATCTGAGTGAAGCATTCACTCCATATTTACGTGGATTGAAATGTGATCCATTTTATTTTATGGTATTTCTTTCTTAAAAGTTGTTAACACGATATCCTAAGCAACCAAGCATTTCCGTTGGTGAGTCTTCAGTATCCCAATAGGGATCTCATTCTTCTATCACAATTAACCATGCTATCATTCTCAATTTGTACAATTAAATTTACGTCACAATCTGAAGCAAAGCGAGGTCTATTGAGGACATGCTTCGTAATTTTCAGCTACGGTTGGTCAAATGACGAGGACGACATCTGAGTAGGAACCTACCTCTTCAAATTCCCACATCATGCCAATGGGAAGATTTAAACATGCATAAAACTCTCTACATAGTGAATCTTAGATATGATCAGGGTTCGAACCTGTGACTCGAAAACGCCGGTCATGCGTTCTTGACCATGATCACTATACTACCGCCTTTGCACCATCATTTCCGAATAATTTCAGGAACATTCTAAAGGTATAATCTTGAGACGTGGAAGATTTAGTCTACCTGATATCAATTCTATGGAGTGTATTAGGAAATTGCATCGAGGCTGAGAGATCTTAAGGTTTTTTTTATTTCTGATGACTTGTCGAGCCAATGCTGAGAATGAATCGCCGGTTTCATTAATGTGAAAGATGAAATTCTTCTAGATGAGTATGTAATTAAATTGATTTTTAATACACATTTAATGTGTGAGATATGATACAAGAAAGATAAAGATCGTTAGAGACTGTTTAGATATAGATTGTTTAGATTTTTAAATATGTATGTTGGTCCTGGAAAAATCTCACTGTAAATGTAGCATTTGCAGAGAAAAATAAATTGATAAATATTTATTAATTATCTAACACTTGCGTTTGGCTTCTAGTCCATTTGATGCCGAGAATCACAGTACCGAATGACGATGTCGTCAGCCGGGTATTCATCGAGTCCAGTGCATTGGAGCAGGTGGTCGCCATCCACTCTGGAATGCCCATAGAGGGGGAAGGCCTTATCATAAGCCAGGTCAAGCAGCAATGGAGATATACTCCTAAAAAGTCATGTTCGATGGTTAAGCAAAAGCAGACAACAGCCTCGGCTATCTGCGTTTTTTGAGTCATGGCAGTATAATTGTCAATGTATGTGGCGATAAGGCTCTTTGTTCTTCTGAGGGTCAACAGGACTTCCGTTTGATTTGACTCGGTTCCCTGCTTGGCTTTTTGGTAGGTTCTCTCATTGCCGGGGTTCCCAGCATAACTTGAGACTCACTGTAAGTCCGCAGTCCAGTCATAAGAGATGAATTCTGAAATTTTAGTTCGGCGCTGAATTGTGTTAAGACAGGCAGTTGGTGTATTACTGCTAAAAGTATTAAAATTGATAAATATTAAGAACCCCCGCATTACATTGCAAGAGATCTCAAGCCATTGCGGGATATATGGAAACAAGAGAGTAGGCATGTTAGCCAAGAGTTTATTCCAAATAACGCAATCAGATCATCCTGTATCTTTGCGACATTTGGAGCGTTCTATGCATCATGTACCCTTAAATCAAAACACCCCAGCTTGAATATAGAGGGCTCTGGGAAAGAAATTGATCTCCGTTCTGAATATGTCAACAAGAATTTATTGCTTCGTACTTAGAGCAGCCAGACTTGCCACTAGTTATAACATTTTGCAAGAAGAGCAGATTAAGATTCTTATCGAGCTTATGTGCGTGGTGTATTCCTGAATAAGGATGACCTCAGTATATGCAATGCTGTTTTAAATTGAATATTATTGAAAACGCTTATGGGGATTGTCTTTATCGTTCTACATTGTATTGGTCTGCTCGCCGACTTATGAAAGGACGGAATCGGCATAGATTTAAAAAAATGTATAAATTATGCAGATGATATGTGATATAATATTAACGAGAAACAGTTGTAAAAATAATACAAAAAATTGTGGGTAGAACTCCTTATAAGCATTTAGATAATAACAGAAGTGAAAAAATAACATCTTTTTTAAAAACATCGAAGTAAACAAAGATTCAAAATTAACTCAAAGAACTCTTTAAAATTAGGAATTTTTTGAAACTTTTAATGAGTAGCAAAAAGGCTTTTGAAATTACCATAACATGAATCCCATGTCCTTATGAAATACTCTGTTTGCTTTATTTTTACTCCCCCATTTTTTTAAAGAATAAGAAAGGAAGAGGGGGAGGATGAAGAAGGGCTGAGAAAGGAGACACCATCTAAATTTCTACCAATTTCAACCTAAGTTACGACAGCAGGAACTCACATAAAAACCCTGATAAAGCGATAAAAAAACGTGACTTTTTTATTTTTTGCCCTTCTTTTTAAAACTCTTGAAGGAAAACTGCAATAAAAACAAAGATAAACATATAGATTCTTCTCACACTTTGTCCCCGTGTTTGTAAGGACAGATTGGGAGCGTTTTAGTTAAATATTTGGACAAGTCTAGCTCACCTGTTTTTCAGCTCTATGATAAGCTAAAAAATTCGTACGGGTTCGAATAGTGTTGACTGGACTTAGCATTTGACAATGTTCGAGCAAATTTCGTTAAGCAAAAAAAAATTTTCTTTCCGAAACTAATAAGTGAGTTTAAATTCTCTAAAGAATCAAAGGAATCAAAAATTTTATCGAGAAGTAATTAAGTTTTTATGGAAAGAAACCAGAACATGGATTACGCAGTAACTCTGCTTTTTTTACTTTATAAACGTAACAAACTGCAGAAATGAAAATTAGATTTTAAAATTAAAACGTTATTATGAAAAGCATTAGGAGGCCGACGCTCCATAATTCATGTTTGGGGAACAGTGATTACCCAAACTTGCTGAAGAGCTAGAGCTGGAGCTCTCATCAGCAATGAAGATGGATTTCTCAAACTGTGGGGCGCACCCTCTAAGGGGGTGTAACGACTCTACGAGGGGCGATTAATGAAGAGTCGGAAATAAAAGATTATTACATAAACAAAGTACGTTCTGACATTATAAAAAATAAAAAATGCATTTACACTGATATTATAAGCTCTTAAATGTAACAGTACTGTGCACAATGTATTCATAATTAATTGAACAATACTATAAGAACAAGTTGATAAATTACTAGTGACTCCATGGGCTTGTCTTATATAAAATTATATACGAAAATAAACACTTATCTGGATAATTATTACGGTTTATAATTAATTCCTAACTATACCGATAAAAAGTTACGCTATTCGTTCCTCAATGCCACCGGTTTCAACGTAGGTGCCCCTATGTCATATATTCGGGGGGAGGCGGGAAGGAATAAAAATAAGGAAATCCTCTGACATAAGTAAATCCTTCGCAGACAATGTCAAAGTGCTTTAATTGTATTTAAAAGCCTTCAGAATAATTGTATGAGTAGAAGTACACAGAAAAGACCGTACTTCGGAAACACGTATATCTACGTTCATTTTGGGTGAGCGAGACGTTTATATATGCCAGTGACACTTAAAAAATTAAAGTCATTTTGTAGCTGTACCGTTAAAATATAGTATTATTAAATTCAACATATTGTTATCGTAAGGAAGGGGGACGCGATGAAAATTATGATTGAATATTGGGTCTCAAATATTGAAAGTTTGAGAAGCACTGTTTTAGTCGACCGAAGATCTATCATTATGAATCTAGCTTCAGTTTTGTCCATGTTAGGTAATATCTGATGAATCAATGGTCTCATTTTTCGTTAGCAGGGGTTGAATATGAATTATTTGTTTAATAGGTTTCCCCAAAACTGCAACATCAGAATCTTTTCTTCATGTGCATAAATTTATGGATGAAATCTATGTGTGAACGTAGTTGTATTTTAGAGTTGGGCAACAATTTACAATATGATTTATCGGACGTTGGAAGACATGCGATTTCAAATTAACAGTAAAAATAATGTTATGATCATGAAGACACTTTTAATCCTTTTCCTGTATTCGTAAAAATGAATTTAAAACTTTGTGGTGAATTTAAATTCGCGTTTGTGTGTGGGGCAACCACAGAATGAGATATCTCCAAGAATTTATCCCAACACTATTTTTATTCCAATTAATTTTAAATACAAGGTGTCGTTCCATAATTAAACTTGAAATTTTCGAGTATCTGTAGCAAAACCTATACAGCGGGATTGCGTGAAAATTGGGTAATGACAGAATGAAATGATGAGGATTTTATCGAGGGAAAAGAAGACTATGAGTTTCAAAAAACCACTCCTATGTGGCAAATCATAGCTTATTGAGAATATATAAATAATCTACAAAATTTTACAAACATGCTCAATATACTGTCCACCATTGCCTGCTACCATTTGAAAGTGTAAAATTACATGTTTGAGTGTTAAAAGCTGCACGGACAGACGACTCTAGTTGCTCAATTTGTCCATGAACTTTCCAAGATGAAGTTTACTCCCAAATGCAATAATTGTCACTAATTAGCTGAAGAATCTGATTCAAAAAATGTTAAAGTGAATATGTTCGTTAACTTTGCTGATAAGTAACTAAACATTAATCTTCCAACAACTATCAGTTACATGTTTTTTCTCTCAATAATTCACTTTAACACGTTACAACCCATCTACTTTGTCCATTTCCACTGTGAAGTGAGGGTTAAACTCTAAGGAATACTGTCTCATAGTTCTAAAAAGAAACTTCGTTAGATATCTCTCTACTATAACAATATCATGAAATAAAAAATTATTAAAAAAACTTTTTTTCCAAAAATTACAAAAAATTATAAATTTCCAAGGGAAAGCATAGTGCCGACCTAATTTTCAAAAAGAGGAACTCCTTCTGGGCTGCTAATTTGATATAGAATTTTTATGGGCCAAGTTGCTGTTTATATTCGCCAAGATGGGCGATAACATTACAATAGGGTTACCCTTTTTATATTATTTTAAATTAAAAATATAATTGAATAGAGAAATATCGGTTTTATTTCATAAATATATCATCGTATGTATATTACCGTATGCACCATTTATTGTCTTATTGGTTAAAAAAAGAAAAATAAGGCCTTCACTCTTTTTACCTCATTACTTTTTTAAAAAAGAGGAAAGTGAGAGCGCGTTTTTTTACTCTCACACTCAAAAATGAATACAGGATGTTTTTTTCTGGTTCAAATCGCAATACCAAAATACATTTGTTTTCAATTTTTTTTTAATTTTTAAAAATGACAGAAAAATAAATTTTTTTTGAAGAAATTATAATTATTTTTCAACTTCTCACACGCCATTTGTTTCATTGTTTTTACCCTTCACAACTTTCATACAAGATTGCCCAAAGCAGCTTAACAGCTAGCTGTAAACAAGTGATCTCCGGGTTCTTACTTGACAAAGAGGCGAAACTAAGTCGTAAAATCGTCCCCGTTCGAAATCCGAAATTTTAAATGGGGGAAAGGAATGAAGTCTGTTGCATTTTTGAAGGAAATGGCAAAATAAAAGTAAACGCTTTTAGGGTGATTTTCAGGAGGAAGCAAACCACCCGGACGGTTAAGAAAAATGTATAAAAAATTTAGCGAGAAATTCTGTCAAGTAATGCCATATATCAATTTGCTATCTATGTGGTGCTGCTAGGAGTTGAGACAACTTATTTTCTTTTTTAATTGTAACGGTTAGTGTTAACAAATAACAGTCGAATAGCGACTATCTTATGGATGAAACTAATTTTTAATGCCTTCCAAGTGAAAAATATCTAAAGAATCTTTGTTATTTCAAGACGATTGAGATCTTGACTGTTTTGCAGAAAAAACAAACATGGACCAACAACTTGTTTAATTTGTCATGAAAATGCTACATTTAAAAAGTATATATAATTTTACTCGTCACTATACCAATAAGCACAAATCTCTCTCTTTCAATGCCTCCTTTTTTTGAGCAACAAAATATTTGAGGGTGGGGGACATGGGATCATTGATAAAAGGAAATCCAGATTACCCCATAACAAGGTAAAAAAATGCATTGAACTCTTTTTTTTTTTTTTTTTTCTGTGAGTTGAGTTCGATGAAGTTTAATATAGTTTTAAAATAAAATCCAAAACTATCAATATTTTGATCAATGTTTGCATTTTAAATGTTCCTATAGCGCCCCCCTCCCCCGTTAATCTTCATATTGCGTCCCGCGAAAAATAGTCGTCATTTGTATGGGGCCCGCGTGAAATAGTTATCGTACCTAGGTGGCTTGCATAAGAAAGAGATTGAGTACCGCTGCCATAGAGAGAAGCATTTGTGGAGTGGTCTCTCTCTAAAATGAAAAGCAACCTACCGGCTATTGTTATTATTATTATTTTTATCTTAAAAAAATCCCGTGATTTATGGATGCTAAACCTGCAAACCATTTATTATTTTCCGGGTTTTTTTAAAGTTTTTACGGACTTTTTGCTCAGCCAGTAGTAGAATTTCATACTGCTTCCGGAACTAAGCAATAAAGTTATATATCATTCATAAAGTGTTAAGGAGGTCACTTCACGAAAATCCATGAAAAAATCGATTTCTCAAGTTTAATTGAAACATAAAATACCATTCTTTTCTTTCTAATGCAGTTTAAATTTTTGCTCTAGCTTAATTAGAAGTATTTTTAATATTTTTTTTAAAAAAGTTGTTTACTTCTGTCAAATCCAAACCGCTGATTGCCACGCCCTCTCAAATCAAAACAAAAGACACATGCTACTTTTCAGCCTTATCAAATGGTTTGAATTGATTAAAAGAATTTATTTTGATCAGCAACTTATTCAGGAAAGAAGTGAAGTAAATAGTTGTAAATGTTTGTTACAGCCTATTTTTTACCTCGTTAAATGCAACGAATTTCTACTATAGTGGGCAATAGTGTTTTCCATCAAAAACATTAATAAAACGTTTACAAAACGTTTTTTAAACTCTGTTAAGTAATAAAATGTTTAAAAAATGAAATAATTTGGAAAAAAATGTACAAAAACCCAAACTTTTGTGGATTTAAATGTTGATAAGTCAGACATTTTCAACATAAATAAATCTCAGCTTTAAAATCTAAGTTAGGTAAGTTTAATAAAGAGTATGTTTCTTTTTTAGATTCATTTGAATGTTTCTGTGAAATTCCTGACATTTTACTGTTCTTTTGTGCTTTGAAACAACATTAATTACATAAAACTAATGTAAAAACCAAGGTATTCACATAAATTTTGTTCGCCAAATCTAGGGTTTGGCTACAAAATTGTTAATATGTTGTGACTTTTGTGGTCTTATTCAAACATTTCTTAATACCAGGTTTACTAAAACAGTAGTTAATCAAAAAAGATGCAAAATTATATGAAGTGGACACAATAAAATTTCATATGCTATGAGGTCTATTTAAAAAGAAGTAGTTACAAAAATATTTTGCGGAGTTATGCATTTGTCACCTACACCATAGTGGTTTTACGATTCCATGCATACATTAAATAATGCGACAGAGAATGTAACCAACGTGTCTATGGCTTTAGCTGCTGCCGAAACAATATTTAATAATGGATAACCCAATGTACCAGTGGCTATGAATGGTACCTGGCTAAAAAGAAGCTATGCATTTCTAAATGGTGTTGTTACGGCAGTTAGTTTGGACACTGGGAAAGTTGTTGATGCTGAAATATTATCGCAGAAAGGTTCATGTAATTTTAACAGCGATGTACATAGCAATGAGTGTTCGGCAAGTTACATTGAAAATAGTAGGGGAATGGAAGTTAAAGAGGTGCACTTTTTTTTTGTATCTCTCATCGCTCGCAGACATTACACAATTTACGATATACACAATATTTGGACTATTTGGGAACTCTAAAGCATACAAAGTAGTTTTAGAATCTAAGGATATGTCAATAGTGAAAAATTAGAATGTTTTGATCATGTTGAGAAAATGATGGGGACATGACTTAAGGCCTTAAAATCAAAATTAAAAGAATAAGAGTAGCGACAAGAATAAAAGTAGCTATTTTTAAGGCCATGTTTACTTCTTTTCTGAGCCCTCTTACATCCACGAAAGACATATAAGAGAAAGGGTAAGCGTCATATGTGCGTGGAGGCAAACTCGTCACTAAGGAATCAAAGTTCTGATTAAAGTTTAAAGATAACAAGATGTTAATCATATTTCAATCCTTATTTGGCAGAGCAGAGTTAATTCGAACCACACTACATACTTATTATATTTTGACATTGATTATTCAAATATTGATTAATCTATTTAAAAATAAAATCCGAGTACCATGTCTCTCTAATAATAAAGCAGACCTGTCACCATTTTTACAATACAAGTGTGACTCCTGGCACAGTATACCTGTTCCCAATTTCAAACAAAAAATACGATGCTAATAAATCAAATTATATAGCAACGCGTTCCGTACATCTAAATTCATTAAAATGAAGACAGAGGTAATTAATATGCACGCGGGCACGATAGATATAAACTCGATAAAGAAACCTCATTCCCTTATGCATTCTAAAAATATATGCAAAATTTAAAAGAAAAATCTTACTTAAAGTATTAATTATAAGATGAATTTCCTTCTAATGGAATTAAATATATTTCGAGTGAATTTTAATGATCACAACTTTTAAAGGAATACCAATTATTTTCTTAAAAGAGCACCCTGAGGTTAATACAAGTATAGTCTAATATATCGGAAGATCTTTTTATTTATTTAATAGTACACAAGCGCATAATTTTTTTTAAGAAACATTAGTTCGACAGTTTTATCATATGTTATCAGTTGAAATTACCATTGCAGTAGAACACTAAATTTCACAAACATAAAAAAATCCGAAATAAAATAAAATTTTACTTATTTGCAATAAAATGAACTAATTTGATATCGGATTGATAAGCGCCAATCTTTACTTGGCGCGGTGTTTTATTCTCGCCAAGCAGCACTTGTCAAATGGTATAGAATAGAAGATAGCAGCTTAGCTGTAACA
The DNA here is from genome assembly GCA_019973935.1 of Trichonephila clavipes. NCBI lineage: Eukaryota > Metazoa > Arthropoda > Arachnida > Araneae > Nephilidae > Trichonephila > Trichonephila clavipes. Next base: position 502,755 of record BMAU01020051.1, read on the forward strand.
AATCGTCAGCGAAATAATTTTAAAGAATTGCTTTTTACTGCGGGAAATTTTTAAAATACTGAAAATGCCTGGGGAATTTAAATTAAATAAAAAAAGTAGTTAAAAGTTTTTTTTGCTTTTTTTTTGTGGAGATCAACATAATTAAAGATTAATACCAGGATTTTGAAAAAAAATAAAAAAAATATGATTAATTTATAAATGCCGGCGATAGAAGTAAAAGTAAGTAAAATATTAAAAATAAATTGTTTCAAAAAATAAAATAAAACATAAATGAACTAAAATTTCAGAGCGAAAAAAAACTATGAAAATTAATAATTATTGATTGAGGTATGTTATATGAATTCGGTTCAGAAAAATCTTAATTTAAAAAAGAGACTAAAAAGTCAATACTTTTAGAAAACAAAATGGAACAAAAGTGGGAATTCTACAAAATTCTACTAAAAATATTCTACACAAAAAAAACAAAATAAAAAAACCGTATTCTACAAAAAAAAAAAAAAAAAAAAAAACGTCCTGGTACATTACTATGACATTAGAAATATCCTTATTCGAAAACAGCACAAAATACAACAATACACTAAGACAGTAGCTTGAAGAAGAAATTTTAAAAGAAATTCAATTTAAATCGTCTGAAATTAATAGGGTTTCCGCAAAAAAATAAACAAACAAGTAATATATGAAAAAAAGGTCAACAAAGAAAAATTTTATTTTAGTTACTTTTTATGAAATAGTTACAATTAATATAAATATGTTTAAACATATGAGATAATCACAATATTAAGAGACAAAACACAAAGTTAATTTATTTGCAATTCTCCTTTCTATAGAGGGTGTTGGATTCTCTCTCTCTCTCTCTATTATTTTTGTTTGTTACGATTTATTCATTAAATGTAACTATTCCAATAAAATAACATAGTAAAAAGAAATTAGGCCATCCCAGGTGGGTTTCTTACGTACGACCTTTAGTCCAACGCGCTATACATTGTGCTACAGGGACACTGCGAACGAGTTTCCTTCTATATATGTTTTTGGACTATTATTTTTATTTGTTGTTTTTTATTCATTTTTAATTTAATTAATGAGTTTATATTTAAAAAAACTGTAAATATCAAGTGTCATCCACTACAAGTTTAAAAAATGTATTTGAATTCTGAATAGGTGAATAAAAAGTGTTTTATTAATGATTAAAAATTTGAAGAATAAATTAATATATAAAAAGGGAGTGAGAGTGAGAACTCTAATAGTATAGGAATCGAAAGCACACTATAATATAAGTCATCTCCATGGCAACAACATTATACATGATAAGAACATTAGGGTAACTATATTGTCGTATGTTTTCACTCATTTTGGCTAACATAAATAACAACTTGGTGCCTTGAACTCCGATACTAAATTAATACAAAAAAATAATTTAAAATTAATTTCGAAATTCAATATATAACATATTTTTCATAAATTGTAATTAGTACCACCGTTTACGTGAACACGAGTTACACTTATTTTTAACAAATCACACAGCGAATGCCTTTATCACCATTTTAAATATCTAAAAGTTTGCTTACATTGACTTCATTACTTACACAAATGAATAAAAAGTTCTAAGAGCATTGATATTTTATTAAAGCAGAAATATGTATTTTCGTAATGGATTTGATTTCACAAAATTGGAAATTGTAAGTCAGAAGAGTTTATTCCGCGTTCTAGGGATATCTTTTCGAATTGGCCATGAAATGAACCGAGTTAATTTCCCGATTTATTTATTTACTTAAGGATTATTTTACGGCCAAAAGTGAAATTGAAGTCAGACTTGTTTGTAAAACTCAAAGAAGTGTTATTTGAGAGAAGAAAGCTTAGAGATTCGATGTAGCTCTAGATGTACTCCAACGGAACGCAATTTTCGACGGAATCAAACACATATTTACTATTGCATTTTTATTGATTCTTGAACGAAGGGGTCTTTGGATTTTTGCAGATTTTTATTCAATTTAAATATGCTGGGGGACACCTTCTCTAGTGTTTGTCTATCTATATAAGCTACATTTCTTTTTTTTTTCAGCAAAAAAAAATTGTTGTCAATAATTTCATGCATAAGAATTTTTAAAGTCCTCAGATGTTGTCGTTAATGCATATTGCTTTAATCCAAAAATACATAGTATCTGCTTTAAGCAGCTTACTCAATTTTTTTAAACAAAAATAAAGAGTTAATTTAAAAAGAATTAAAAATCGATCTCAGATATTCTTAATGAGTAACCGTGAGTGACTACTTTAAAGAAAATGATTATTGCTTAAGGATGGAAAATTTCACCCAAAACGTCTAAAAAACTTCACGGCAGTTAAAAATGTTACTTAAATAGGAAAAGATTTGAGGAAAAATGCTTTCAGAGTTTTATAAAAACACAATGCAGTCATTTTTATTTCAAGAAGGAATGTAAATAAATATCGATGCAAAACCGTTCCAGTCCCTTTGGATTCACTCCATTTTATAGCTACTAAAATGAAGTAAATTTGCCCAGAAGCTCAATTAAGAATCAAACTAGAATCTTAATAGGTTTATTATTATTTTTTCGTCACAAACATACTTATAACTCATTTTGGAAGAAATAAACAAAAAAGAAGCATATAGAAGAAAAGAAAACATTTAAAGAAAGAGAGAACAATGTGTATTCTATTTATATTTCAAATATATGGCAAGAAAATTGTGTGGCTATTATACTATTTCTGCACTTAATACAAGCTAAGTTATACCTTTGTAAAAGTTACTGCTGTAAATAAGAACTGAAATAATTCTTATAAATGGACGAACTCCTTTCAGATAGTTTTTGTGTCCGTGTAGACTATTTCTTCAACCATAATAATCCTTTTTTATTTATCAAAGAATTTTGTTAACCCTAGAGAAGATGGGTCATCGATACTATCGTTAGCAATTCTGCAGGGTGATGAAGTCACCCCAATCCATTTTTTGTCTAATTGTTTTTATTGTGCAAGCTAAAAATCCTTATTTCGTGAAACCATTTCACTAAGAGTAAGCATACTTACTTACTTTTAAAGACTTTTCAATTTTTCTTTGAAAATTTGAGAAAAAAGTTCGATCAAACAAAACCAAAAGGTTTGAAATGTGTTTGACTTTTTCGTGAAGTTAATAAAGGACACAAATCACAGACACCTTTTGCCAACATTACAAGAATGATATTTGTGAGCAAAAATGTCCTATTTTGTTGAAGTTATTGTAATTTTATCTTCCTTTGATGATCGACAAATATCATTTTGAACTTTTTTTGCTTGTGTCTTTTTGACAGGGCGCAGTATGTCTTGTGGTGCTATTGCTGTGCAACATCTTTCTTGATGGAATTATTTAGGTAGCATTTGAAAATTTTCCTTCCCACTCAAACGTTTCATGTTCATCGCTTTTTTCAAATTTCCTTCCGCGACCTTGATTAACATCCAATATTTCAGAAGATTCTTCCCTTGTGCTTGATCAGTTTCAACTTCATTCAATAGACATCCCACAAATCACGTTTTATTTCTTTAAATTCTGTTCATTTATATTTGTAAACCATAATAAGTTGTACATCACAGCTATCCAAACCACTAAGTCATACACAGGGCGAAAAATCTATCCTGTTCATAGAAAATATTTTGGAACAAGAGTGGCTGCGCGGGGAACTCAGTCACCAAAAGTACCTTAACCTTGTAAAAAAACGTTTGCCACTTCCAGAAAAGAGGGAAATATGTGACATTTGAGTTCCCATGAAAACTGTCATATTGGAGGATACCGACAAGAAGTCATTGATAACAAATAAATAGTTTTCTCAGAATTAAAAATTTTTTAAGCCTTTGGTGACCCCGCGCAACCGCTTCCTTGTTAAACACAATTTTTCGGCAATTAATGAAGAAAAAAAGATATTGTGAACTCGTGAGTTCTTTTCCGACCGTGTTCGAATTGTGACAAGAAAATAATTGCAGACAGGATTTAGTCCCACTGTTTATTCCATACCTTCTATGGGACATTTCTTAAAATCAAGAATATATTGCGATGTTACAGGATTACGATACATCGTTCAGCCGTGTCTACTTTTCACGACCACCGTTTTTCTCGCCCCCCTCTCCTTCGTTCCGACCCTTTTTCTCCCTCGTCGTTGCCAGATCCTTTTCTCCATCTCGTCTCTCGTTCGACCTGTTGCCAGGTGCAGGCAGCTGTTCCTTACACGCCCCACCTAAGAGTAAAATTTGCCCCTTGTGGCTGATTTTACCATATCGAACACCAGGAACAGAAAATTCTACAAACCGTGACACAGAAAATCCACAAACAGAACACACAATAATTGCAACAGTCAAAAGTCTTGATGATTGTTCTGGTGAAAGTTCCTTAATACAAACACATGAAATAATATGAATAGTTCACCCAATTGAAATAGTGACTATGTTCCCAGAAAGATCTAAACTGTAAATGGGGATTGCAAACAGATACATGGAAAACACATTATACCCAAAAACAACACTAAATATACATTACAGTTTTTTATCTTAATCTAGACAATGTTTATTTCATTAACTCATGAATGAATGCTCAATGAGTTCACTAAATCTATATTAAGTACACAGTAAAAACTTTCCTACGGCTTTAATTTGCCTTTGGCCAGTATGATTTCCGACCCAACCCATCCTAATACAAAGTTAATTCGCTTTACACGATTTTTCCAAATTTGCATCAGAAGGTCTATATCGACTATTCGAGATATAACAAACTGCTCTAACATTCTTAAAACCTGAGCCGTTAAATTACATCCATAAGAAGTGTATTCAATCTTAAACCTCACTTTTTTAGTCATGCAAATTCCAAACGACATAAAGCATGCGGCATAATTCTTCGTGAGAGAACGACAGAAATACCAAATCCACAAATCCAGTACCGTGACCCACGATGCTGCGCTATTGTTTTCTACAAAACCTTCCTTTTTCGACAAAAGATAAATCTCGGTTCTCGAAAATATGTTTAACCAAGCTTCACAGGTTACCTTCGCACTGAGACTAGTCAACGGCACAGCCTCCCCCCTACCTAGTCTGCTGATCAACCAGACGTAAAATATATTTATGTCCCTTTAAGCTTGGCGGATCAATTGGACCTATCAGATCCATATTCCCCACCTCAAATGGCAATTCAGGCCTTGCCACAGGTGTACTGGATGATCGGTCTTTAATCCTAACCGATCGAGTGAGCTGACATTCTTTACATGACTCACAAAATTTCTTCACATCGGCCCTCAGACCCTCCCAAAAGAAAGAATACTTTATTCGTTCAAGCGTCTTCTTGGGACCCACGTGACTACTGAACACGGAAGTATGCGCTAGTTTCAACACCTCAGTTCTTCTGCACTTCGGAATTACCAGCTGCCCAATACTCTCCCCGAGTATTTTATCCCTACGAAATAGATACCCATCCACTTCGTAGTAGTTTCCTTTGCCTTCCTTAGTATACTTCCAAGCCAATGTTAACTCGGCACAACACTCCTGTTTGGAACGAAAACTATCAGCCACCATGATTCCTTTATCCATCTCAGCGGTCACCTCCTCATCCTTAGTACCCAATGTTCCCACTTCATTCCGACATGAAGTAATATTCCTTTGAGAATCCTCAATGTGCTCCTGTGCTTTCTCTGGTAGAATACCCGACGAAACCTCGGTTTCATCTACATTTCCTGAGTCAACCCTCAGGTCCTGAGAGCTTTGAGCCAGTGAATTATCTTCACTCTGGGCTCCTCCCAACATATCCAAAACATCTGGTGGAAGCAACACGTCTTCTACCAAAACTTCTGCCAAAGCACATAACACTTGCTGGTGCACCACATTAACCTGGCCACCGGTAGCCAGACCAATTGGAACATATACTAAAGGAAATTTAACCGCTGGACCGAAAATACCTTTCAAATAAATCGTGGAAGCTCCTTCAACCGAGATTCCAGGAACTAAGTCTTTCTTGATAACAGTAATTTCCGTACCAGAATCCACTAACGCATGGACTAATTTCCCATCTACACTGATAGATGTTTTCACTAATTTACTTAATTTGTCTTCAATAGCCCCCCTAGGAATGACTTTACCTAGCAAATCAACTCTAGCAGCTACCGTCCCATCTACCAATTCCGTCCCTTTTGTTGACACCTTATTCACATTAAGTCTTTTATTATCTACCTCTTTGTTTTTCGGACAATCCCGCTTAAAATGTTTATCTGATCCGCAGGTGAAACAAGCGATTTTTTTAATTTCAGTTACTTGACTCTTATCAAAGTTTTTCCTAGAAGAAAAATTATCTAACTTTTTCTCCCCAAATGGCTGTTTACCCCAACTACCATTAAAACTTCTCTTTTCACTATCATTCCATTTAGCTCTCTCAGGTTCATTGTAGGATTTCCCTTTGGAAGCATAAAATATATCACATTGTTTGCCCAAGTCCCTGGGTTTGTACCATTCTTCCCCTTGGAGCACACCAATATGGGTCGCCGTCTCAGAATCCAACATTTCAAACATTTTATCTGCTACGATCAGTTGATTAACTGACTCAAAATCATTCGCTTCTCTTAACTTACAGTAGTATAACCACATCGATGTTAAACGGGACGCGAACTGAGAGAAATTTTCGTCAGAGTTACGTTTGGCCTTTCTAAAATTTTCTAAACATATTTTTGGTGAGGGTTCATACTCCTTGAGCACAACCTGTTTTAAAGATTCGTAATCTTTTAATTCTTCTTCGCCTAGGTTAACTAATAAGTTTGACACTTTGTCTCCTAACATGCATAACAAAACCTTCGGTTTAAACTCGTCGCTAACCATTTCACTAGCGAAAGCCTTTTCAAGACTAGAAAAAAAAATAGTCCCACCCGTCTGATTTATTGGGTACCTTTACAGTTAAGAGCCTGACCATTTTAACTATTTCATCTAAAGATCTCACGCTTGAGGTTTGACCATTATTTTGAGTAGCACTCTGATTAGCGTTCCTAGATAATTCTATTTCCAAGCGTAATTTTTCAATTGATAATTGTTCTTGTTGTTCTAGTTTTTGCTGCTGTTCTGTCTCTAACCTTTCGGCTGTAATAACTTCCAATAACTCTTTTGCCTCTTCCTCCTTGTAATATTTACTAGAGATTATTAAATTCCTTAAAACAATTTTAGACATAGACGGATCAGGTGACTCATCTAAGTCCCGCGCTAATTGAATTAAGTCAATTTTCTTACTTCTAATGAGAAATGCCATTTTTAATCAAGCTAAACCTAATGCCAAATTACCTTCTGACAAATTTAACTACAAACACATAAATGACCTAGTACTATATATTTAACAAGCAAGAAAAATTCTACTCGTTTTTTCTAAGAGTACTCAAATTCCAGAAACACAATACGAAATATGTTTACAATAAAACTTATATGAGACACAGTTATTTGTTACTAATCAAAACCTTTTTCAAAATTAAAAAAAACACAATTAACAACATACTTTAGCTACATTACCATAGAATTATTTCTCAAATCATAAATCTACTCTTAGTTTCTTTTTTTTAATTAAAAGAATCTTATGCAGGAAACAAAAAACCAATATACATATACATCCTACATTACGAGCAAAGGAAATAACCTCAGATTGCATTAAACTATCAACTAACTGACAAATTGCAAAACTTTTGCTTAAAATGAAAAACAATCATTTAATATTAAAAAACATGCCACATTCTGAGTCATAAATAACCTACAAAATCTCTTATTTACAACCTTTTAACAGGAAGTCTACTTGAAATACATATACATTTTTTTTAATGGATATTTTTTACCCACTCAAACATACATTTTTCGCAACCATTATTTCAAGATAAATTAATCTATTTCTTTTTTTTTTTAAATTCTGCAAACTGAATTGTTATGCAAAACACTTTCTATACCCAGATTTTAATTTTTGAGACAACTTCAAAACAGTAAAGAATGATGATAAAAAGAAATTATAGTTTAACACTAGAACTCTAAATACCATATTTTACAACATTTAAAATGATACCCTATCATTTCCAGGTAAAATAAGTACACAATTTTCTTATTTCATCTACACAATAATCCAACAACATAAAATATTGCAATAAACCAATGAAATTTTCTTTTATCAGATATATCTGCTTTTTCTATTTTATTTTTAAAAAACAAATTAAATATGACTGCATCCCATTACTTTTTAAATATTCACACAATATTTTAACTTAGGGGAACAATAGCCACCTACCTCGACATGAAAGCTGTTTCAGTACTTGAACACTTTTCAGATCACGGCTCCATTCATCAGAAAATGAAGAAAAATACGACATCTGTTCGTTCATATCCCAACTCGGCAGGTGATGGTAAAACTCCATATGAAGAAGGTCTTGTTTTTTTTCACTTGAAACTGCTGCAAGGCAATTCCCGGGATGCACGTGGTCATCAACTTGAAGATACACTGCAGGGTTCTATTTCCTTGTTAAAATTTTTCTTTCAAACTGAATGTCCACTAGAACCTTGTTCACAATTATGTAGTACGAACACCGATCATTTTGAAATATTTTTTGTTCATTTAAATTCTGCTCCATTGCATCCCACTTCTGACACCAGTGTAAACTCGTGAGTTCTTTTCCGACCGTGTTCGAATTGTGACAAGAAAATAATTGCAGACAGGATTTGGTCCCACTGTTTATTCCATACCTTCTATGGGACATTTCTTAAAATCAAGAATATATTGCGATGTTACAGGATTACGATACATCGTTCAGCCGTGTCTACTTTTCCCGACCACCGTTTTTCTCGCCCCCCTCTCCTTCGTTCCGACCCTTTTTCTCCCCCGTCGTTGCCAGATCCTTTTCTCCATCTCGTCTCTCGTTCGACCTGTTGCCAGGTGCAGGCAGCTGTTCCTTACAGATATAATTTTAAAACATTCTTCTTTCATGAAAAATACTTCTAAAAGAATAATATTTTACCTATAGACAGCTGACTTCTGTACAGAACTTGAAATAAAACTTCTGATATATATTCTTCACAAGTGGAGTTCTTCATATTTTAACATATTAGAAATGATAAATGTTTTTAAAAAACACCGATCATTATTTCGATTGATAGTCATTCTAAAAATGTGAATTTTTCAAAAATTCTAATACAGGATCTAGTAAAATCTTAGGCATGCAAAATATAACTATTGTAGAAGCATTTCTATAAAATGAGAATGCTCTGAAAACACGTAATTTATCTTCATTTTTGCCAGTAAATTGTATGTAAATATTTTTTTATTGTTAAAATATTCTTAAAGCAATTTATGTTTATATTCTAATTTAACTGACACTAAATATCGTAAAAAATATTCATTTATGGGCCTTAGCAAGATCACTTCCGAACGTAGTCGGCAACTTTTTGAAAAAATGATTTAGGAATTAACTTGAAAATATATGAAAATGGAAATATATATATATATTCTATTTATGAAACTTGAAATAAAAAATAACTTAAAATTCGAATGAATTATGTAATATACATATTTTCAAAATTTATTGCATTAACGTTAAAGTTATAAGCATCATAAGCTATAAACTGGAATTACGTCTAAAAGCTTGCATAAATGAATACCATTCATTAAGTTTCCTTTTAGAAAAGTATAGTTTTTGGTGATTAAAGTAAAATGAAGGAAGATGTATATATAATTATTTTGAACTTATTTTTTACTATACATATATTCGCTACCCCGCATGGTAATTATTTTCAACCAATCACCATTCGTTTCTCCTTTTCTCTCTCCATCTTGTTTTCCCCCGATAAAAGGGAAAAAAAATACAGAAAAATTTAAGAATGTGAGGCGAAAAATGCATTGTTATTCAGATCTCTCCAAGCTTTCGTTAATTTAACGATAAAATCTTTATTTATTAACTACAAAATTTTTTATTAACTACAAACATAAATTTCACTTCTCGGAAATTATGATAATAAGTAACGTCCTTAATTACGGAATATGTAGAAATATTTATGTTAAGAATTTCTTTTTTTCCACTTTGCACGTGCAAAACTGAAATCCTAATTACTGAATCACGAAAGTTCGAATATTACCTTGGGTTAAATCTGATTATATAGTTTTAATTTATGTACTATTTCTTAAAAAACTTTTCTTGAAAGACAAAAATAGAACAAGAAAACTACGAATTCTGTTTGATATAATTTTCTAATGACAGATATTTAAGTAACATATTTAAGAGGTAGTAGCAATAAAATCTTTTATCTCTCTTAATACTGCGAAAAGAACTTATTGTTTTACAGAAAAAAACATTTAAATAATTCAAAACAGTAAATTAAAAAATAAATTATCTGTAATACCTGACATACTAATTTTACCTAAGCGAATATTTCATTTCGTAAATTTTAAAAAAAAGAAGCAGTGTTGGAAGAATTTGTCGCATCGTCAGCATATTATATGTAGTCAAAAGTTTTCATTTGCTTCTAAATATTTTTTTAATTCAATTTGTATTTGTAAAGATTTTATATTATTCATTTCATGTTTACTCACCCAATTATTAGTCATAATTTACTTTTTCTAATATATTATGCTTTAAAAGTATTATTTAATAATATGCTAAGTGAAGTCTTCAAAATTTTCCCCGTGGATCAGGACTATAAAGTTTCACATCAAAAGCCTCCTAAATGTGGTGTAAATGAATATTGAGTTAAGTGTGTGTCTTTCAAAATTAAATTTAAAAAAACATTACTTTCAATTTTAGTTTCTAAAAAAAATCTTATTAATTACAGACAATTATATAAAAAATTAAAAATAAATAATCATTGAAACTCAAACGCGTTTAAAAATTCTTCTGCACGTGTTTAAACATTTTTACTATTTCAGTATGGAAATTATAGTCGGGGGCTTTCATAACAGTATGTACTAATTTTATATAAAAGTATAGTTCAATGTATACTATATAATGAAAATAGATTACAATATTTTAATCTACAATGAACAAAAAGTAAAAAATTAGTATTTGAGAATTCAATATACATACACATACACATATATATATATATATATATATATATATATATATATATATATATGTATATATATATATATACCGTAAGACCCCGCTTAACGCTGTTTCGTTTAGCGTTGTTTCGGCTTAACGCTCTTTTATATGAATTGTGGGATTCCCCGAAATAGCAGGCAGCGTTAGGCTTCACGATATCCGAAGCAGTTTATCTGTGTTTCTTCTTTCCGGCAGTATTTTATGAAAGTCTTTTTATCGTTTCAAACATTTGTTGACGTTATTGTAAGTATAAATTTATAAAATATAACGATTGTATAGTGACAAATAATATGATTTTTAGTTATAATCATGGGTGATAATAAAAACAACGAAGATAAAGCATAAAAAAAGCATTTCACTAGAAACTAAAATTCAAATTAGAAGATAATGGTGATTAGAAGATTATATACTGGTAAACGTCAATCTCAAATTGGCGCTGCATTGCACACATTTGGCAACTTCAACAATAAGGACAATTCTTAAGAATGAAAATATATATATATATATATAATCGCGTGGTAACACTGCAGCTAGAATTACCCGTCATAGAAATAAAACAATAGAGGAAATGGAAAAACGACTTTCTATATGGATTGAGAACAAAATTGAACACAAAATGCCGCAAAGCTAATCTACCTTCTTGATAGAATGGCAGAAAATTGGAAATACAGAAAAGACAGAATGATCTGAAATGTAAACATACTGACTTAGAATTTTATTTATTTTTATATGCATATGCGTTTATTATGTTTCTATATTTGTAAGAAATAAATTTTTGTTTTATAGTTATAAAAAACATACTTAATAAATTTAATGGCAAAATACCTGACCAAATGTCTACCCATCTTCCCCTAACTTCATAATTTACATGATGAGAAAACCTCATTTAACGCTGTTTCATAATACACTCTACTTTGATGGAACGTATACCCCACGTTAAGCGAGGTCTTACTGTATATATATATATATATATATATATACAAGGTGCAACACACACACAAAAGAAACTAAGTGTGTAGCTTGAGAAAAGAGTGGAGATGGGAAACAATTGTTTTGATGACGTCATCCTATGTGGCCGCAGTAGCCAAGTGGTCAAGGCGAGTTCGAGCCCAGTACTCCTGAAGACTCTTCGTGTAGGGAAGCGTGGCACGTTGAATCTGTGAAGAGCTCAAATATTCTCCCGTTAGTCTGGTGGGGTAGTTAGGGGAAGGGGTGTCATCTTAGGTGTTGTCCTCGTTCTTTGATCATGGTTCAAAATTGCGAAGTCCGTCACCAAAAGCCCTCGTGTAGCTGAACAGTATGATGCTCACTTTGACGTCATCCTACACCCCTCCTCTATTCATGTAGCCAGTTTTGTCTTAACCGATGATGCCATTTGAGAATACTGCGTCATTGAGTGAACACATGCAGTTACATTCTGCCGGAAAATTGCCGAATCAACATCAAATTTCTTGTGAAACTTGAGATATTAGCCACGAAACATTTCAAATACTAACCGAGGTTTATTGAGATTAAACTTTGCCTCGTACCCATGTATTGGAATGGAATAAGCTGTGTTCAGGGGGAAGGGACAGTGTGGAAGATGAAGAACGTCCTGGGCGTCCAAGGTAAGCGATTACAGACTAAAAAAAGCTCTGGAATGGACGCGTTTTACTCAAATGACTAATCACTATAAATTCCTTCTGATCTCTTTAAATTGTAGGTCCCCTAACTTCTCTAGGTATCACATCTCATTTATATAAACATACTATGGTAGGTTATCAAGCGCATTTTCCTTAACCAATCTCTTGGCCTGCTGTATGACGTGGTTCGCAAAGGAACAGGGTGTTCTGTGTAGGCAGAAATAGAACATAAATGTGTACTTTGACAAGGATGAGTGAGATTAATTGAGAAATGCGTGCTGAGTAGAAATAAGAAGAGACAAAATAAGTAACAATATTAGAATGTACAATTTGGCAAACAGAAAGCGTTCCACGTAGCTAAATATTTTTGACATGTTATCATTTCAAATGAAGAAATAAATTTTGAAATTACTACCATGTTTGAAGTTATTTCAGATCAAAAGGCCTCTTAGATCACTGCGGTGTAAAAACATGAAGGACTCATTACATATGCTTTAAAATTAATGTCTGAATAACAAGTATTAATTGCGTCAGATCATAATTTTCCATTTCGCCAGCGTATTTCTCATTTTGTTATTTGTCAAGAAAGGATTTTTTTAAAAGAAAGTTTTCTGATTCCGCCGAGACTAAAAGCGAGGAATCTAATTACAGAAACGTGCATTTCGTGTTATTTATTTTATTAAGAAGGTGACAGAAGGGAGTAATTAAAATGCACTCCAGCAAGGAGGGATTCAAACTAAATTAACAAATATTCATCTTCTTATTTGCTTTAAGAGAGTACACAATAATTTAAAAATGGATCCTTCTCTTATATATATAAAATGTTTTCCAAATGCATTTCTTTTAGAAAGTTGAAAGAGAATCAGATGACTTCTCGATTGTTTATTTTTGAAAAGGAGTTAAGTATAATAATATGTTTTCAATGTTTATTAATACGATGGCCTTTACATGTGAATTGATCTTTTATTTGGATTGCTATGTTATGTATCATTTGAATTAATTTACATCACATGCTGAAGCAACAAGTTAACTATTGGTAACGGATCTCGTAATTTTAAAAGAAACCACTCTAAAATAACGAAAAGGACACCTGACTGTATTTTATCCAAACCTTTATATATGTGTAAAAAAGTATTTTGCATCAACCAGTGGACCACCAAGATGTTTTAGAGTGATCGAGTGAAGATTAGAAGTTAGTAATTAGATGACGAAATATTCAATACTGGCTAACAGTATGCAGACTAAGTTTTCTACTTAATACAACTGCAAGAACTAACTTTAGATGAAAATGTTTTATTCAATTTCTATCATTAACTACTTTCTATATATTTATAAATATATTTATTTATCTTGTTCAAATTTGCAATCGTTCATAAAAAACATTTTAAAGCGCTCAATTGAGCTGAAATTTTATATATTCGATTATTTTGGAGAACAATACAGTAATTTAATTGTAATAAATAAAAATCACATATTGTTCCAGTTTGTTAAAATTGTTATTAATGACCAGTTTGACGTGGTCAAAAAATTAAAAATAAATTCATTGAAACTCAAACGGGGCTAAAAATACGCCTGTCGTTGTTTAGGCCTTGAGCACTATTTCAGGTGACAGAAAATTATCGGGGGTAAAATTAACGAGTAGGGACAATAGATATACCACCTATCTAGTTCAATGTTTGCCTATATAATGAAAATAGATTACAATATTTTAATCTACAATGAACAAAAAGTAAAACAAGACTTTGACCCATTCAATATACATACACATACATCGCATATATATGTGTTCTCTGGGGTATTTGGTGACATATATATCAAGCCTTCCGGTCTGGAGTCTGATACTCTAACTACCAAGCTACCCATGGCCCCTCAATTGATTAAAACTAGTTGTTTAAGGGAACCGGGACGTTCTCGATGACACAAAATGAGAAAAAAATTTGGCTTTTCGATAGGAACATTATTTTCAAAATCAGTGACTCCATAATTAAAAATTTTATGAAATCTTTGTATCGTTTCTTAATATGTTGACAAAATAAAATTATTAAATTTATAAAATATTTCAAGAAATATAAGGATTGGAAAAAGTACACACCAAAAGAAGTTTTCGGATACATGGTGCTCTTTAGATACATGTATCTTTCCTTTTATAACATATAAAACCCCAAAACATGCTGTTTTAGTTATAAAATTGTACCTTTAATTAAATGTAATAGTTCTTTTATATTTCCTTGCTTAGAAATTTTTTAAAAATTTTTTTGAATTTTGACTTTTTGAAATTTTGATAAAAATGGCAATTTATTTTTTAGAAATTGAACAATAAAAGTAAAAACACTACCATTTCAGAAAAAAATTTAGCAGCATTAAATACATTATCATGACACAAAAGCTCATACCAAGTTTCATTAAAATATAACAAATAGATTTTTCTACACATGTACCTAAAAACTGAAAAAACACATTTTGAGAAAATTGAAAAAAAGTAAATAAAATAATACACTTACCTAAAATTTAAGGTCTAAAAATTCCCAGCACTGTACTCATCTTGCATTGATTGTTCTAAAGCATCCTGCTTTCTTTTAATTTGCCCTTTTGTTGTCCTAGCCTTTTTGGAAGCTGTAGTGTACTTTCATAATATCGAATAATCATTACTCATAATAATGGATCATCCTTACTCATAGTAATGAATTCTTGATCCTTACGTCTTATTGGCTGTTAAAGCCTACTATTGAATTTCATTGGTCAGAAGAAATGTGTCCTCTGGCATTTCTTCTATCTTTCCAGAATTCCACTCTGACGAAGGGAATATATAAACTCGAACTTAATTATTTGTTATGTTGGAAAATAAAGTTTATTTTTGTAAAATCACTGCAATTTTACTTTTCCACTCAACACAATACACCAAAAATGGTGACCCGTTCTTTGAATATAAAATTTAAAAACTTCTAATCAAAAATTTTTTTTCCAACGTTGCCTGTGCCTTCCGTAAATATGGAAGATATTTCAGCGGTTAAAATTCCAGCTTTTGTGTGTGTGTGTGTTTCATCAGTTCCTGCGCTATGGTTTGGGATGCTTGAATCGACCTTCGAATTGGCAGTTCCGAAGCCGATAACCGACGAACGCACTAAATATAATTATTGCGTAGCTCATTTTTCTCCCGATGCGGCAATGGCAGTTCGAGACGTCATTCTTTCACCTGGGAGCATAAATCCATATTCAAAGTTAAAAGATGAAGTTATTGCCCGATGCGGTGAAAGCAAAAGCCAGGAAATTCGCTGTCTCTTAGCCGGAGAGCAGATCGAAAACCAGAGGAATTATTTCGAGTGATGCAACGGCGATCAGAATCGCACAACGTGACTGATTCACTTCTTTTTTAATTATTTTTACAGCAGTTACCACCTAATGTGTAATCCATCCTTGCAAGTATTCAACCCCTTACAGCTCAAAAAGCTTCAGAAGTAGCTGATCGTATTTTAGATGTAACACCTGTACAGGTAAGTGCTGTATCAAAATATTCCAACGCCAATTCTGATGATAGTAGTGAATCAAAACTCCTCAAAGAGTTGAAACTTTTACGACAGGAAGTGAAAGAACTACGACGATCGAGAAGTTTTTCTCGAAATCGTTTCGATTCTCGCATTTCGATTCTCTCTCGGAAAGAGTCCTAAGTCAAAAACATCATATTTATGTTGGTATCATAAGAATAAAATAAATAAATCATATTAAGTGATATAAAAACACCAATCTACATAAAAACATGCTTCGTTCAGCTGTAAGATGGGCGTGGCAGTTGACGTGCGATAACGTAAACAAGAGGCGTGACAGCTGTTGCTTACATTTTAAAACCGCAATTACTCGGATATTAAGTTTTAAAATGAAGATTTGATAAAAGGGGAAAAAAAGAGTCAAAAAAGGTTACAAGTTTCATTAGCATTGAAATGAATCTTTTTACTTTTCACTCATTCGAAACTAAACAAATTTCTCTCTCTCTCTCTCTTCTCTTATCTCTCTATTTTATGAAAAATTTCTATTCACCAATTTTTTTAAAAAACTGGTATTACAAGGGAGCAAAGATAACATCCTTTTGAACGGAAAAAAAAGTACTAAATTCATGCCAGTAACGTGATAAATATAATCACACGCTTTCCACCATTAAAAACCGATGTTGAATTTGTACTTCTTGTTCTAACTGTAAAATTTAGAAACAATAGCGAATCTGATAATTGGGTCAAGATGTTCAAGTGTTAAAATGTTTCAACATAAGAAATAAGTTATTTTATTATTTGTATACTTAAAGGTCAGGAGTATTTTATTTATTTAATGTATGTTTTTGTGTTATTATTGTTGACAAATTTGTACTTTAAAAAAAATTATTCTGCAAAAAGAAAAAGCTGGCAACAGCGAAACGCACGAATAGATTGGTTGAAAACACATGATTACATTTATCACGTGACTATGACGTTTTATAAATTTATGAACAGGGCTAGAAACACTTTGTTGTCATTATCATGTGATTATGACGCCGTATGACTGAAATCTTTTTAAGTAACAGTTCCCACAAACAATTCAATTCTAGGCAAAAGCCACTTTTATACTAGTTCTAAATCATACTAATCAAATCATACCAAATCAGCAAAACAGTTTTTTAAACGCCCTTTTTACACCCTGCAGTTGCACAGTCCTTCCAATAATTTCCTGACGCTTGGTTTTCGGTAGCACGCCACAATACGGTCTGCAATCAACCCTTCCCCGGCTTGTGAGAGAGACCGCGTGCGCCCCATTGTGTCATATCTTCGAAAGTGAGTTTTTAAAGCTATTTATTTGCAATCATGCATTTTACTCAAAAGAAGTCTGTTCTGCGATATATTAAATTATATTGCAATGGTAGTCCCACATCTGAAAAAACTTAAAAATACTTGTAGTTTCTTTTCTTTTATTATACTTTTTTAGTCTAATCTTCATTAACATTTTGTGTCAAATTTGTAATTTTTATTGTTTTAGCCTGTCTCATTTTGTTCATTCAACTGGCTTTTTTTTGTACAATTTGGTGTAGTTGCTTTTATTAGACTTTACTCTAGGTGTTGGAGTCTTGAATTAAAATTGAGTTACGGGGAAGGTCAAACTATCTAGATGGCCTGTCAGACCGAGTGCGCTTGATTCTGTTTCACTCAGAGGGGCACACGACGAAGGGCTAACCAATTAATATTCCTTGTTGTTGCCGTGTCCCTCCTGTAGAGAAGGATAATATTCCTTAAAACAATACTACAAATAAACAATTTTGCGGATTATATTTATGTTCTCAAACGACTTTATACGCTTTCATAAACGCTTTGATGCCAGACAATGTTCGATTAATTATTATTTAAAAATCCTATAATTCGTGTTAAAAAAATCTTTAAATTTAAATTAGCATTGCAAAGTGAATAAAGAAGACTGTAAAAGGTATTTGAGAATTAGAATGGAGGAAAATAAGCTGTTTTTTCATAATCGCTTGGGATAAAGTTCAATATAATCATTCATAATAAATTCCTTCCGTTTTGAGGTATCATTTACAAATTTTGGACAGTGATAAATATGAATCATTCTAAAGTAATTTGAAATATTTTACGCCCTAAATGCAAAGTGGAAGTCGTTAAATATATGATCAATAAAATTTATTATTTTTAAAATTGTTCATGTATTTAATTAATCGTAAGACTTCTTTTAAGTCAGTGCTGGTAATTTTTTTCTATATCTATCGAATTTAGTATTTTATCCAAGGAAATAATAAGTTATAATATTTACACTTTTATCTAGAGAGATTTCAAGTCTCTTATGCATTTAGGAAGTAATCATTATTTTAAAAATGAGAATTAGTATTGTTGAAGCAAAAAAAAAAGAAAAAAAATTTATAAATTTCATGCCAAAGAGGGACGGGGAGCAGTGATTTGCGTTAAAGTTTCATTTTTGGTAAATAGATATCGGATGTGATTTTTTTAGCATCTTAACTTGTGCAATTGAGTTAACTCGGGCGCTCTAAACAGGTCATACTGTGCTCACTCAAGATAATCCAAGAGGGGTTGTATTTCATCCCCTGCTGTATTTTTTACACTCGAATAAAAGCAAGAGACTTCGGCCCTCGTAAGGCTGCAAAATTCGGGAGATGGAAGTGTTTTAACGCACTAAAAAAAAAACTTAACAAGTTCCTATGCTGTGCTAAAAGGAATAGCAAAGAAAAAATGAAAGAAAGAGTTTCGTTACTCGTGTCTACTACTTGCAATGTTGGGCTCTGGTGCTGCACCTTGCTTTCAAATATATCACATAAATTGTAAGTAATTTTTTTAAATGCAAATAAACTACTGTTATAGTTATTTCTGCTGAAAAATCACAAATAAATCTATTGACTGATAAAAATAGGTTTTCTTCCGAAACAGCAATTCGAAAATAAAGACGATAAAAATCGACGTACGTGCAATATTGCACAATATTCAACTCTAATCTACAATATAGATCAAAATCCGAAATTAAAAAAAAAATTGGATTTATTTGTAATTTTTTTATTTATTTACAAAAACAAGACTGTGTGTGAAATAAGTTTTCTTAAATTTAAAAAAAATAACTTTTTGCCGTTTTTTTTTTAAAAAAAGTGTTTTAATGGGGATGTAGTAGACAATGTAAAAAGAAAAAAGGTAATATATCTTTTGAAAATGCTGGAGAGAAACTGTTCCAATTTTTTTAAAAACATCTTAGCAAACTTTAAAAAAATGATGGAACTGCTTCAATCTCAGTAAAATCGACAAACATTAAAAAAGCATTAACTATACATCAGCCTACAGAATTGAAGACAGATGGCACAACTATCGCATTGGTATTGTACACTTGTTGTAAAAATGTGTGGTTGTGATTTGCTTTTTGTGATAGAGATGGTTGACGCAATACGACAGTGTTTCTTTCAATCATAATTTTCATCCACTCTCCCCCCCCTCCCATACAATAGCAATGCATTGGATGCAATAATAATCTACTTTGACGCTAAAGATACAATGCGATTTTAATCTCTTCAGTCCTACAGGTGTATATAGACGTCTCTCGCTCATCCAGTGCATTAATTTTCCCGGACGTACATATACGTATTCTGATGTACGATATTTTCTGTGAACTGCTATCCATAAAATTTATCCGAAGGCTTTGAAACGCAGTAAAAGGACCTTAACACTGTTTGCCATAGATTTACATATTTAAGAGGATTAGCGTCTTTATTCCTCTTTTCTACCCCCCCCGCAACACACCACATACGCTCGCCTGCTTGTTAAAAAACTGTTGTATTGAATAGCGAATTGCGTAATTTTTAATCGGTATTTAAAGGATTATTTATAAACCGTACAGATTATAAAGATAAGTTGTGCATAACTTTTTGTATATGACAGGCCTACGGGGTCACTGGTAATTATTAAACTAGTTCTGAGCTTAGTATTGTGAAATTAATTATAAAATTCATTGCACAGTACAGATGTATTTATAAGTGTATCATGTCATTATAAATGTGTATTTTATTTTTTTATTATGTCAGAATATATTGTATTTGTTTATTTTGAGTAAATTAATAACTTTTTAAAATACAGTTGTACCTGTTTTTGTGCGGTAGATAGGGACCACATAAAAATAAACGCACAAAAATTTTTTTCAAAAATTTCATAAATTTTCACATAAAACAAACTCTAATTCATGGAAATGCAACAGAATTTTTTTTACGTGTTGGATAGGGACCACATAAAAAAGTTGCATTTTCAAAATATGCTAATTATTTACGAAATTTATTTAAGAGTACTTCCATAATCAAATATATAATTAAATCAATACACACGGAAACATTTTAAAAACATATTGTTACGTAGATCCGAATTCGAGGATTTTATGCAAAACAATCGCAAACAAAATAAACAGTTCTTTAAGAGCGATGCGAATTTATTATCAAAAGTCCAATCCACTAAATACAGGATTCAGCAGCAATACTCACAGAGTAAATCTCCGAAGGTCTTCACACCTTCAAAAGCATTCAAACACAATTGCCAGTGTTTAAAAATACACATATGTACACAGATTATTGATGGGGGCCGCCTTTCCATAAGGATTACAACAGTAATTTGTATATCGGCCCTGTTGTTGTTTACAAGCAGAGGAATTTCTGGGAGTGCCTCTCACCCCACCGAAAAGGGTGACGCATTTCCCACGCCTGGAAGAAGGCAATGTACCCATAAATATATCATGATATGGGATGTTTTTTGGGAATTTCCGCGTTTTGGGGGAGTCATGGACCCCGGGAAGATATCCCTCCGCTGACTTCAGACCAATCAGAAAAGCTGATTGTGTTTTCGAAAAAGAATCCTCTCCAGAATACATAGGTAAACCGCCGCGAAATATAAGCGCTTGCGACGAATTTAGACACTCTCTGACACAAATTTTATCACCGATTTTGGTCTGACGACCCTTTGACAAATTGCCGAGGTTGGAGACTCCCGAGATGGCACACCATGTTTCTCTCTCTCTCAGATCCTAATTCAGTTAAGTGATAATGTATATCTTTAGTAATTAACGTAATTTAAATGTTTTGTAAATAAATTAGGTGTTAATTTAAAGAACGGCTTTTTAATTTAGTGTCCGTTTTATTTGTCTTTAATGATTAATGTCTAAATTTAAGCTATAGTGTGACGCCAAATGTTAATTTAGAACCTGGGTACTAAAGAACGGATAATAAGAAATAAATTAAATTAACCCCGTTAACCGGGCGTTGCATTATAATGGTGCCAGTTGACCAGAATCTTAAAATTTTTTTTGGTCGTTAGAATTTTTTTTTTTTTTTTACATCCTTTGAGTTAGAAATTTTTTTACAATTTTTTTTTTTTGTAAACGTTTCTTGATGGATCATAAGGACAAATTTTCATCTTGTGTGCTACTGTGTATTTTATGTATTGCTTGAATTTGATACTGTGAATTTTTTTTCTTTCAGTTTTGTCAGAGAGTCCGGGGTGCAACGATGACGCAGGTACTTGTGCTCTTTAATTTTTTTTCTCCTTCAATATTGATGTGAATTTTTTTTTATGCATGTATGTACGCGAGAGCCGATTAGCTAAAAGTTTCATTTAAATTTAAGAGTTCATGAATTTCTGTTGAACAATTGAGGAAAAGATTTAACACGCATGTCAATCGGATGATTCCATTTATTAAGAGATTTTCATATTTGCATTTGAAAAATTTGGATGATTTACAACCAGACGAGACGGAGGTTAAGGGTATTGTTCCAAGTCCACGGTATAATTTAAGGGCTCGTGCAGGTAATTCGGCTCGTTAAATACGTTTCTGCGCTAAAATATTTGAGGGAGACTTAATTTTTTTTTTTTTGCAATTTTACGCTTCGTCATTTCGAGCACGCATTGAATGATACCTGTCTCATAGTTGCACCTTGTTTCATGTTATGTTTTATGTTTTTTTTTTTAGTTATATCAAATTTTGTACTCATTTATTTAATGATTTCCTGTTATTTAATGAATTCAGTTAAAATTTTTTTTATGCAGTTTGTTTTATGTCTTGATTTTTATGCTTAAGTGACATAGTGTTGTTTGTGGGTAATATCAATTTTAACTCTAGATAAAATATTTTCATGCTGTGTGTTTTTGTGCAATATCTTAAATAAATTTGTAATGCAAGTGTTATTCAATGATAATGATGTACGTACGTCAATTTTAATTTTAGTAATTTCAAGCTTTAATTTATGGTTGTGACAAAGGTCAAATTTTGGGGTCTCTGGACACCTGTCATGAAATTTGAATGTTGTTATGATACATACATATTTTAAATTTTTTTTCCCTATTACATAATTTGTTTTGTGATTATTATCTAGAATTTCAATAATTTTTTCATATAAAAGGCTCCTTTATTGAATTGTTTAGTTTATCCTGAATTGATTGTTTATAACTGTACTTTCTGGTTAAATTTTTTTTTTGCATAGAAGATCAATTTTGGTAGCAGCATTTTTTTGTTAGAATCAATTTTATTGCTAAATTGTGTTGGTGTATTAATTTTAAGTGGTTGTGTATTACTAAATGATGATAACATTGGAATTTATGCTTGTTAAGATATGGATAGAGATTGTTGTTTGAATATTTTCTATAAGATATTGGGTTGAAACTTTTAATATGTTTTTTCCCGCGCATGTTTTTTTTTTTATGTGAGATGATTGCTAACTTTGACTTAATTTTTTTTTTTGTGTTGCCGTTAAGTGTTTTAATGCTCTTCTAATTTCTGCGTTGTTTGTTTTGCTATAGATTTGGAATTTTTTTTGTTGTGGTTATTCAGGGGTTTAGATTACTTGTGGTTCTTAAATTAATGTGCAGTCAATCATTGTGTCTCGCTTGTGTGCTAAACTACTAGGAATTGAAGGTTTTGTTTGTCGAGATAGTATTTCTGTTGGTTTAGATTAATTATGGTTGTTAAACGAATTTGCAGTCAATAAGTGTGTCTCGGTTTGTGCTAAACTACTAAAATTTTGATTTTTTGGTCGGTCGATATTGTATTTTTTTTTTTCTCGTTGGGGCTAGGCTTACATGTGTTGATTTATGTCAGTGCGGGTAGATTATTTCACTGAGTGTTGACTTGTTCTGGATTTTAGTACGTAGTTCTGCTTGTTATTTGGTAAAAAGTTTTTTTTTTGTTGTTGGTCAGCTAATGGTGTTAAAAATGTTTCGTCCATTCGTTTCGAAAACGTGGGGAGAGCTTGTCCGCACCCCTTTTCGTCGTATCCCCGCACGACATCCGGTATAGGACAAAACACTGTTTGTTGGTTGGAATTTCTGTTTATTGGTTACTCCCTTGTCGCAGGGACTCCTCCCCGCGGGCAGCATAATTCAGGGGTGGAAGTTTTGGATGTCGGATTCTTGCCGCCTTAGGAGGGGTCTTCCCTTCGCCCCCCACTGCTGTCGCGACAGAGATTCAGCAAAATTTTTCCGATGGGTTTTCGTTCCCCACCCCTTGTTTCCTGTTTTTACGTTACGGTGCTGTTGCTATGAGATTCGAAACTCATAAATTTTTTGGTTTGAAACTGTTGGAAGAGGATTAGGCGTTGTTGCTATGAGAATTTGGAAATGTTTTGAATAGGATTGGGTGTGAATTTTTTTTGTTGTTGTTTCACTACTTGTAAGGAGTTACATAAGTTTGAGTTAAGAGATTTCGTGGAATATTTGAGACAGTTATTTGAAGGAGATCGATAAAGTTTGCACTGATGAATTTGTTGAATGGTTGGGAAGGTTTTTTTTTTTTTTTTATGGAGATAGTTGAGTTTGTGTTCAAGGTGTACGTTTATTCGATAGTTGTTTTTTTTATGGAAATGGATAATTGAATTGAAAAGAAGGTCAAATGGTTTATTTAATAAAACTGTTTGATGTACTGAAGGAAATTTTGATTTAAGGATTTTGCGCAAAGGAAATTGAGTTGATGTAATTATGCGGTATATTTGAGAAAGTTGTTTTGATGTGAAAGGGTAATTTGAGTTCAGGATTTTGTACGATTTCGAGTAATTAGTTGATGAATATGGATAAGTTGAATTAATGGTTGTGTGGTATATTTAGGAATGTTTTGAGATGCATTTAGGAAAGTTCGAGTGGAGGATTATGCGAGATTTTTGTGAATAAGTTGATGAGCTAAGATGGGTTTTGGTTATTGATATTGTGGAGAAGTCGATTAATTATTTGAAAGTTGAAGATATATAAGTCTAGTTAGTGTTATTGAGTATGTGAGGTTTTTGTAAATAAGTTGATTAGCAAAGATGGGTTTTAGTTAATGGTATTGTGGAGCAATCGATTGATTATTTTGAAGTTGCAGATGAGTTTATTTAGTGTTGTTGAGGCATAAGATGTGAACGATCTGAGGTAAAGGCGATTTTGGATCATCGAGGAATCATTTTAAGGTTACTGAGAATTTTAGGTTGTTGTTATAGAATTGTACTTGAGTTACTAATTAGAGGATTTTCGATGAATTGAGTTAGCGGTATTGTTGTAAATCGAGGATCTTGTGTTTGTTTTTTTTTTTTTCGTGTTTGTATATTTGTTGCGCGTATAGTGAAACAATTTTAGTTTTTTTTATATTATTTGGACTTGTGGATACATTGTATTACGAGGATTGTTAAAAAGTTATGTTGATTAGTTAAGCGATATTTTTTTATATTGGAAACTGTTTAATTCTGTGTAACACTTGCAATAATTTTCTTTTAGTTAAATTACTTTACTCTGTATGTATCGCCTCATATGACTTGGGTTGCATATCAATTTTATGTTTTAAATTTTTTTTCTGAAATTTTCAACTGCACTTGTGATTTCTGGAATTCATTTCTCAAATGGAAATTCAAATGTATTGAATGTGGAAGAAATTTTTTTTTCTTTTTAAAGTTTTTTTTAAGCAATATTAATCGTTATAGTTATTTTTTTTACAATCGGATTTGCAAATTTTTTTTTTTATCTTAAATTCATTCTATCTCTTGTGCTGGCGTTTGCGGCATGCAGCAAATCGTTTGCGCAGGGAATGGCATGTTTTGTTTGGTTTGCTTTTGTACACTTTGGGGTGCATACTGATCACATGCGCACTCATAGTTTGCAATTCTAAATTTAATTACAGAATTTTTTTTTTACTTTCATTTGTAATCAATGCTAGTGGTGATTTTTTTTTTCAAATTCCTTAGGCTACTCAGCATTCTTGCAGGTTATAATTTTTTTTTTATCATTTATACGATTAGTTAATTTATAAAATTTTAATTTGCAAATCTGAATTAATTCCGTTAAATTTTTTTAAACTTTTATTTGTAACCAATGCTTGTAGTGAATTTTTTTAATTTCTTAGGCTACCAAGCATTCTATGAAGTTACAAAATTTTTTTTTTTTTCTCCACTTATGCACACTCATCGTTTCAATCTCTAATTTTTTTTACTTTTACTTTTTAATTATTTTCATTAAATATTATCAATGCTCTTAGTGAACCATTGAAATTTTTACGCTTGAGTATGTAAAGAGTTCTGCTAGTTTTTTTTGTTTTTTTTGATGGTCTGGGACTTTCACTTCACATTGGTCGTGTCAAGATTTCGATGTTAAACGATTATGAAGTGTCTGTTTCTGAGCGCCACGCTTGAATTGTATGTAAATGTTTTAATTGGCGTTTATTTCTTATCAATGTATTTTGTTCAACACTCCTAAGTGTTGTTTTATTAGTTGCGCAGTTGTTAGATACGCCAATTTTGTATTCTTACGTGTCATTTGTCTTAATATGTTTTATTATTTAGTGGCACACGATTCTTTGTGATTGTTTAATTATTTCTATTTGTCAGTCTGTGTCTGATGTTTTGTGAATTGTTTGGGTGATCCATTCAGTAAATTTTTTTCTCCTCTTCGTACATTAACGTCATTATAGTTGTTGATAGTTAATTTGGTTTTCCCTCACGGAATAGGTTAGGAACTTCAGAAATTGATTGTATTTTTTTAACATTCTTATTTTCATTTTATCAGCGGTGAGAGGAGTTGGAAATTGGTGCTTGGAGTCTTCAAGGGTGGTCACAAAGGGCCAAGTTTAATTTTTTTTTCTCATAACTGTTGTTTTATTACTAATATGGTTTCCCTGGGAGACAAGGTTTTTGTTCTTTTTTTTTTTTTGCAGTTTAGCAGATTTCTTTAGCAATATCTGAGCGACGATGGAGTTGCCAACATCATGGATGAACATGGACAGAACCCCTCATAAGACGTGGACAGCTGATAGTGAACCAGGAGTCTACAAATTTTGTTCTTGACATAGACATTTGCCGACGCTAGGCCAATTCTGTATTTCGTTTGCTTACTGAAATTTTTTTTTTATTATTATTCATTTTGGTTTTGTTAATCTGAGAGAGGGGAGGAGTGATGGGGGCCGCCTTTCCATAAGGATTACAACAGTAATTTGTATATCGGCCCTGTTGTTGTTTACAAGCAGAGGAATTTCTGGGAGTGCCTCTCACCCCACCGAAAAGGGTGACGCATTTCCCACGCCTGGAAGAAGGCAATGTACCCATAAATATATCATGATATGGGATGTTTTTTGGGAATTTCCCGCGTTTTGGGGGAGTCATGGACCCCGGGAAGATATCCCTCCGCTGACTTCAGACAAATCAGAAAAGCTGATTGTGTTTCGAAAAAGAATCCTCTCCAGAATACATAGGTAAACCGCCGCGAAATATAAGCGCTTGCACGACGAATTTAGACACTCTCTGACACAAATTTTATCACCGATTTTGGTCTGGCGACCCTTTGACAAATTGCCGAGGTTGGAGACTCCCGAGATGGCACACCAAGTTCTCTCTCTCTCTCTCTCAGATCCTAATTCAGTTAAGTGATAATGTATATCTTTAGTAATTAACGTAATTTAAATGTTTTGTAAATAAATTAAGTGTTAATTTAAAGGACGGCTTTTTAATTTAGTGTCCGTTTTATTTGTCTTTAATGATTAATGTCTAAATTTAAGCTATAGTGTGACGCCAAATGTTAATTTAGAACCTGGGTACTAAAGAACGGATAATAAGAATAAATTAAATTAACTTAAGTTAACCGGGCGTTGCATTATTATTCACAAGCACAGCCGAGTTAATCGCTAGTCAAAACAATGTTTACTCCTCGCTGGTTTAATCAAGACTGATCGCCGTACCGGCGAGCATCTTTATCTATAGGCGCGACCGAAACTTCCAGAAATATAACCGCGCGTGTCATTGAACGTGACACTAGAGGTGAGATCTACTATACTTTCTGGAAGATTCCAGAGGGTTACGAACTCGCCAACATGTTCACCAAAGTCACCAAATTGGCTGCCAACTTGGTCGCCAAAAATGATGCCAACTTGGTTCTACCGCCAAGATTTTGCCAAGTTCTCATTGAATCGCCATTATAACTTAAGGGGTGGCATTGCTTGTGAATATGGTAAAATTTTAACATGAAATAAACATAACATATAGTGTAATATAAATGCATTAAACATTGAAATACAAATTATATGCACTATTTACACAAAATTCGTAACAATATAGTTCCTCATTGTATACACAGATAAGTTTTCAAAATGCACATACATAATTCATTGCTACTCATCGTAATCCAAAGTCGTGCAATGGATAAGTTTAAAATCGCTTTCATCACCTGAAGGCACAATTTCAATTGATTTATTTTTTGGCAACATACAGTAAGAGGTAAGTTTTTGTGACAAAGGTCGGCTGATCAGTTGCATGTAAATGTCACGATAACCAGATATACATGATTGAAGACATTTTTGGAATTTTATACTCCTTTCTTATTTGGTATCTCTTTTAAGAAAAAACTCTTCCAATTTTTTGGAAAGCTGAATCCCTGCATATTTTTATCTCAAGGAATCTGGTTCTTCTTGGTCATCTTCATAATCTATCAAATTATTGATAATGTCTTTGCTATGAAAATTTCATCTTCAATGAAATTCAGGCTGCTGGAGCCTTGAGAGAAAGCAAGTGAATGCACATTGTCGGGGAGAACAGAGCGTCTTAAAGTGTCTACATTTCAGTGGCGTAACGTACACCTCCGTATCACGGGGGGAGGGAGGCAGAACTCTAGGTACCCAAGGCCTGACTTACGCTAAATACGTATTTACCCAATTTATAAAATATTAAAGGCGAAACCTGGCATTCAGGGGGAGGGGTTCCTAACATTATCCGTTACACCATTGGTAAATAGGTATAAAATATTAAAGTAGAATCGAAGCCATTGAAATTCAAAAAATAAAAAATCATAAAAATAAAAATATCAAATATGAAATAAAAAATCGCACAAAACAAATCGCATAAAAAAAGACCGCACAAAAACAAGTTCTGTAATCTTTTGTTTTTGACTTCCCAAAATGCTCTCTCCCGTTCGTAGGGTTATTACGCCTTCCCCAGGGGAGGTTTCGAGTTACAGTTTGATAAACGCTGCACTGCGAAAATTCATCCTCGAGATTACGCGTGAGTGAGATCTCAGCATCAAGATTTAAATAAGTTTTTCTTTGAAAAGTCCCTAATCCATCAATAAATCAAAAAATTCCCTCTTGCAATCAATAAATTAATCAAAAAGTTTATGTTTTAAAGAACGAATAGTTAAAAATAGTAAAATGTTTGGCGTATTAAAATTTACCCCAAATAAATATTGAAACACGATTCAAAGAGATGGCTATTCCGTCTTATATATAACAAGTAAATTTTAAGAAATTCGAATGAGAAAAACACCATAATATTTACTGATCCCATCGATCTCATTCGTTCTAAATGCAATGAAATTAGATACATCTCTGAAAAAAAATTTTCTTTAATTATAACCGTATTTTCTGCATTTGCTTCCGATTCCTTGAATGTTTTTTTTAAACAAAGAGCAAATAAAGGACTCTCGCCCCGAGCTACGATAATCCAGGAAACATCTTTAACTTCTCGCTTCTCAGATCGATCCAGGACACCTCTTTTGTGTCAGGATGTGTCAAGGATCATCTTTTGTTCTGAAAGATTTTTTCAAGATATCTCGCCTTTTTTTCTCCCTTTCCTATTTCGATGATTTGGGAGGTGGAACTGATTTTCCAAATCGATCCCAAAGACTGCGTATTTTAAAAAAGAATAAAAAAGGGCAGGAGACTGCCATAATAAGAACAAAGAAACCACAGAGTCATATAAAACCAAACTATCATTAACAATCGTTTCCAGAATTTTTTGTATTTGGTTCAGAAAAAAACAAATCTAGAGTTCGTTATTCATATATTGTGTTTGAATTGCTCTCCAACATTTGTTTTCAATAATATTTATTTGGCAGGTAATATTACTGATTTCAATAAAGAAAAGAAAAATAGTAATATTTTCCTATGTAGTCATAACTTTAGAAAAGGCCGTAGCTATTAGTACGTATTTATGGAAACAACTCTTTATAGAACAATAGCGTTCAACAACACAAATAATAAATATCACCGCAACAATGCCGTTCACAACTTAAGAGTAAAATGACTAACCCGTTTTCTAAATGATCGACATTTTCTATACTATATTTGATGATAAATTGATTTCTTTTTCAAGATTTGGACAGAAAATTGTTTAATTTACATAAAGAGTGTAGAAAAGTGGGGAAAAGTGGACTTCCACAATACTTGAAAGAAGAGTCCATAAAAGTATTTATGGAGGTTAAAAAATGCGACAATATTTGGAAAAGAACCAATTTAGAAACTATAAACTTTGTAAATAATCAAATATTGTTAAATTCATTGCAATACAAAGACTTAAATAGGCATGACACTTAATAAGATTAAACGACAATTGAGTCCTGAAAAAGATATTTGTGGCCAGACCATACACTACGCGAAAATAGGAAGACCAAAACTTATGTGAATCTCAATTGCCTAGAAAAAGCTCTGTAAACTATTAATATCAGAAACTGGAAAAGTCAGTACAAG
Organism: Trichonephila clavipes; assembly: GCA_019973935.1. Classification (NCBI taxonomy): domain Eukaryota; kingdom Metazoa; phylum Arthropoda; class Arachnida; order Araneae; family Nephilidae; genus Trichonephila; species Trichonephila clavipes. The sequence goes on from BMAU01020051.1 coordinate 532,906, forward strand.
CACAGAACAGCCTAGAATGGAATTTTAAAGAAGGTCAAGGCCTACCCTGGGCTGTCGTGCTATTGGGGAAGCAAGGAAAGATGGCTCCAGAGAAGAACAAACATTTTCCAGAAGGATCAGCCCTTGAATAATCAATCGCCTTCGTAATCAGCATTTATATAGAAATTTCAACGACACGTAGTGTTTCCAAATTGTCACCTTCCCAAGTACTGACCACTTTAGATGATGCTCAATTTCGGTGATTTGGTGAGAACCAATGATTTTAGCATGAGAAAGTGTTTGTACGCCGTCATTCTGAACAACAGTCAGGTTGTGACAGGGCTTTATTGTGTCGTCTTTTAAAACCTCTTGGGAAATCTTTGGGGCCAGAATGGCAATTCTTTCCAACCAACTCAAGAAGAGAACGCGATCATGCAGATTAAGAATTGTGTACATATTGGAGCTTAAGTATTCGCGTGAAGTTCTAGGAGGAGGTGTAATAGTGCTAGCGAAGTTCAAAGAAGGCGAGTTCTAATTGAGTTCGAGGCCAGAAGATTTTCCATTTGCCGGAACAAGTTGGATCAAGTATTATATTGACGATATAAGGACTGGTAGCTGTTCACCGTGAATTAGTGGTAAAAAATATTATATTAAACTTTAAGACTAGAGCGGATTCTAGTAAAGTCAGGGAATCATCTATAAGAGCATAGATTCGGGGGTTTATTGCACTATTTGTTAGAATTACAGTTTATGTCTCATCACTCCTGATCATAAGCCTTCTACACTTGTATTGCTTCATTGAATATAAATTGAGATAATATTAAACTACTTTTAGTATGGAATCTCTGAGTGGTCACTCTTTTATCCCTTTAGGTCGTGGGGATGAGGAAGAGATGATACCCACTGCTACCACCAGGTGACAACAACGGCATCTGATTTGGCATATCAAACTGCACACCACGTCGACGTGTGGACATTAAGCCTCTATAGATTTCTTCAAGGCGGGTCTGCTACTAGCACCCAGATTCAAACTCCTGACTTGACCGAAACAATTCCAGTCCTGGGCAGAAAGCTACCAGAACAAATTTACAGTTGATGCGAAGCCATAGAATAACAATTCTCTAAAACTAAAAGATCCAAGTTCGATCTGGCTTTCGCTCGCATCATGGTTAATGTTAAGTTAACTACTAGATTAAAAGATTAAACTACTCAAAGATTAAACGATCTCTATTAGACGTTAAAATTAAATTTATTACTACAAAACAAATATTTACAATTACAAAAAGAAAACAATAAACAACTTAGTTTTAGAGAGGGAGGCTCAAGTGGGACCGGGGCATCATATTTTTTACGTTACAAACTGTACATATTATGCTATAAATTTTAAGGAAAAATCTGTCGACATTGGCTGGCGACTTTTTAAATAGTGAACCGGATCACCCCTAAATCCCGAGGTAGCACTCTCGACTGTCTTCCAAGCTGAGTCTCCGATTGGGTGTTCCCAATCGCGTAGAATTCCAAATTATAAAATTTATGTGCCCCCCGACCCGAAGGGTGCGAGACGATCCCTTTCGAAAGAATGCACCACATTCGGTCAAAAGGGGCAAATATAGAATTTATCGAAAAACGGGGGCTGTCCAGCGTATTGTCACAGTATACATCATAAATAGGAACCAGGATTGAGTGACTAGGATGACCTCTATCTACTAATTTATCATTTTCTTATAAGGAGCCAAATTATAAATGCGTATCCTGCTTTGGAGACCATTGCTCCGTAGGACAGACCTAAAAACATATTAGAGTGTAATATACTCGTAATTTACAGAAGGGAAAATTCTAGAAAAGTGCTTGAAAATGGGTCCTATTCTTTAACATTGCAAGGAAACTAAATACACTCAGGAACATTGAAAATAGCGACCCAAGAAGGAAGCTAAGTAAAGCAAATAAGTGCCGCGCAATGTGATATGCAAATGATCCAAGTTTTGTGCCAATACGCATGCTCATACACGCCAAGGTGGCGCTACAATCAGGAAGAGGGTGCTATATAAGCCATCGCAAATTCGAAGATTAATAAACGTGACGTTTACCCGCCGATTGTAGGAAGACTTTGGTAAGCGAAACATGCCAGATAAACGTGCTAGAACACATTTCTCACAATTAAGCGAGTTTGAGAGAGGCCTGATCATCGGGATGAAAACTGCAGACTGGTTGACGTGCCGTGTTGCTGGCCAGGTGGATCGTTCGGAGTGTGCCGTTAGAAATTGTTGGGAGCAGTGATCACGAAAAGGTACCCACGCGCGGAAAACCGGGTTTGGAGCGACCAGGAATACCACGAGGAGAGAGGATCGAAGGATCGTGCGGCAAGCACTTGTGGACCTCACAGTGACTCGTTCAACGATACGAGCAAACGTAGGCGTAGAAATTGTTACACAAACAATTTCCAGACACCATGCAGAAACAAATCTTAAACCAAGCACCCCACACTGTTCTACGTCACACTGCCCACACAGCTGGTGTAATAGTCTGGGGGACCATAGCCTATGATAGCCGGTCCACTTAAATTGTGATGCGTGGAACCTTAACGGGCCAACGTTACGTTGATGATATTCTTCGACTCCATGTAGTACCTTTCCTAAATGGTCTCCCAGGGGCAATTTTACAGCAAGATAATGCTCGTCCGCATACAGCAAGAGTTGCTCAAGACTTCCTACGTCATTTCCAGACTCTTCCATGGCTTGCCCGCTCCCCCGATTTGTCCCCTGTAGAACACGTGTGGGATCAGCTAAAATGGCAGATGCCATCGTGTCACTCTGTATATGATTTAGAGTTGGTTGTTCAAGATTTGTGAGCCCATCTGCCTCAGGAGAACATAAGGTGTCTAATCAACTCAATGTCGGACCCTGTGGCGGCATGTATTGCAGCTGGAGGTGGTCCAACGCGCTATTGAAGTTGCCCAGTATTTGTGTCGTTGCACACCCTGTATTCGTTTAATTGTCTTGTTGTTGAGATCAAGTGAATCTCTCATCTGTGTCATTATGTGTATTAAATTTTATTTCAATCCAATGCTTTCTTCTTGGGTCGGTCGCTATTTTTAATGTACCTGAGTGTATAAAAAAGTGACATTAAAAATATTTTAGTCACCGTTTTAAGTACAATACTTTGAACAACATTTTGAAGAAACGCATGTTTAATCATGAATTTTTAACAAAAAATAGTAAAAATTCTTTTTAAAAAACAAATGACATCATGAATATGGAAAGTCATTATTAAAGTTAAACTTTGGTTAAGTTTAAACTCAAAAAATATATATTTAGGCATTATTATGTATATTTGTACAAAATTAAAGTTTTAAAATTCAAGAAACACACAAACATTAATAATTTTATATACTTTTTTCGCTTCATTCTATATTATCTTCTGACTTTGTACTGTATTTTCAAACTTACTTTAATATTACGAGATACAATACATCTACATTTTTGAAAAAAAAGTATATCAATTATTATTCGCAAATTAAATCTATAGGGAAAATAGTCAAATGATTTACTTTATACCAACTTTTTTGTTATGTAAACTTAAAGACATAAACATACCCATTTTCATTGACGAATTTAAAAGTTCTTTGATGAAAAACGAAATAAAGTATTTTTAAAGACAAATTCTTCTATGCTCTTTTGTTGTGTATCGAATAGATCCCCAAGTGATGCCTTCATTAAAGCCAATCACGACGCCTTACGAGTAACTAGACGCCAGGGAACAATTGGAAGAAATTTTATCTTCAAGGAAGAAAGTTTTCTTTTGTGTGCTTCTAATTTCTCACCACTGTCACTCGTGATTTCCTGATAAAAAAAACATTTTTTAGAGTTCATGAATTTTAAACAAAAATTTGACCTACCTGCGTATTGCATCGTTCTATTAATTCTCGCCGCGATTAAAAATTCAAACACATCATGCGCAGTACTTTATTAGAAATCTAAATGTTACTTAAAAATTATTTTTAAAATACTAATTTTCCTCTTTGGCATTGTATGAGAATAGAATTGACTTTCAAATTTAATAGAGATACCGATGGAAATATTTGAAAAAAATAACACTATATTAAAAAATCAATTTTTACTTCTCTTGTGTTTAAAGTAAGATTTTCGAATGCGTAAATAGCATTAGAATATTAATGTTTTGAGCCCGAGAGTTTTCAAATTTTAAAATGCAATCCTTACATGAAGAATTAAAATAATTTATATCCAATTTGCGTGTATTGATTTAAAATTTTTATATATATATATATATTGATATTGATAAATCTTTGCATATTTGGATATTTGAATATTCGGGATGTTTGTGTGTTGGTATTTTGAGGTATTTCAAAAGTAAATATCCTGGGTTCTTAATTTTTGTATTTCTATATTAATGGCGGGTGCATTGTCCTTGATAATTGTCTTAGAATTTTAATATAATGTTAAAATATCTTTCCGAATGCGAAGGCTTATAGCTTAATTTAAGGTATCAGACTACGTTGAAAACGTCATTTTCGGTCAAAAATCACATTTCCTTTTATTTAATATTTTTAAAATAAATTCAAACAATTATCTTTCTAAATCTGCCTTTGTTTTGTCTGCGATAATTAGAAAAAAAGTTACATCGGTGAAATCGAAACCGGAAGTTGACTGCTTAACATGCTTTTACTCATAATTTTTGCAATTTCAACCCAATATAATTTTAAAAACAATTTCTGACATTTTTTTAAACTATTTTATTGATAGGCAACAATATGAATCTTTTAATTGGACTTTTGCGATTGGCAACATCTGTTTCTTCTGACCTCAAATTTCTTCAAAAAACCTGAACTATTTTTGTTTTAATTGTACAAGTTTTAATCGTTAATTGTTTCTGAACATTCTGCTTTTTATATTATCAGCTTATAAGGGTTAGAAAATGAATTAAATTAACCTCTTGAGAGAAAACGCAACTATGTTGGTGACACGCATTCACAAAAACTGTGGAAGTGTTGACGTGTAGTGTTCTTGACTTGAAGTGCTCAAACTTGTAATGAACGAAAACTGGAATAAGTAAAGGTATTTTCACAGAAGAAATAATGTTTTAGTGGAACATTAATTTTCAAATATTGTTAAACCTGTGTAAACAAAGCAGTGTGATAAGCAGTTATTATAAAATTGCCTCCACGGTAAGACACAAATACAAATGTATCATTTAACGCCTGTTTGTGGCAAATCATTTTGAAAGAAACTTTTATCGAGCTAAAAACATTTTCTTTGGGTACCTATATATTGTCATCATTATTTTTAAAAAAAGCTTTCATTGATTTGTTAGGTATTTTGAAAGCATTTGGCATAAATGCAGGGAATTATAGACTGCGGGATGAGAGATTTGTTGACATCTTTCGAGTCGGTGACTCGAAACAACATTTTTTGCCTTTTATAAAATCAACCAGAAAAAAAAGGAGGCCCAAAGAAAGATAAAATTTAACAAACTTCCAAAGAGTGGGAGTGTTACTTATAAATCAGGAGAGTTTTAGTAGTATACTTGTCATATTTTGTTTTGAAAATGCTTTTATAAAGTTTAAATGCATTTTTTTCAAAACTAGTTTTTTGTAAATTTCATGATAACTTAAGAACTATCAAAGATACTTTAATGAAATTTTACACAAATGTTATTAATGGTATTATCTAGAGAATGACCTACAAGCTAATGAATTGAACAATTTGTAGTTATTTTATAGTTGTATTTCTTTCTAAATGTTACGATAATTTGATTGAATTTCCTAGTTCGCAAGCTCGACTGGCTATAACTTTTGATTCAAAAGAAGTAATTTAACACTTGTAGGTCATTCTCTACAAATGTGTTTCAAAAATGTATTGCAGCAATATTTTATGGAAAATATAAAATATTTCCAAAAATAGAATGTTTGAAACAATTCCAAAATTTGATTAAAATTTCTTGAAAAATTTAAATTTTTGCAAATTTTTATGTACATATGTTATTGCTAACTGTATTTTTTATTATTATGTATAAAAGTGAAACTAAAAATGTAAAAATATTAGGGATTTTTTGAAAACTTAAAAGAAAGGTCTCCGAACGTAGTCGGATACCTTAAGTCTTAACTTTTTAAATATTTAATTTTTTGAAAATGTGGGTCTTTTCATATTAGATTACCAAGTTGCAATAGCGGGAAAGTTAGCGCAATCAATCTAGTTTAACTTCAATTATCGGTCCTGAGTCCGAAATTGTACATGGTTAATTTATAAATTTTTGTCTGATAAATATATAATTTTGTTTTAAAAAACACATTGGTATATTATTTTTTTATACCCGCTATTGATATTTTGAAATGGGATTTTCTAGGATTTTAATAATTCCAAATTTTTGTTTATTTTTAGAATTGTGATTAATTTATATATATAGATTTATATATATATATATATATATAAAGAGTGTTTTTTTCCAGGCATAGAAGTTTAAGATATCCGACTACGTTGAAAACGTCAATTTTGGCGAGAAATTCGATTTTTATTTTTTGGCTAAATATTAAAATTCAAACGATTTGCTTTCTAAAACTGTTCTTGCTTTGTTAGTACGATAATTAGAAAAAAGGTTACAGTATTTTTAAAACGTCGTAATCATCAAAAACAACCGGAAGCTGCGGTTTCGAAAGCGGAAGTCGTATTCTGTATTCGTATTTTGTGTATTTTTATCTAACTTTTCATCTGAAATTGAATAATTTTACTTGCAGAATGATCTATCTTTTAGTCCCATTGTTTTAGTATTGAATTTTGTTTTGAAGAAGTGGCAACGATCATTCTGATTTCATTTGAAAGTATTGTTTGTTTATGTTTTTGCTGTGGCTTTTCTCGAATCCTTTTGCTAAAATTCTTTCTATTTTTCTCACGTAATTTAACATTTAAAGTATTTTAATACTACGTTAAATAATCTCGTTATTATTTGATATGGGAAATCGCAAGAATAAATCTCATTTGCAAAAGCGAAAATTTATTGGGAATCGTTTCACAGAACGTACCAAGCCATTGGATGTACCAACAGTAAGTGAGCAGAAGTTGAAGATCACATCTGTCTCTTTTGAAAATATTCCATCTAAAGATGATAAAATGTCAGGGAATCGAATCTTTGATGTGGAAATTCTACACAGTTTATTCAGTTGTTTGTGTTGTCTCTCCTGTTTGTCAGTGAATCTTCATTTGTGACAGAAGATTCAATCTTTGGATTATCTTCAGGTATGACTTTGAAGTGCAAAAAATGTATGTTTGTGTATGCTTTTCAAAGTACAAGAAAAGCAAATAAAATGAACGACATAATTTTGCAGTTTGTGTGGGGAATGAGAATAATTGGAAAAACCCATTCATCTTCAAAGAAACTGTGTGCCAGTTTGAACATTCCTTCAGTTTCAAACGCTGCATACAGGTCTTGTGAAAAAAAATTATTGAATGTTGCTTCTGTCGTATCAAAGAATGCTATGATTGAAGCTGCTGATGAAGTTAGGAAACTGAAAAACACTTCAGATGTTGCGGAATGTGGAGTTTCAGTCGACGGTACATGGCAAAGACGGGGACATTCATCGTTAAATGGTTGTGTCGCTGTTCTTTCAATTGACACAGGCAAAGTCGTGGATTTAGAAGTGATGTCGAAATGGTGCAGAAACTGTAACACATCAAAGAGTTCAGAAAAAAGTAAACATGTAAAAAAACACCAATGCTCGTGCAATCATCAGGGATCAGCTGGAATCATGGAGTCTGTCGGAGCATATAGACTATTTGAGCGTTCCCGTGAAACCAGGAAACTTGAATACGTAGAATTTTATGGTGACGGCGACTCAAAAAGTCATTTAGCTGTTAAGGATATTTATGGAATAGATAGCGTAAGAAAATATGAGTGTATAGGGCACATTCAAAAGAGAGTGGGCAGCAAACTGAGAATTTTAAAAACTAAGGAAAAAGGACTCGGAGGTAAGGGCAAACTTTCTGACTCATTTATAGACAAAATTCAGAATTATTATGGTATTGCTATTAGGAGCAACATTGGTAATTTGAAAGAAATGCAAAGGGCTGTGACTGCAGCCTTTTATCATTGTTGTTCCGGTAAAAGCAATACCATGCATGGTCAGTGTCCATTGGGCTCCGAGAGCTGGTGTGCCTACCAGCGAGCACAATCTGCTGGCAAAGTGTTTTACGACAAAAATGCTGGTCTTCTCAAGAATATTATTAACAAAATTAAGCCGACATATCTTCAGCTATGTGATCAAAATCTTTTGAGGAAATGCCTTCACGGGAAGACTCAGAATGCAAATGAGGTATTCAACGGATGTCTGTGGAACGTAGTTCCAAAAGAAATATTTGTAGAACTTCAAACATTTTCTCTGGGATCTTATATAGCTGTTATAAACTTTAACAAAGGTTTTTCAGGGCTATTGTCTGTATTAGAAGCCCTAGATATAAAAATTGGGTCCTACACTTTACGAGGTTATGCAGCCATTGATCAAACTCGTATCGAGGACTCAAAACGACACTCTTTGCCCAGTGCAAAAGTTACAAGAAAAAATTCGAGCTATTAAAAAGAGAAAAGTTGTTAATACTGAAAAATATGAAGGTGTAACATATAAATCTGGAGCATTTTGGTAATATTATATATTTTTGTAATAGTTATGTCTTTTTAAATTCTTTAAATGTGTTTTTCTCAAAACTGTTTTTTTTTTTTGATAAAATGCCATAACTTCAAACATGATATCTTAAAAACCAAATAAAGGTACTTAAGTGAAACTTTGTACAAGGGTTTTTGAATGCATATTCTAGAGAGAATGACCTATGGACTTAGTATAATAATGATAATTAGTATTATTATTGCTCATGTTTTTATTAAGAAACAGAAAAAATTTGTCGAAAAGTGATATTAGTAAGTTCGATTCATGATAACTTTTGACTCAAGTTAACAAACTTAAATATAATAGGTCATTCTCTAGTAAGATAGTCAAGAAGTAAATTGCAATGAAAAACTTTGAAATATGTAGATTTTTTACGAAGTAGGAGTGTTTGAAAAAATATTAAAATTTTATTAAAATTTCTGTAAAATTTTTAAATTTATTAAAAAGTGTGTTCCGGTATTTAATTTTAACTGAAATGTTATATGTTTTTAAGAAAAATGAATCTTATAATGCAACAAGATTTTTACATTTTGCAGTTTTTCAAAAAAAGTTCTCCGAACGTAGTTGGATACCTTAAGTTGGCATTACTTTCCAAGATGGCGACCGATTTAACAGCTGTCAAGTGATTTATTCTCAGTTTGGTCTGGCAATTCATCAAAACGATCATCAAGCAAGGCGTAGATTCGTCGAATGGGCCCAAAACGAGATTGCCGTTGTTCCCGATTTTCATAAGCGAATTTTGTTTAGCGATGAAGTGCACTTCTGGTTGAATGGCTACGTCAACAAACAAAACTGCCGCATTTGGAGTGAAGCTAATCCACAAGTGTATGTCGAAACACCGTTACATCCAGAAAAACTGACTATTTGGTGCGTTTTATAGGCTGGTGGAATCATTGGTCCGTACTTCTTCAAAAACGATGAAGGACACAACGTTACAGTGAATGGTGATCGGTATAGAGCAGTGCTTCTCAAACTTTCAATACTGGCGCCCCCCCTTTTCAATCACAATTTTTATCGCGCCCCCTTATACATTAATAATGTACTGAATGTAATAATAATGCACTTTGACGCTAAAGCTACTATACGCGATTTTAATTATAAACCATACAAATTAATAGCATAAGTATTACAGTTTGTATACTACTTTTTGCAAAATAATTAAATTAATTAAGTAAGACAGTGTTTCTCAAACTTTCACTACTGGCGACCCAATTTTCAATCATAATTTTCATCGCCCCCCAATAATAATGTATTGAATGCAATAATAATGCACTTTGAGTATTAAATTTTGTATACGTTACTTTTATATAATATATATTTTAAGCAAGTTACTTTTAAGTAATAATTATAATGTTATGTTATCTTTCCTTTCTCATTTTTTAAATTGGGACAGATTGCAAAATGACATTTAATTAAAAATTTATTTCGTCCATCATGCATTTCTAAAAGTACAAATGTCATTAGAACAAGTAATATAAAAATAAATTTTAAGTCAATTCCTACTTAGGCCAACAAAGAAAAACTTATTTTAGTTACTTTCTATTAAATAGTTTCAATTAATACAAATATGTAATACATATGACAGAATCACAATGTTAAGCGACAAAAGAGAAAGCGATTTTCCTTTTGCAATTTTTCCATTTCTTTTCTATATATGGGGTATTGGAATATTCTTTTTTCGTTACTATTTATTCATTAATTAAATTTAATTAGTATAAGAAAATAGTAAAGTAAAGAAGAAATCACACACATTCTTAGAAATTAGGCCATCTCGGATGGAATTGAACTACCGTCCTTCAGATTAGAAGCCCAGCGCGCTATCCATTGCGTTACAGGGGACAGCACGAAAAGTTTTATTTTCTATAAATGCTTTTGGACTATAATTTTTGTTTGTTACTATTTATTCATATTTTTTTTTAATTTAATTAATGAATTAAAATTTGAAAGAACTGTATTAACATGAACACGTTTTAAAAATGTATTTTAACTTGAATGAATTAATAGAAAGTATTTTATCAACGATTGAAAATTTGAACAAGATATATATGAGAGTGAACTTATAGTAGAAATTGAAAAATAGTCTACTTTATGTTGCGCTCTCTCATATCCATCACATCTGGAATTCTCGCGAGCGTCTGCGTGAGTCTGGCTAAACTATCGGACGTCCAAATCTATCTTGAATGTACATTTTATAATTTGCGCGTTAGTTGTAATTCACACTATTAAGTATTATTGCAGAAAATTGGAACAAAAAAATCATGGATAAATTTTTAAGTCGTAAGCGAACATTCGACGATAATAAAGCATCAACAAGTGCACAGACGAGCATAGTTCCGAAAATTAAATCAAGGAAATATTCTCAAGAATACTTGAATTTTGGATTTACCATTACTGAAGTAAATGGAGAAGAAAAGCCCTGTGTGTTATTTGCTCAAATATATTGGCAGCAGACAGTATGAAACCTAATAAACTTAAAAGACATTTCGAAACGCTTCATGGTGAGTACATTAAAAAAAACCTCGAGAGTTCTTTGAATCAAAATTAAAATCATATGGAAAACAAAAACATTTTTAAAAAAACTTTGTCAGTGAATGAAAAAGCTTTACTTACTTCTTACAAAGTATCATATAAAATAGCCAGATGTAAAAACCCTCACACTATTGCCGAAGAGCTTATTTTGCCTGCAGCAATTGAGATTGTAGAAACTATGTTTGGAGACAATTTTGCCAAAGAGTTGCAGTCCATACCCCTATCAAATGATACTGTTTCCCGTCGAATTGATTATATCGCTTGGCTGAAGATGTAGAGCAACAGCTTTTCGGTAAGTTGCGTGATAAATTGTTTTCAATTCAGCTTGACGAGGCAACGGATAGCAATAAAGATGCTCATTTCATTGCGTATGTTCGACTTTTTGGGATGGTATGTCAGCGGTAGAACTACTTTTTGTAAACCAATAAAACTTAAAGCAACAGCAATAGCATTATTTGATATTTTAAATAATTTTATAAACGAGGCAAATATAGAGTGGAAAAATTGTCGGAATATGCACCGATGGTGCTCGTACAGTGTCAGGAAGATTTAAAAGTATACAAGAACTTGTGAAACAAAAATCTCCACTGTGCATCTGGACACATTGTATGATCCACAGAGAAGCTCTGGCTTCCAAAGAAATTAGTCCTGGCCTGAATATTGTGCTAATGATAGTTGTGACTGTAGTAAATTACATAAAAATGAGACCCCCTAAAATCAAGAATCTTTTTTGGACTTTGCAAAGACATGGGCGCAGTGCATTCACCGTTGCTATTTTATTGTGAAGCAAGATGGTTATCACGCGGGAAATTTTTACAACGTGTTTATGAATTAAGAAATGAAATTACCATTTTTTCTAGAAGAGGAAAACCTACCGGAAGCTGAGAAATTTCGAGATGGTTTATTTCTGATGAAGTTGAGCTACTTAGTCGATATATTTGATAAATTAAATATATTGAATCTTCAACGTCAAGGATCAAATGTACATATGTTTGACACGAGTGATAAAATTAATGCTTTTTGTAGAATATTAGAATTATGGAGCCAAAATTTAAAGCAAAAAAACCTAGAAATGTTTGATAATGCGGATAAATGTGTAAAAACTTACAAAACTGAAGAACAACATGTGGAAGTTGTTTATAAAACTATTGAATATCATTTAGCTATGTTAGCAAAAAATTAAAAAAAATATTTTTTGCTGAGGACAACTTGATAGCAAGTTACGAATGAGTGAGAGATCCATTTCAAAATACCCCAGAAGGGCTCTCCACTACCGAAGAAGAAAGTTTCATTGATTTCACATCTAGAGGCGAAATTAAAAGACAATTTTGTAATAAAACTCTCTTTTAATTTTGGGCAGAAGTAGATGATGAATTTTCTGCACTGAAAACAAAAGCATTTCGTATACTATTACCATTTTCAACATCGTACCTTTGTGAAACCGGATTTTCTGCGGTGGCTGCTTTGAAGACAAAATATAGATCTCAGCTAAATATAGAAAAAGAACTCAGAGTGTCAATTTCTAATATTAAGCCTTCATTTGAAAACCTTTGCTCTGCAAGACAAGCCCATGGAAGTCACTAATAATAATTAAACTTGTTCTTAAATTAGTATTAATAAATTAGTTATAAAATACATTGTGCAGTACTGATACATTTATAAGTACACTGGCTGAAGTACCCGTTCTGCGATTATTTTTTTAAAAAATAATACATTATTCTTGATATAATAGCTTAATTGTAAGAAGAGTAAAACCAAGTGCACAACAATGCATACAAAAATATAAAATGATTTTTTAAATGAATGCTCCTATTATAAATAGTTTAAAACGAACTGTAATTTTAAGCCTCACAGAATTAGCATTTAGAATTATAATATTAAATAAGGAAAACGAATGAAAAATTCCAATGAAGAATAATTGTGTTATTTTTTAATATTTAAAGCGGGAAACCTTCAAAATGTTTTAATCCGGAAGCAGGCGCCCACTCCACACTAACGTTAATGGTCGCGCGATCACTTCAAGTCACCCCAATCCTTTTTTTTTTATGATTATTTTTTTCTGTGCTCGATAAAAATCACAAAATTGCAGTGAATAATTTAACTAAGAGAAAATATACTTACCTACTTTAAAAGGACTTTTTAATTTTTCTTTGATGATTTGAGAAAAACCAATAAAACTAAAGAAACCGTTCCAAATGTGCGCGACCTTAATAAAGAACATAAATCACAGACACTTTTCACTAACAATACAAGAACGTTATTTGCAATCAAAACTGTCGTATTTTGCTCACGTTATTGTAATTTTTCTATTCTTCGATGATCTACAAATAGCATGTGTAACCTTTTCTTGCTTGTGTCTTTTTGACAAGGCGAAGTGTTACATTTATGGCTTCTTAGTTTTCTTGATATCTTAATTTTCTTGATAGAGTTCTTTAGGGCAGCATTTGAAAATTACAATTCAACTCAAACGTTTCATGTCTATCACTTTTGTCATATTTACTTTCGTTATTACGATTAATACGCATTATTTCATCAGGTTCTTCAATTGCTTGATCAGTTTCATCTTCCTTCAATAGAGAGATCACAGATGCCCATTTTTTATATTCTGCTCATTTACACATTTATAAACCATAATAAGTTGTACAACACAGCAATTAAATCCACAAAGTTAATCGTAGGGAAAGTATAGCATATTCATAGAAAATATTTCTGAACAAAAGTGGTCGTGAAGGGAACTCGATCAAAACAAGTACCTTGATTGTAAAAAACCGTTTGCCACTCTCAAAAGAGGCATAAATGTGACAAATTCATTTTAGTTTCCATTAAGACTGTCATATCGGAGGATACTGTCAAGAAACTGTTAGCGAATAAACAGTTTTACCAGAATTTGAGTGATTCAGCGCCTCATGCGGCCGCTCCCACGAAAAATGTATTCGATACAAAAACATCGATGTCAGTTATAAAAATAATTGAGTAAAACGTTTTTTATAATGCAATTTCAGATTACTCATAAAATACATCTTGGCCAATTAATCCTTCAAAGTGCTCAATATGCTTATACATACATAAAAACTCATTTACATGGGGGAAAAAGCAACAGAAAAATATTATTTACAACTTTCCCAAAAGAAAAGTAGACGGAGTTAAGCATACCAGTAAGTTTGAAGGTCAAAGAGATGATAATCAAAAGTACTATTTTAGAGGTTACAAGAAACGTAATAAAAAAATCTCTCATCGCAGGATTACAGCAAAGCAAACAAAATATCTTTTTTATTTGGTTTTGGGATCAAAGATAGCTAATGAGCGTTTGAAGTGTTAGAATCTTTTGAAAGTGGAAAACCAGATGATATATATAATTTATATCAGTGTAAATGTGTATTTTTATTTTATCAGAAAGCATTTTTGTTTTACTTCATTCAAAAATAATTTTTTAAGCCTTTTATATTTTCAAGATGCTCGCGCCCCCCTCGAAGGGGGTTATCGCGCCCCCAGGGGCGCGCCCCACAGTTTGAGAAGCACTGGTATAGAGCCATGATTACTAACTTTTTCATTCCTGAATTGAACAATCATGAGTCCAGGAGCTGTGGTTCCAACAAGACGGCGCAACTTTTCACACAGCTCGTGCCACAATCGATTTATTAAAAGACACGTTTGGTAACCGCCTAATTTCACGTTTTGGACCTGTGAATTGGCCTCCAAGATCTTGTGATTTAACACCGCTAGACTATTGCCTGTGGGGCTATGTAAAGTCATTGGTCTATGCGGATAAGTTACAAACGCTTCACCATTTGGAAGACAACATTCGCCGTGTTATTGCCGATATACGGCCACAAATGTTGGAAAAAGTGATCGAAAATTGGACGTCGAGATTGGACTACATCCGAGCCAGCCATGGCAGTCCTATTCCAGAAATCCAATTTGAAATGTAATGCACAAGATTATCTTTCGAATAAAAAAAAATTCATGTCAATCGAATAATACATCGTTGTTTTATTGCAATTTAAATTCTAAAAAAACACCATTTATATATATATATATATATATATATATATATATATATATATATATATATATATATATATATATATATATATATATATATATATGCAAATGATATTGGATAAGTTCAAGCTGTCCTTTCTTCGTGCTACTTCTAGTGTACTCCAAGTACACTTTTTTTTCTGTTTTAGACATTTGTGACTAATCGGTTAGAAGAACTGAGAGTTACTTATATACTTAAGTCTTAGTCGATCTTGTGGTATATTTATTTCTCTCTCTAACTGTGGCCGGACCTATCCACGCCTTTCAATTATATTTTGGGGTAAAATATTTTTTCACTGCTGCATTTTTATCAAAATCATTTCACGCGGGGAAAGCATGATTTATGTAAATTTTAAGGCTATTTAAACTATATAAAAGTGAGTGTAAGAGGGAGTCGCTAGTCAGCTATTAACATTTGGTTGGTGTGGTTGCTATCCGAAGTTCTTGGAGCTTTAGAAGAGAACTTTTAGTCCTGAATATCCAGTTGTACCGGGTGAGGTCTGTCTAGGGCACTTACGTCGGACCACATGCACTGAAGTGCATTATTATTTGTCTTAGGACTTTAGGATAGCTATTAAATTTGACCCCTCTCTCGGTTTATAATATTTATTAATATTAAATTGATATATCAACAAACTTAGTTATACTAATGGTTGATCATTCGGTGTCACAAACTTCATCAGCAACCGCAGGATTGCAAAATATAACTTTGCACTACTTAAGTTAATTAAATAAGATTAATTTATTAAGCCACTTAAGTAGATTTGGAGGTCGCACAATTCACTTTCTCATTCTCACTTCTTCATTCATTATATATGAACAGACAATGAAAGTACAATTACTTTAAATTCAGATAAGAAGAAAAAAAGTTTTGTGAATCTAGTTTAATTAGGAGCGATTTTACAACTAAATATACCTGGAATGTTCGCTGGTGTTGTTCCGACACGAAGATAATTTATTATTATAAACAGCTGTCGTTCAGCAAAAGATAGTTCACTAAGTAGATACCAATAGTAAAACAAACTTCCGGAAGTAATATCGCACATTTATTTGACATTGAATCCAGTGCCATTGAGATCACAGCGGAAATGAGTCAGTTATTCTAAAATTGTTGTGCTTAAGTGTCTCATTACATAGCATTTGCTTATATGTACATAAAATAAAATTCATTCGTTTTTCTAATGTTTTGCAGAGCAGACACCCTGGAACAATGACTCGTAGAAAAGTGCTAAACCCTGATTAAATTTCTAATTTGTTGCGAGAGGCTTCCAAGAACGAATAGGATGGTGATGAGCTGACACGTTCTAATTTAGATTCCGATGAAGACATAAGATATAAGTGAGTGAGAAGAATCTCAAGGAAGTGCAGATGAAATTGATACTATTCCAGTAAATCCAAATAGATATGTCACTGGGAATGGCGCAAAATGATGACCGATTCCAAAATAGTAATGTTCCTGCCAGAATTGCGATTCGAAATATTTTGCGATTAAGTGGTAGTCCAACAAACTTCGCGAAACATAATGTCAACGTCAGTTTTTTTAATGATTTTAAGTGTCATAATATATACTAATTACATGAAATAATATTTAAAAGTCTTGAAACTAAACCCAATTGAACAGTAGTCCTGTATACATTTAGTTATTCTATTTCATGATGCTGAAATGATACAGGTGGACGTTAAAGGTTAATTGAAATCCCGGATATTTTAGTGTTAATATAGGAACCAGATCTCAGGTTAGCATGTACAGAACAGCTTTCTCCAAATTTTAAATATAAATTTATACTGTTTATTTATATGACCTTAGTACTCTGAGAGACCAATAAATTTAAACGTACAATAATGGCAATGACTTTATTTTATTCTAAATTTACGTCCCATTCTGAAGTAACATGAGGGCTAATCAGGACTGACTACTAAATTTTGAACTACGTTCAAAAGAGGAGGATGACACCTTCACTCTAAACTGTTACACCATGCAAACTGAAGGAGCTTTGATAGACTGAACATGAATCAACCCTCTAAAAGTTGGGACATCAGAGGCACTAGGATTCAAATCTACGATTCGACAAGGCAGGCCAATATTTCGTTACCATGACCACTGAGCTACCATGTAATCTCTAAAAACAAAATGAAACTAAATTTAGAGCCCATATAAGAGCAATGTTGAGATGTACTATAAAAATTCTTAATTTATTTCCTCTAGGAGCAGATATCTAAAGTAATATATTTCTATACATAAATCTCTTTTTCGATAAAAAAAATTGTAAAATACATTTATAAAAACCGATTGCTGCGGAAGTTGAGTGTTCATCTTCTCGAACCTATAGCCGGGGTTTTTTCTTCGAAATTATGGGTTCGAGTCCAAGTGCTACTAAAGACCCTCCTTTTTTGGGCCACCGATGCACGCACAGTAGAGATTCCAAGTCTTCCCGCTGAGGTGGTGGGGAAGTTTAAAGCGTGGGTTGCCATCTCAGCTGTTCGTCAGTGAAATAAGGTTCAAAGTCACGAGGTCTGCCCCCAGTAGTTGTCGTTTGGGTTCAATGTAAGTAAAGGATCAATCAATTAATAAAATTTTTTTTCAACATCTTCTCAAATTAAGTCAATTTGTTAAGGAGCAATGTTTGGCGTTGGTTGTGCGTTTGACAGAGTCCCCCTAGAATCACGAAATCTTTATTTCTGGGAAAACTGTTTATTTGTTACCAATTACCTTCTCAGTGTCCTCCCATATGACAATCTTAATTGGAATTAAAATGTATTTGTCATATCTCTCTCTGTTTTTGGGAGTAGCAAATGTTTTCTTACAATCTTAAGGTACTTGCAGGGACTGAGTTCCCCACGTGGTCACTTTTATTCCAAAATATTTTCTATTAACATGCTACATTTTCCCCCTGTGAACGAGTTAGTGGTTTCGATTGCTGTGTTGTGCGACTCATTATGGTTTCTAAATGTAAATGAACAAAATTTAAAAAAGAAATGGGCAAACGCAATATCTATAGTATAAAGTTGAAACTGATGAAGCAAGAGAAGAATCTGTGATAAAATAATAGATATTAATCATAATAGAGAAAGTAAATTTGAGAGAACATGAAACGTTTGAGTTGAAAGGAAAATTTCAAAATGCTACCTAACAAAAGGTAAAAAGCTCAGTGTTGCAAGTGTACAACAAGACACACTGCGTTCAGAAAAAGTTCACCATACTATTTGTCGATCATCCAAGGAGAATAAAACTACACTAACTTGAAAAAATATAACAGTTATGCTTACAAATATCATACCTATAATGTTAGTAAAATGAGTAGATGATTTGTGTCCTTTATTAAGACTACGCACACTTGAAACATTTGTCAAACAGAAAGGGAAATTTCTTAAAAATAGGTAAGTATACGTTCGCCTTAATTGTATTATTAACTGAAAATGTGAATTTTATCGTGTATAATAAATGTAATGAAAAATTATTGGGGTGACTTTGTCTCCTCGCGTGACGTTAGTATCAAGTGCGCGCCTTTTCCAAGTTTAATACAAAATTGTCCTGTCTTTGATTATGTCTGAGCCAATGCTTCTCAAACTTTGAATATTTGCGATCCAATATTCAATCGCAATTTTCATCACCCCCCCATATAATAACAATGCATTCAATTCAATAATACTTTATTTTGACACTAAACCTACAATTTGACTTTAACCTCTTGAGTGCTGCCAGCGTATATAAACGTCTAGCTCAGCCAGTGAATTAATTACCCCGAACGTATATATATATACGTCTTTCCGAAGTACGATCTTCGAAAAGAAGTATATATACGTTCGTTGAACTGCTATTCGTAAAATAATTCCGAAGGCATTGAAGTACAATAAAGCAACCTGGACAGTGTTTGCAAATGATTTCTTTATAGTTCAGAGGATTTGATTATCTATTCCCCTCCCCTTCTCTCCCTCCATGCGTGTTATTGGGGAACGAATCATGTAATTTTTGAATCGGCATTGAAATAATTAATTATAAACCGGATAAGTGTTATGTGTAAAACTTTATTTTATATATGAAGATCCCATGGGGTTACTGGTAAGTATTAAACGTTCTTAACTCAGTATTGTTAAATTAATTATAAAATGCAATGAACAGTACTGATATATGAATGTATTTCGTTTGTTTGCTTTCAGAAAATTAATATATTTTTTTAAATAATATTTTGCTTTTCAATATGCTCGCGTGCCCCTTGTAGGGTCATGCCGCCCCCTAGGGGTCACGCCCCACAGTTTGAGAAACACTGGTCTAAGCACCAAGTATGGATCTCTATTCAAAACCAGTAAAATGCATCTATCGAGGACGTCCTTAACTGATCGTCGCTTGTATCTGACAAAGAACACAGTCAACCGAAGCAACGATTCCACATCACCACCCGTGTGCCGGACGACAAAATCGAAGGGGAAAAAATAAAGCTGCAGAAACCAATCAGAATAGAGGATCTCGTTCCGGATAAAAACTGATCCCTGACACAAAGGAGGTTTCGAACAAGCATCGAAGGCGCAAAGCAAAAGCCTGGCGCAGGATTATCCCTGCCCTAGGCGACATCTGAATCCACTCGAATGGAGTGCTTTGTTTTATAAAAACGACCTCAAAGAGTAAGAAGCCATCGCACAAAAATCTTTCTTTAAAGAGGAAGAATTTTTCTCCAAGATAAGTTCATAAGTAAAGCATGCTTCAACGACTGACACGAAATAGGGGTTTATAAAACAGAACTGATTTTGACATTTCTGGAATTAATATATCTATTGTTACGAATCTTGTATAATGAATTTCTAAAACAGTGTAAATAAGATTGTGTTATACGTTTGTATTATTCTATGTTGTATTTATTTTATGTTAAAATTAAGATATTCGCAAGCAACTCCGTTCCTCACGTTATAACGGCGATTCAGTGAAACTCGGAGAAAGCCTGGAAATAGAGCCAAGTTGGCATCATTTTTAACAACTCTTTGGGCGAGTTTGTGATCCTATAGATTCTTAGGAAATTGGTGGAGAAATCTACTTCTATCACGATTAATGATGCAATCGGATTTTTCAAGAAAACTCCGTGAGGTCTATAAATAGGGAGTCACTCGCCAAAACTGAATTAGTCTTGTTTTGACCGTTGTAGAGTGAGTATTGATTTGGCCGTGAAGAGTCGACCAATGATTAGTTTTTTATTTCAACTGTTGTGTACAATAAACGAGTGCTTGCGAATGAATAATCTTCAAAAATACACGTATTTTAGACACTGATAGTTGTGTCTGAGCGCCGTAGAAGGTGTGAAGTGATTCTGAAATTTTATCAGAGAATTTGAGTAGTGTGTCTTGTATTTCAAAAATTGTTTTTCAACCCTAAATAATTTCAATCGCCCCTAAAGAACTGTCTTGCTGTTTGCGACTGATTGGCATAAAATCCTCGAAACTTGATCTTTGTAACACTATTTTATCTTTTTTCATTTTCTCTCTATAAGGAAATAGTTCATGCGCTTTCTCAGAATTATGAATTATCCAGAATTATCCATCCATCCAGAATGATTTATCCATTAAAGTGTTTTAATGTACTCTCGTACGCATACTGGCTGGATTCTTGGCGTTGGAAGGTAGTGGGTTCGACTTAAGATGAGAAAATGTTCCATTTGTCAAGCAAAAAAACTTTTAGAAATGTATCCTACAATTAATAAAATAAAGAAAGTAGTGCTTAGCTCGTTATAAAAATAAAAGTACGTCAAAGAAAAAAAAGAAGAGTGAGAGTTGTGTTAACATTAAACTACACAGCAGCTGGAGGGCTATTAGTTGCCGACCTCGAAATTTTGAACCTCGGTTAAGAGTGACGAGAAAGAAAAAAAGGAAACACACCACTGTACAAAATATCAAAGATGTGATGATGAAAATTGTAACACTAAGAAAATTATAATTAAAATGAGTAACTAAAATATTTAAATGGGTAAAGGTAGTCTAGCTAATTAATTAAGCAACTTTTTGAAATATTTCTGGAACAAATTTCATTTTTAAAACTATTTTTTTATATTTAATTATAGCTGTAGACTTATAAAAGTAGCAAAAAAAAATTCTTTTAATGTATTTTTAAAGGAAATTGGCACCTTTTTAGGCTTACTTCAGGTTAATTTTGCACAATCCGTTAAAAACTGCAAAACAAATGCTAACGTATATAATTAAAAAAACACCTAGAATTTTACGCAGAAATAAATTACATATGTGATGCATATGTCTTTGAAAAATTTACACGTTTCACTGAATTGCGAATCAAAACTTTAAAATAATAAAGGATGAAAAACAGCAAGAAAAAAAACCCATTTCTAATCTAAACTGTAATCAGATGTGTTGAGAGTAAGAATATTTCTTAACTTCATGTTAATTAATACTTTCAACTCTATTTGACTAAAGAAATAAACAGCCAATGTAACATGAGAAAAATTATCATGCTACAACACGATTTACTTTCTGAATCCAGATAAAATGTTTAGATATTAGTTTTGTTTGAAAGAAAAGACTGATAAATGCAAAATAATTATAAGGTTTAGGGTTATTTTAAACATTTTCTAAGAATAACATTTAAATAAAGGGAAAATTAATTTATTCTTAAAAAACATCTTAAAGTAGAATTTCATTGGAAAAAAGTGAAATAAAAACACAGTTTTACCAGCTGCTCCAAAAAAAAAAGGAAGATAAAATATGTTTTTAATTCAATACAACAAAAATATTTCAGCAATATTCTCCTTGTTTTTTATTCAAAACTGAAATTTAAACAGAATGGAAATTTTAGAATAGCAAAAAATTTGTGTGTGTGTGTGTATGAATATAATAGTATTTGATTTTCATTAATGTAAGTTTGAGTAAAAAAGCGAGTTTATTAAATGTTTTACAACTTCTATAACATATATATCTTTTACTCCGAAATATGTCGTAAATATTTTACATTTTTCAAAGAAAATAAAATGAGCCATTTGTGCTTCTTCAATAATTAAGAGGTGTTGGAAAGCTAACATCTTTTTTTTTTTGACAATTTGAGATTTTTACATTTTCAAATTGTATAGTCTAAAAATACCTTATCTTAACATGTAGAAGCCTTTAAAACCTATTTTTAAATAATCGTTGAAACTGGGCCTCGCTCATTTGAATGGCGAAAAATGTAAACAAAGTACTTCGTTTTTGCTAAAAAGTTGAACGTCTGATATAAACCACAACATATATCTGTAAATTGAAACATATTGTAAATTGACCCTTTTATTTCCTAGCCGATTAGAAGTCTCCCTCAATTTATCTCAAAATGTAAATTTTAATGTTCGATGTACCTTTTCTGAGAAACTACTGTTTACAGACACGTGATTTTTAAATGACATATTTATAATGATAGCTAATATATACGGAAATGTGCTTTTTGTAAAAAACTCAAAAATTTATATTATACTAATTTTTTATGTGAATAGTTGGTCAAATTTTACAAAGTTTGATAAAATATATTACATAAATTATTAAAAAATTCAAAATTAGCTAAAAGCTCATTTCAGTATAATGTAAAAGGTGTACTTTAATTGTATGATGAATTTCAAGCATGCACATATAGTAGATTTTGAGAAAAGTTACATCGAAAACAGCCAATTTAACATGGTCAGTATATATATAGAGAGAGGGAGTTTCCAACTCCTCTTAAAATTAATAAAACATTAAAAGCTTTAAAAGTTAAATCCCTTTAAAAGAAAAAGAAAATATCGATGTTAATGTCTATGATTAAATGTCTATTTTAGTTTAGTTTGTAAGCACACCAACATTCGAGAAAAAAATAAATAAAATGAAAATAATTGCTTTGGAATTTCAAGTTCTTAAGGATATATCAAGGAAGAGCAGAATTTTATAACAATAGTCTCCCTGAGCATGAAATACATTTGAAAAATCAGATTTGAATGCAGAAATAAAAATCTTTTTTAAAAAAAAACCTTATCATAATTTTTTTAGATACAATTCCTTCAGTTATTCGGAAAACGAATAAACCTTTATGCGATTCTTATCTTCCGTTTACAAAGTTTTAGTTTAAACAGACAAATATATATTTTCTTTTATATAAAAAAATTATAATTCAAAAAATCAAAAAACACCTGTTTATATTTTTAATCAAACTAAAAAGTAAAAAAAAAATAATTCTTAATATAAGAATAAAATGATTAACAAAAACAATAAACTCACTGTGGTAAAAGCGTGAGGTGCTTTGTTCTACATTTTTACACTAACTTCGCATTTCTGAATAGAATTAGTAAGAAGTTGTGTAGTTGCTTATGCCACCGGATCGACACTAACATCTGATCAAAGTCCATGAAATTCATCGTGGCTAGAGCCCAGAATTTTACGATTGTCGTTAGCCTTAGCTTTGAGCACCACGCAGGTGAATTGCTCGGTTACACTCCAATTTCGAGGGAGGACACCCTGGGGGTCATCAGGGTCCTCCCACCTCTCTAATCTTTCCACCAACCTCACGAGGACTTGTGCTCGACGGCTATTTACAGAACCCCTATGCCGCGAAGGCACTATACAATTGCAAATATCCATGATTTCTCCAGGAATTCGAACCCAGGCCCTACGGCACCGCAGTCAGCATCACTAACCACTGTACTGGGTGGGTGGCGTAGGAAATTATAACAATAGATATCGAGCATCCCCGCTTTTGCTTTTATAATTTAACTTATAGTTTTTTAAAACTATATATAATTTTTATTTTAGCTTTTAGTTGAATCTACAAAATAAAAGCGGTTTTTTTTAAAAAAAATTTTAACTATAATTTATGCATGGATGAATTAATCTTAAAAGCGTCATTTTTTTTAGAATCGAGAATAAATACCCTATCAGTGGTCGATATGGCCCGGTTGCAAAATGTAGGATCAATCAACTGAAGGAAATCTGGATGAGCTAAGCTTGAAATATTTAATGAGGAAGAAGGTGTAAAATCAATGAAGTTTTTCACCCAAAACATTAACCATTAATCTTTTCGCTTTAGGGTTGTAACTTAATCTTTTAGTCGCCAAATCTGGAATGAGTCACCCAATCTGGAAAGGGGAAATCGCTAATTCTGGTGATCCTGATGAGGACAATGGAACAAAAATATCAAGTTATTGTGTTGTCATCAATCCTTCCCAAATGTGCAATTTTTCGAATTAATCTGACCTTTTAAAAGGAGTAAAAATCGGGTTCAAAATTTCCGTTATACATACGTGAAGCTAATAAAAGTGTGTTAAAGAAAAGAAAGGTGTATTATCCATTTTTTATTTTTTATTTACTATTACAAGTCTTTCCCTTCAATAACCTGATTTTTTTATTTTAAAGGAAAGAAAATATACTTTTTGAAGCAAACGGAAAGGAAGGACAAAAACATCGTTTTCGAAGACAGATTCTCATATGATTCCCCAAATTAATGCTTCGCTTTCAAAAAGAGTTCAAAAAGTTTTTTGCACTCAATTAATCCCTTGCGATGGCATATCCGAACAGTTACAGTGTCTAAAATACACGTATGTTTAAAGCATATTCGCTCGTCCTATTCAACAGCCGATTTGAGTAATCGCTAGTAGTTAAAACAATACTGGCTTTGTAACAATCAAAACAAGACTAACCAAGTTTCGGCTAAAGACTCGCTATTTATAGGCATCATGGATTTTTCTCTAAAAATCTGCTTGCGTCACAGATCACGATATTAGTTCATTTCTCCACTAATTTTCAGAAGAATTCCTAGGTTCGCGAACTCACCAACACGGTCGCCATGTAATCGTCAGTATAATATAGAGAACGGCGTTGCTTGCGGATATTAGAATTTTAACATAAAATAAATACAATATAGAGTAATATAAATGTGTTACACATCGAGTTTTAAATTATCTACACTATTTTAAGTATTTTTTACACAACCTTCGTAATAATATATTTATTATATCTAAGACTGATTTAGAAAAATTACGAAGTTAAAGAATACTTTAATTTTTTCCCTATATATATATAATTTTGTTAGGAATCAGAACTATACAACAAATCCACGTCAGTAAAATTAAAAAAAACATTTATCACAAATCATTTTTAATTATTATGGTGCATTCTGTCAGATTTTAAGTTGTAGAGAGGTTTCGAATGAGAAAATGTGTGTTTAAAAATAACAGAACTTTCGGCAGAATGTTACAACTTTATATGTTTGTATGGTTTATGAATGAAAGTTTATACGCGCGCGCGACAAAGTCTATCAATATGTGCTCATTCTTCTAGCCCGATTTAAGCTCATTGAAGAGAGTTCTCAAAGATAGGAAAGTAAATACTAAACAAAGAATGAAATTTATAATCGATTAATAAATATATAAATGACACCCATAATAATGAAAATATTTAATACTTTAAAGTTAAATCTTAAGCATGCACTGCAATAACAGATACAATTAACTGCAATAATAACATTTTAGCAATTATTATATGGAACATGGATGGCAATAAACATATTTACGTTCATTAAAATACCTCTGGACATTTTAATATGAAAATTCATAATTCTAGAATAACTTACACTTCTGATAATCCCTCCCAGTAATTTATTTGAGAACATAATGTAGATTACCAAGTTAAAGAACCAATGTAAGGGGAGAAACATATATTTAATTAAAAATAATATTTCACTCGTAAATTTTATAAATAAAATTGACATTAGTACCAATAATTAAAATAAACATTTTCAGGGATTTATATTTTTGAATATGGATAGATAATATTTAAATAAAATTTATTTGTCATATTGGCTACTAGAATTGCTTAGAAAATTTTTAATGCGCGCAGCATCTGTTCTTTCTTAAATAAAGTTATTTTTTAAAACAAAAATAATTAAAAAGGATTTTAAGGCATTTTAATAAAATGAATTTAAATTTAACTAAATTAAAAGACACCGAGAATTATTCAGCAATTATAAAACTTTCAATGATCGAGTTCTTATTTTTAATATATAGAAATACAAAACTTAATGAAATGATTCTGTTAAGAAAAAGAAAATATTAAATAATTGAAAATGATAAAATACTATTTAACATTAAATTACATCAAAATGTTTCTTTATCAACAAATAAAAGGCAAAGAGATTTAAAGTGACTAAAACTCTTTTGAAAGATTCTTTTAAACTTACTAATTCATATAAAAATTCCCTTTTCTACCAATAAACTACAAAACTTGTTTGTAAACACTTTTGAAACTTTCGTTGTTTACATATAAACGTTTGTTCTTGCTTTAATCTAGTTACTCTATACATTTGTCTATGGATTATATTTCTCTTAGATAATTTACAGTCATACTCTGAAATATATGTGGATATGAAATGAAAATACAGTCGGACCTTTATATAACGAAGTCGTTAAATCCCGGAAAAAAAGTTTGTTATATGGAAAATTAGTTATATAGAGGTTCATCTTATAATATTCATTGTTATAAGATGTGCATCATTGTTATAAGCCACGTAAAACAAATTTTAAATTCATAAACACTATATAGTAATTATTCACACCTTTTTAAAAATTAATATATGTTTATTTTATATATCTTACCCATAAAAAAAGAAAGATAAACAGCAAGGAAAATAAGAAAAAAGAATGTCGAAGTCACTGTATTTTCAATATTAAGAAAATAATTTTACATTAAAATTATAATGAATTTTAAGGAAATTTTATACTTTGAAGTATACGAGTAATATTAAACATATATACATTGTTTCATAATCAGAACACGGGACATGGAACAACATCACTGAGAATGAGAGGATATCGAAGATGTTTCTAGTGAACGGGGCAATGGGAGTTAAAGGTGCCACATCTTGGATGAAATGTCGAGAACTCTATTGCTCGCACCAAGTTAGGATCTACTAAAACCAGTTCAAGATTTATGACCACTATAATATGTATTAAAGAGAGAATAACTTGAAATCTTTTCAGAAATACTTTTAAAAAAAGGTAGAACAAAAATTGAATCGCAGAAGAAAAAGTTCTTTATATAAAAAATGCACTTCGCTATAGAGAGGTTGTTTTACGAAGAAAATCGTTAAATCTTCATGGTTCCAGGAAAAAATTCTCTATATAGAAAAATTCGTAATATAGAGGTTCGGCTGTAATCAAATTTGTTTTTCTTTATAAGTGTTACCTTTTAGTGGCGGAATACTAGATGATAAGACTAGATAAATAAGAGATGATGGTTCAAACTAAAGTATAGTCTGTAGATTAACTTAATCTCTGGCTTAAATGGTACTAAATTATCGCCATATTTAACGCAATAATTGTATATAAATTTTCTCTTTTAAACTCTTTGTCTAATATT
Source organism: Trichonephila clavipes (assembly GCA_019973935.1). Classification (NCBI taxonomy): domain Eukaryota; kingdom Metazoa; phylum Arthropoda; class Arachnida; order Araneae; family Nephilidae; genus Trichonephila; species Trichonephila clavipes. Next base: position 560,462 of record BMAU01020051.1, read on the forward strand.
AGCATATTCTGTTAGTTCCCTGTAAGTAAGAGATTACTTTTGTTCCTCGCTCTTGCAAGTTAAAAGTTGTAAATATGTTTGATACATAAATGATCCAAAAAATTTTGGATCTAAATATTTATGAGCAAATTTTGAGGTTTTTGTTAAAATTAATAAAAGTGAATCATCGGAACAACTGTACATTTATTATTTAATTTTTCCTCTTTAAGAATAACATTCATTTTAGTAGATGAAAAATTCCAACGTAAACAGAAAAAAGTAAAGATGGGTAGAAAAAATTTTGTTTTGTGTTCTTTCCACACGCAAAGACACCTTTTCACTTGTTTTCAGTAAATTTTAATACACCGTTTGGTATCATATCTTTCCATATAGATAAGGGAAGCAAACAAAAAAAATTTTCATTGCTTTATTCAATTTTTTTTTAATTTTTAGAGAAACTTATGAAAACACACAAGAGTTTCTAATATTGTAATAAATCTTTTTTGTAATCATTACAGTATATTTATTGAGCAACTGATGAAAATAATTATTTACAGTCTTTTGACTAATGGAGCTCTTAAATTGTAAACAGGAACTTGAAAGTTGATGCATAAAAATTTAAAAATATATCGGGAAATAAATTTTTAAAAAAAGACTAATTTCCACGAAATATTTTTCTGAAAATTAACTTTTTTTCTGCAGTTAAATTTTCTACGCTGTGTAAAAGTTGAAATGTTTGGATATTGCTTTTAAAAAGAAAAAAATCATTTGATATTTCTAGCATCAAATTAAAGTAAAGTATGATATTATTGTAGTTAAAATATAATTTTTAAAACATACTTGTAAGACTATATTTTGTACAAGTTGTATCAAAAGTTAGAGAATTCAATTTAACTATAAAATAATTACTTACATTTATCTAAAATAAGTTTGCTTTGATTTAGAAAAAGAAGAATCAATAAAATTTGTAAATATTTTCATTAGAAATATGACCCCAGTTTCATTAATTAATTTGATGTATTCAATATTTTTTTGATAATTTAACAGATGTTAAAATTTTAGTATTCCTCCACATCATATATGTTTCACACAAAGCGAAATATTTATTCATTTTCTAAATGAGTAGTCAATTGGGACTCTTGCTCGAGTAATTAATCTATATATGAACGGTTTGCTTTGAAAGAGGTGTAAATGCATTTTTGACAAAAAGTTAGTTAATTATAACATTGAATGCAATCTGTGCTGAGCTTCATATGTATGAACAGTTCCTCGAAAAATCCATGAAAAGATGTTCCACATTTTGTCAATATAAACTTACAAAGTTAATAAAATTTTAAATAAAAATACTATATCCACATGTAATAAAAAAATGGGGGCTTACAACACTTTCAAAGAAAACGGCTCATACATTTATGTGATACCGGCCGTTATTGCAAAGACACACAAGATTTGTCTTTCTACTCAGCGCATGCCTGATAGCGCACGACGTTGTCGAAGCTAGACTGACTATAGACGCTCGAAGATGGATGCCATTCCACTACAAAAAAGACTATGCTTCCTCTCGTCTGATAAGAATTGAAAATGACGATATGTTAATTCTGAGCAATTAAATTCAAAGTTAACTGATGACTTCCTTGCTTCTAAAGGTCATCACTGACAGGTGCCACACATATATGTAGGAGAAAAGCAACTCACCACGAGGTTTCACGAACTGTTAAACTTACAAATTTGAAATTTAGCAAGCGTATTTCTTTTGCTGAGTAGAGATCCACAAAGAACGGATCTTATGAAAATAGAATGCAAAGAGATATGAATCACAGGGGATTGCGGGAGCGTTTTTGGTAAACAATCCCTTTTTTAAGTATTAAATATATTGAAACTTGGTAAACATGCTACTTTTTCGGTGAGTAGAGAACAGGTTTGGTGGAATTCGACTCGCTGGGAAACTGTTACAGTGTTGACTAACACAGGTGCCTACTGTATTTGACTTACAGTTCCTACAAAAACCTTCCGTGTAGAGACATTTTAAATCTACCTTTCAAATGAGTGAGTGAGTGAATATTAACGTTGCACGATTCAGCTACTAGAGTGCTTTTGGTGACGGTTCTCGGTATTTTTAACAATGGTCAAGTGACGAGGATGACAATTGAGCTGGCACTACTTTCTGCTAAACTCCACACCACACCACACCATCGGAAGCCTCGACAGATTTTACACGCATCGCCCCCTTACACGACGTATCTTCAGCAGTGTTAGCCTCGAACTCATGACACACCGGACATGAGAGTCCGTTACCTTAACCCCTTGGGCACCGGGGCCACATTGTTCATCACAGATCCACTGAACGTGTTTTGCGGAAACCGACTCTCAAGGGAAGGTTTTCCGTGGGGTACCAGGGCGTTTTATAGATAATAATAAATATCTCGTTTTCGAATTATTACACCTACATAATTGCTATTATGTACGTTTCTTTTGCTCAGTAGAGATCTGCTAAGATCGTATTTTGAGTAAATCGACTCCAAAGAAGGGGGAGAGTGAGTAAAGGATGAATATACTTACGTTTTAGAAGTTGAACTTCTGTCATTTTTAAATCTACAGGTGGGGAAAATAAAAATGATTTTCGATAGAATCAAAAGTTTACCATGAAGACTAAGATATAAATACTTAAAAACAAAAGAGTATTTAGTCATACAACGACATGAAATACCCTGTGTACCGAGCAGGTATATGTTAGTTGTTTTATATTTGCTGCCAGGTCTTCTTTTTAAGAAAACTCACGAACATTTTCCTGGTATTTCTCGAATTCCAAAATTTAAGAATAAAAAGAACAAATTAAAAAAATAAATACCGTAAAATTCGTTGTATATCGCGCATATCTACTTTCACACTGCAGTTTTTTCATTTTTAAGTGCATTCGCCGTATACCGCGCACCTACTTTTTACAAAGAATCTGGAAATGTACGCATGCAATGCTGTTATGTTTTGAAGCCATTTATTAGAGGTATCATCTCAAAAGTCTTGGAAAAATAGTATATTTCTAGAATTACATCTCTTTATGTTCATAAGGAATGTCATTTCTTTCAAATAAACATATTTCGATGTATGTAGAAGTCAAATATTTTTATGCTCCTCTCTTTTTCTTATTTTTCGAGCATTCATTTTCATACCCGGCGTCCCTTGAATTTCGATCTTATTTTTTGTGTTCAAAGGGCACCCGGATTTTACGGTAAGTAAATACATTTTTGCTTAACTACCACTTTTAAGCGATTCCTTTTCAAAATAAAAATTCACGTTGAATAGCTGACATAAAAACTGCTTCGGTCAACACTTATCTAGCCATTCATTATGCACATCACGCGAGACTAAGCCTTCATCATGACGAGTCTTTACAACAACATATTCGTAATAGCTTTCACAAGAGCATTAACATGCAGAAGTGGACGAATCACCACTTGAGAACAAGGTTAAATGCATTCGAGATCATTAATAAGGCATTACTATTACAGCGTTAATCAAAACATCCGGGTTTATATAACCTACATAATTAATAGCTCTTGAATCATTCCAACTGTTGAAATACTGTGTGGCTTCGATGTATGTTATGGTAAATTACGGGACATGAGAGCTTGTAATTAGTAATGTATGTAATTGGAATTAACTATTTATATTCATATATTCCATTCAAATATGTTGTGAAAATTCAATTACATTCTATATGCTAGCGTGGATGAGAGATTAATATAAGTTTTTCTTCTTTGTCACTTTAACGCGTACACAGTAACATACAATTTTACTGGTACACGTAAAATTTTACTTACATACATATCGGCACCTATTTTTTAAGCCATAGTTATTTGAGTAAATTAAAAACTCTATGATAAAGTAATACATATAACAAAATGTTAAACATGAATTAAAATATTTTTCAAGATTTACTGAAATCAAAATAATTTTTTAGCACGCTATGTTTGTTTATTTCTATTCAGTAACACTCTCCCGGGGGAAAAATGGAGTCATTGTAACATGTATAGAGGTGTGGTCAGGGTTACCATATTGACGGCTCCGTCGCCCTTGATGACAAATATGATATCACCAAAGAATCATCGAAAAGGCTCGAGGACCCTTCTAGAAATTTTCTTGGGGCTATATAAAGGAATTCTGAAACAAAGGGCAGCTCAATTCCGAAGATAGCTTACGTCAAATAAACTTCTACATGTGGGTTAGATGCGACAGCCTTTATTTGTCTGTGTTCTTGCTAGTGGAACTGTTTTAGAGATTCATTTCTGGAGAACTATAAAACTCGTTTATATCAAATGCATTTTGCAATATTGTAAATAATTTGTCATGATAATTCTTTGAGTATATGCGAAGATTGGTTTTCACATGTAGTTATCTGTTTGTTCTTTTGTATTAAGAAATCCATTATCATACAAATAATTGGTGTCTTCCGCCGCTTTTTATCTCACTCAAACTTGCAAACATATATCATGCATAAAAGTATACATTGATAAGAATAAGACATTAAATATATTTATACTCAGTAAAATAGATAATAGATAAAAAAGATATACATAAATTTGATGTTAGTAAAACAATTTTAAAAAATGCCATAAATAAAAGAAAAATTCTGAGAACATAATGTTGTGTATACTTAATGCTGTCATAATGGGACGTTATAGTGTTAAAGTTTTAATGTGTCTCTTTTATTTATTAATTCCTCTTTTATTTTATATAGGGCCGTGGGTAGCCTAGTGGTTAGAGCATCGGACTCCAGTGAGTAAGTAAGTGAATATTAACGTCGCACTGTTCAGCTACACGAGGGCTTTTGGCGACGGACAACGTCATTTTGATAGTCAAGTGACGTGGACGACACCTGAGTTGGCAACCCCCTCTCTTAACTACCAAACCACCCCAACGAGAGGACGTTTCAGCTCTCGACAGATTTAACGTGCATCGCGGCCCTACACGGCGGGTCTTGTGGTACTGAGCTCGAGCTCATGACATGCCTGCTACGATCCGATACTTTGACCACTGGGCTACCGCAGCCCTGCATCGGACTTCAGATCGGAAGGCCTGAGTTCGATGCCCGATGCCACCCAATACTCTCCGAGTACACACGGAGTACGTGCTCTTTAAATTAGTGGGTCCGAAAGAATTGTGGGTGGTCGCAGTAGAACCACGAGTGCAGGGGGATGGAGAATATTTCGCTCCCCTCCAGTTCCATGCCTAAATGGTGGAGGTGGAGATAGGTGGAGTCGCCAGCTATCGTAAATAAGTCCAACCTGTTCTCAGTCTTTGGCAAGTTTCATTCCTTCCCCTGAGGAAGGACACGACAACAACAACGTCAGATGTTATATTGCTTTTTTTTTAATTTTCACTTTTATAAAAACCATAACTTTCCAGGATGTGTACATGCTCCAAATTTTAATCAATTCGTTTAATTTATATTTATTTATTTACAAAAAAATTGTTTTTTTTAGTTTGTGAAGATAGACAACAGACGGGGAGAGTGGCTTTGTTTTATGTTAATTCGATTCGATTTTTTTTATTAAATCAATAATTTATGCCAAATTAAGCATTAGTGACGAGGTGATTCGTAGATTTGAACCACTGCCAACAAACGGGAACTGCTCCAGTCCTCATCCCGCTCTCCAAAATGTCCCAACCATGCAAATGGAAAAATTGCGCCTTGAGAGATTAAACTGTTACAGCACAGTTTTTTTCACTACCAGGACCAAACCCACCACTCGACAAGCTCTTCGCCGACTATGAGTTTTTGACCAATACCAAAGAGTTATTGCGAATAAATAAACCATTAGGCGGGTGAAAAGTGGGATAAAACAATATTTTATCCATTATTCTTAAAACAATAAAAAATAATTTGTGATTTTTAAAAATAGAATAAAAATCTATTTAAAATGTACACTCAATAACGAAAAAAATACGTGATATAAAAGAATTAAGTCAATTCCTACTTAGATCAAGAAAGAAAATTTTATTTTAGCAATTAATATAAATATGTATATACACATAGGGCAGAATCACAACATTAAGTGGTGATTAATTTTTTATTAATGAACATTAAAGTATCGTATTGTCATCCAAAGCAATCGTATATGTAAAATTTCAGTTCAACTGAGAGCTTTAAAACGTGAGAAAAAAAATCATTTAAAGTTTTGACCCAAGTCGCTAAAAATGAAACCAAAGTGGCTGTATCTGTATTTTTTTAAATTATTAGTTTCAGGGAAAAAACTGTAATTAGTTGTAATTAAATTATCGTATCGTCACCCCCAAACAATAGTGCATAGAAAATTTCAGCTCAAATGAGTGCTTTAAAATGAATTTTACTAACCATTGAAAATTCCCTCAAGATAAGTAAATATATACAGAGTGTGAGCTAATAGTAGGAATTGAAAAATGACGCACCAAGAAGGAATTGACCGATTGTAATGAAATTTCGTATGCAAAGATATTTTTACCGAAGATGCAAATGAGTAAAATTTCATATCCAATGAATGAATGTTACAGCGCATCGGAACTGCGCACTCAGCCGGTGTTTATATGAAGCGATTCTCAATTGGATGGTGAAAACTTTTGTTGCATTGCGATTCAGGATACTTTTCAACAACTGAAAAGATGCCTCTATGCAGGATTCGAACTCATTATGAGCAACTGTCCGAGTTTAAAAGAGATGGTATCTTTTGATTGAAACAGACAGGTTGGGCAAATCGGAGAATTGCTCGTCATATGGCTTGAAGTGATGTGTCCATTAGAAGATGCTAGCAAGAATGGTTGGACAGTGGTAGATTTCAGCGTCATGATGGTAGCAGCCTACATACGGCCCCAGCAGACTGGGAGGTCAAATTGTTTGTGAGATTAGCTGTCACAGTGCCTGATTAATCGTTATCATTCATCAAACGTGCGACCCGCATACGAGTGTCCACCATGACCTTTCACAGACGGATGATAGAGCGAAATTTGCGCTCGTATAGAAGGCTACGCTACCTGCCACCCACGCCTGCACACTTTCGAGCTATATTACAGTGGTGCTTGACTCGATCAGGTTGGAATCATGCTGACTTGGGAAGTATTGTGTTTAACGACGAATCCCGCTTCCAACTATGTCCTGACGATCATCGAAGACGTGTCTGGAGATGCCTAGGGCAGTGTGCCGATTTTGCTTTCACTATTGCACGCCCCACAAGCCCTCAACCAGGAGTGATGGTACGGGGTGCCAGTCCTTTTGTCTGCAGTGTTGTCATTAGAGGTACACTTACAGTACAGCGGTTAGTCGACAACGTTCTGAGAACGTTTTGCTACCCTTCCATTTGCAGTACTCTGGCCTTATTTTTCAGCAAGATAATGCCTGACCACCTACGACATTTGTTGATATGAACTAAATTACAGCTTTTCAAACACTTCCTTGGCCGGCTAAATCACTAGATACCTCTCCAATCGAACATGTGTGAGTGCGTCCCTTTCGGGTGCCCTTCTTCTTGATTATCAGCGTGAGCTAGAGGTGTAGGATTAACGGAAGAACAAGAAGCAAACATGATCTTAATCTGACTTCATTAAGATTTTTAACTCAAACGTCTAACAAATTAGATAATAATAATATATGAGAGAACCTGCGGTGGCTAAATACACAATATATATAATACCGAAACAATGTAACGCGGATCACTATCAATACTAATCGTGGATACTTGAAATACTTGGAAAATTTGGATTAAATTCAATACAAAGGTAAGATTTTTTTTATAAAAATCTCTGTATTCAAAAACTTATTTTTTTTAAATTTGTGTAAATTTACTGTGTGTATGTTTCTTAAATGCAATTGTGTACACTGAAGTGACATTTTTTAAATATCTTTAAACATTTAAATATAAAGCAGTTATCATAACAAAAAAATTACAATTTTTAATAAATTCATAATAATAATTGTTCGGTGAACTAAAAGTCTGTCTTTGAAGAAACTAATTATTATATTTGAGAGAGAAAAAGTTCACTTCAGTATAAATATAATGTCTAATTAATATAAATAAAAATTTGAGTCTTAATGTTTAATAGTTTCTGAGAAAAAGGTACGAGATGATACATTAAATGTCATGTTTGTTGTCTTTGCGAGAAGCTTGTTACATACATAAAAATACAAAAATTCTATGTTTAAGAACGAACAAACAGTTTTATTTTGTCTGTTTTAGAAATAATTTTCCAGTTTAAAGTAACTTTTGAAGTTTTAATCTTAGAAAAATGTCTGCAACAACAAGACCTAATGAAATGTTACGAAAACTTAACGAAAACTTAAGAAACGTCGTATATATATATATATATATATATATATATATATATATATATATATATATATATATATATATATATATATATATATATATATATATATATATATAATCAGGTATTTTTAAATACCATCTCAAATTCACACCAAAACCATATTGATATATTTTCAAATTATATTTATGATGCTTTCTGTTCAAATTTGATATCTGTAATGTATGAAAGCTACAAATTGTTTAAAAATTGATTCAGTATTTGAGAAAATTTTGATGTTTTCTCGTTAAAAAAACTGAAAAATGCTGTTCTGGGCAATTTAAGAATTTTGTTTATTATTTTATGCAAAATAAATTGCAAAGTTGCTAATGTTTAATAAAATGGGACAAATAGATGCTGTAATTCATGATTTTTGTTATAAAATGACACTTTATAGTAAAAATTCAATTTTTTCAAAAATGATGTTTTTAAAACTGTATTCATCTTTTTCTCAGAATATAAGGTATAAATGTACATAAAATTTTTCCCCTTATATTACTGATATGTAACTATATATATTCCTGTGAGTTTTTTGAGGAGTTTCCCAAATTATTTGACTGGAGTCCATATATCGTGACAAAAAATGTCAATTTTTTTAAAAATTCATAGGGATATTTTAATGTTACATGTTTTTGAGAAAACTAAACAATATATTTTAAATATTTCACTTCATTGCAAAAATTATTGTTTATTTATTGTTTAGACAAGTTTTTAAGCTTTAATATTCAAAGGTTTTTCAATAATAGCTAACTAATTATAACTCAGATATGCAATGCTTTTTGTCGTTGCGAGAAGCTTGTTGAATGCATAAAAACACACACATTTCATGTTTAAAAACATAAAAACAATTTTTTTTGACTTTTTTTGAAATCGTTTGTACAGTTTAGAGAAAATTTTAAAACTTTTAGAAATTGTGTTTGCATGGGGAAACGTACAAATCCATAATTCAATTTTTCTGATGTCGTAAAATCACATATTCCCAAATCATGACTTTTACATATTGATACATGTTTAAATTATATTTATGATGTTATAAAGTCAAATTTGACATTTGTAATGCATTGAAGCTAAAAATTCTTTACAGATTGTTACATAATTTGGGAAAATTGATGCAAAATGTTAAAAAGATCTCGTTGAACAAAAACTGAAAAATACTATATATGTATTTTCTGAACATTTTAAGACTTTTTTGTTTCCTATTTTTTGCTTAAAAACTTAAAAAGTTACTAATGTTTAATAAAATAGGGCAAATACATGTTGTAATTCATTATTTTTGTAATTAAGTGCCTTTTTACACTTAAAATGCAATTATCTCAGAATGATTGTTTTCAAACTACGTGTACATCTTTCAAAGAATCTAAAAAATCAATATACTTGCAATTTTTACTGCACATAAATAATATGTAACTATATATAATGGAGCTACTTTCTTGGAGATTTTCCCAAAATATTTTGCTCAGAAGCAGTTATCGTAAAAAAAGGACAATTTTCACAAATTTCAAAGCGATACTTTTACGATGAATTTTTTTGAAAAAAATAAACAATATATTTGAAACATTTCACTGTTATTTAAATAAAAAGGCCTAATTATTATATAGCCAAAATTTGAAGTTTTTACATTCAATAATTTCTGAGAAACAGGTTCCTAAAATGGCTCAATTTAACATTGTCGGTATAGGCCCTACCGACTAGCCTTAAACAGTCACTCCTACCTTTAATGTAGACTGAAGTAGCGATCACTATAATCCTAGATGAAGTTGCTGTTTACTCGAGTGTAATTGTATGCACCTTGACTTAAGGGCTCTATCACGTATAATTTCTCTGTTTGCTGTCACTTCTCGTGTCCAAAACCTCTTCACTCTTGAACCACGGATTATTCCTCAAATTGCCACCACGCTTACTGTAATTAGGATTTAAAAACTTCCCTTGGATTGGGTTGGAAAAGAGTTACCATTCATTCTGGCCACAAAGAACCCAAAGGACATGTGAATGAAAAGACGCGTGAGCCCGTCACACATGTATGTGATATGATGGGGAGGTGACTGCATCTACCAGGGAATGTTGATGATCTGGCCCGACAATTGATGAAAATTTGGCAAGAAATACCGCAGGAGACAATCAGGGTGCTTTATGTCTTATATGCCACATCGTGTGGCGGCTTGCATCCAGATTGGAGGTTGGTTAACACCTTATTAGGCTCGTTATCTTGTAACTAAGTAACTCTGAAATAAAAATATCATTCAATTTTTCTGAAATTTTAATCATTTTCTATTTTGTACATAATCTTTTTACTCACCAATTTTTTCACTATCAGACTACTCGTTCTTGGTGCGTCGTTTTTTTTTGTTGTTGTTGTAGAGTGCAGAACAAAAAAATTATATAACGCAGAAAAATGTTATTTTTAAAATTAATTCTAATTCATAATTCTTCTCATTATTGTTACGTTATAAAAAAAGTGAGAGAGTACTTACTTATTATTGCAACAATCGACAACTCTATTAATAAGTTGCCAAGTTGGCAACCAAGATTTACTATTTGAAATACGCGCTGAATTGGCAACGAGGTGCTTCGTTTCATATAATCATATCATAATTTTCATAATCGCCAATAGGTTGCGATAATACATAAATTCCCGTCAGTGCTTACCACTCCCCTTCCTCTCCCCAAAGAAAATACTCTAGTACACATTCCCCAGAGGACGATCATTGACAAAAAGGGTATAAAGGATAGTTGAGTGGTTTGGATGAAGAAAACGACTTGAGACGATGTGTTAACTACAAGCTTCTTTAGCGTAACCGCATTGTATTGCATGTGAAATAAATGCAGTCCACTGAGAAGAATTGAGTGCATTTACTACAAGTATAGTGGTATTAATTTATGAGAATAAAAGAACATATTTACCAAATATTCTTAAAATATTGCAACAAATATAAGTTTTCAACTCAATGAAAAATGCATTAGGTTAACTGCTAAATTTTGAAGGATATTATGTAAAACGTTTGGCTTTATTGCATAAAAACGTTACCCAATAGCTTACTCATTGTCCACTGCTAACCACTATCAGCATGAAAATTTCTCGTTGAAAAAAAGAGACTGGTCCTAAACAAGCAGTTCACTTTTTATATTCTTCATAAGTGTGGAGTTTCTTTTGAAACAGGTCATAAGTGTTTGGAAATCAGTGGAAGTATAAATGGAGCAATGAGTGCTACGGGAGGATTAACATATCCCTTTTGTGTGTTTCCAAGTAGTTTTGACAGGAAATGTATGTTTGAGTATCATCATGCTGTAAAATCCCTTAGTCGTGTCTCTTCTCATATTTAGGCCACTTCTCTTTTACGTTTGGTTAAACCGCATCAGCTGTAGTTGATATTGATTTCTTGTGAGGGTTATATTCGTTTTAGCATCATACAATATACAGGGTAAGCACAAATGAGAGACATGATTTAAAAAAAAATCCTATTTTTGAAACATACTACAATAAATGATGCATGAATATAAAGACAAATATACCAAGTTTCTTTTCAGTTACAATTGTTCGATGTGTGATATTTTTGGTAAACGGCACTCGTAGAATCTCTAATCCAGTTCGTTCCATGCATTTTGTAGCATCATTCTATCAATGGTTTGTAATCCTACACAAATGCTTAATTGTTTTCTGCTGTTTATTGCATCAATTGCCAATAATGCGGATTGAAATTTAATTATTTTCGTAAAATTTTCCATTCCTTTTTTATTTTATATTATTAGCTCACACTCTCTCTATATTTAAATATTTTTTTATCTTGTTGAAATTTTCAATCGTTAATAAAATGGTTTCTACTAATCCAATCAAGTTCAAATAAATTATTTTGAGCTTGTAGTGGATGACACTTGATGTTAATACAGTTTTATCAAATATTAATTAGTTTAACTTAACTTTTTGACGCCAACTTAGATTCATCTCTATTGTTGTAACAATAGACTGTTAAAACAAAGACAAAAGTTGACGTCGAAAACCTGTTTCTCCGCCAAGCCAGCCACATCCGGTGTGCATTGTTACAACAATGCTGCAGACAAATCATGCGCTTTTTTAAATTCCTAGTATTAGTTCACTCTCACCCTATATATATATATATATATATATATATATATATATATATATATTATTGAAATGTTCATAAAAAATTGAAATGTTCATAAAATACTTTTTATTCATCCATTCAAAGTTGGAATTGATTTGAAATTTTTTATATATTACTTGTTCATGGGCATTTCAAGTTCACAAGCAGCAACTACCGTAGGCAAAAACTCTTTGTCATTGACGCCATTTTTAATCACAGCAGCCTTGAATGCGCGAACCCCCGTTGGTCGTTGGTGGGGAGAATCTATTCTTCTTCGCATTCATCCATCCCTTACTGTCACATGCGCAGTAGTTTCGATAGAATTTTTGAAAACCGGGTTCATCTTTTGTGCTCAGCCTGTACTACGTACAACTAATTCTACCAAATAGAGAGAATGAGATGGGTTCTAAGAATATTTCACTTCCCCACTGATATTGTTACAAATTTCGTGTAAATAGACTAAATAATTCGCATCTGGATGTGTAAAGCATTTATATTAATTCATGTTATATTTATTTCATATTAAAATTGTAATATTTACAAGCAAGCTGTCCCTTACGCTATAGTAGAGTTTCAATGAGGTCTTGGCGACATCTTAGTGATAGAGCCAAGTTGGCGTAATGTTTGGCGACTCTGGTGACTATTTTGGAGACATTGGTGACCATGAGAGCGAGTTCAGGACCCTCTGGATTCTCCTAGAAATTAATGCATTTCTCTACTAATTTCACTTTCTATGACGCGGGTGGATTTTTCTGGAAGTTTCCACAGGGTCTATAAATAGAGAGGTGCTTGCCGCAACGAGTCAGCCTTGATTCAACCAGTGATGAGTGAGCATTGTTTTGATTAGCTCGGCTATGCTTGTGAATAATCTTTTACATATGTGTATTTTAAACACGGATAATTGTGTCTGATTGCTGTGTTTGATTGCCTTGGGAGATTTACTCTGTGAATATTGCTGTGTAATCCTGTATTTAAAGAATTGGATTTCCGATAAGAAATTCGCATCACTCTTAAAGAACTGTAATTTTTCTTTGTGACTGTTTTGCATAAAATCCTTGAACCCGGATCTACGTAACAATATTGATACATGCTTGAGATAACCCTACTATTTATTATGCTTTGGATTATCATAATCAAAATTCACTTTTCCAAATTTGTTGAGTCTCAAAGTTGTTTCATAGGTGGGGTGCGAAAGTTTCGAATGGGGGTTTAAATTTGTTAGATCCTTTCCAAACAGCCAGCGTGTTGGTTTATAGTAAAAACTCATTTATTTTTCTCCTGAAATTAAGAAATTATTTTGCCATTATTATTTTACATGCCTTTTATTCAATTCCCACTATTTTCGTACAATTTCTATACATTTATTTATTTATCTTGGTAAAATTTTCAATCGTTCATAAAATACATTTTAAGGCACTCCATTGAGCTGAAATTTTATATACACGATTATTTTGGATGGCAAAACAGTAATTTAATTATAATTAATAAACATTAATCGATTGGAACTAATTATTCAAAGAATTACAAATGCAGACACGTTGGCATCAATTTTGGCGACTTGCGTCAAAACTTGAAAATGTTTTTTTTTCTCAGGTTGTCTCATGCATTCATTTGAACTAAAATTTTATAGACACGATTGTTTTGGATGACAATACGATACTTGGATGATAATTAATAAAGATCAATTGCCACTTAGTGTTGTGATTCTGTCATATGTATATAAATGTTTGTATTAATTTTAACTATTTAATAAAAAAGTAACTAAAATAGAATTTTTCTTTGTTGATCTAAGTAGGAATTGAATAAATTGTTTTATATCACTTCTTTTAAGATATAACCATAAAAATCATAATGAAGCCAAATCATACTTAATAAACCAAATCATAATTTTTCAACTACAGTCTTTTAAAACAGTACTTGAATTCAGTTACCTATCATTTGCTCAAGTGTACTAAGAAATAAATTTGTTTTCTTAACTACTATCAACTCAAAACTTCTGTCAATACATTTATAGAAATGCATTTTCTTTTGTTTCATTATAAATGAATAAAAAATTTAGTGCCCAACCATCCATGACGAAGAATTAAATGCGTATCATTTCGAATAAATACCGAAGCTCCCCTTTCATGAAAATCTCAGATTCGCTTTTGTGAAGGGAATAATTTTAAAATAAATTGCCGATGAACAGAGCTCATTTACATTCCCTCTTGACTTCAAAAGGCATCCTAGAAATTTATTTTGTGGATATAATTTAAAACTTGATCCCAGCTTCACCGAAATCAAAGCCATTTTCAGAACAGTTTACTTCAGCTTCCAGCACAGACGTCGAATTATCACCTGCGCATCTCTTCCTTCATCCCATGTTGCCAACTTGAGAGTGCAAAACTTCATGAAAGGATTTGCTTAGAATGGAGAGAAAATATTCGCGTTTATTAAATCGTGGTTTTCAAAATAAGACTAGGAGATTCAATTGGTGAGTGAAATACTTGATGCAGGACTTTTTTTTTTCGAGCTTCAAATTATTCCCTTCTTTTTTAATAATTGAGAGGAAAAGTTTTCCTTTGAAAGAAACAGAAATTAAAAAAAACATGAAAAATGGCATTTGTTGTTTTTGTGCAATATTTGATAAGAATATTCCTATAAATAAGAAGATGAGGAACTAATTTATTGGTTATAGGAACTGTGGCTTGTGTTCTCTTGTGTTTGGCTTCATGGTTTATAATCGATAAGTATCGAAGGTAGATTTAAAAGTTTTCAACCGAATAAAGGAATTGGTATTTTTTCCACCTTCATGAGTGAAATAAGTTCGAGTATTTCCTGCTCCTTTATAACTCTAGAATAAAATTAAATATTTTTTTTAATTTCCAATCTATACTCATAACCGCAAGTTTTTCTGGTACTTACGTATTATCGCAACAATCGCCAACTCTACTACACACTTGTCAAGTTCGCAACTCTGATTTCCTATGCGCTGAATTGGTAACCACGTGCTTTATTTAATGTAATGTTGTCAATAGGTTACGATAGTACATAAGTACCGCTTTTTCTTACTTCGGCAGGAAATATATTCCTAAAGCAATCAAAATAATCAGAAAGAACAGAAAAAGGTGCTTAACGTGAACCAATTAATATTAAAACAAAGAAGTCATTAATGTAATGAGGGAAGAAAGTTGTACAAAAACTAATTTTGAAAAAATGAGGTTCTTCGAAATTATAGCAACCTTATTGGCGACATTATATGAAACGAAGCACTTGGTTGCCAATTCAGCATGTATGTCTCATGCAAAATCAGGGTTGCCAACTTGGCAAGTTATCTTGACCGTTGGCATTGTTGCGATAGTACGTAAGTACCAAAAATGATAGTTTTTTAAAGCGATGTTAATATTCAGATAAATAAGTAAAAAAACTATCATGCCCATTTTTACGACTAATCTTTTAAAATTTAAGAATAAATGACACATACCACATATTTTACTAATTTATCCATACTCTTGCATTTTTAACAAGAAATAACAAGAAAAATCACTCAAATATTTGCAACAAAATTTTTATATCATTACAAAAAGCGTAAAATTAAAATATTGCAAGATTTCCCCCACCCCCATTTTGAACGTTTTGAGTCATATTAATTTAGCAATGAATTTAATTCACAACTACCCATATTTAAAATGTTAACACAGTTAATATTTTTAATATTTTTTAACCATGTCCAGATGACGAGATCGACAACAAAGTGTAAATCCTATTCTCCACATCCATATTTTGCCACATGCCACATTATAGTGATTGGAATGACAAACACATGTTCTTCATTGAATTTAAAACAAACATCAAATTAATTGTGTTTCTTGTTCTATTTGTAAAACTTGTGTACAACTTCAAATTTTATAATTGGGTGAAAACGTTCAAATATTATAAAAAATAAATTTCTTAAAACGATTTTAAAGTGATTAAAATCGTATTTTATATAGAAAAATCGTATTTCATATATTAAAATCGTATTTTATATAGAAAAATCGTATTTCATATATTAAAATCGTATTTTATAAATTAAAATCGTATTTTATGCATGTACTTTGATGTATTTTATCTACCTATGTGCATTATTATTGTTGACGAATTCGTATTTTTAAGAGATAATTTCTGAAATGAGCAAAAGTTGGCAAAAACGAAGCGCCTGAACTGATTATATAAAAGCAAGTGATTGCTTTAATCACATGACTATGACGTCACATGAGATTTTGATCTGATTGGCTATTAACACGTGGTTATTATTATCATGTGACTATGAGGTCACAATGAATTCAGCCCAATCGGGGCGTAATATAGTTACCTGCCAATCTGAATCCATTAATAAGAAGAAAAGGGATTTAGTACTTCAATTACACGATTCACTTAAAATATTTCTCTCATTTCCTTCCTCACTTATAAGAGATTCATTTAACGAAACTAATAGTTTCTCGGAAATTAGAACGAGGGTTAATCATGCAGCAGACATTTCAGTTGGCATCTCACTTACAGCAATTGCATAACTTATAGGAAAATTTCTGCGTGTAATTCTTTAATTAAAATAGATCCATAATAAATTTTACAATTATTTTCGTCGTCAATTTAAATTTATGTTGCAGTATCAAAGGGAATTTGAATACAAATCTGAAGGGATAATTTATTTACTTTGGAGCCTTGACAAACTGTTAGTCACCTGAATTAGTATAAAAATTACGATATAGCAACCAATTACGAAATTCAAGAAACTATTTTACAAATAAAAAGTGAAGTAAAATCATTTTTCAAATGCATTCAATACTTCTTCATTGTACAAAAATTTCTACTTTAAAATATAATTTATGTTCTGCATTTAAAATCTTAATACATTGCAAGAATTATTTAATTAGTAATTAAAAAAAGTTATACATCAATAAATTCAGACCAACTTAAGGAAGAATATTAAGTGATGTTAAGGGGAGTTGGAAACCTCTCTGTCTCTCTATACTGACAATGTTAAATTGACTGTTTTCGATGTACCTTATCTCAAAATCTGTTTTATGTACCTGCTTGAAATTTTTATAGAATTAAAGTGCACCTCTCTCATTATACCAAAATGAGCTTTTAGCTAGTTTTGAATTTTTAATAAATTATGAAATATTTTATCAAACATTGCGAAATTTGACCCATTTTTTACTTAAAAAATTTGTAAAAATTAAATTTTTGAGTTTTTTACAAAAAGCTCATTTTAGTATATATTAGACATCATTATAAATAATTCGTAGAAAATTTACATACATGTGAACAGTAGTTTCTCAGAAAAGGTACATCGCACATTAAAATTTACATTTTGAGATAAATTGATTTTAATGTATACAGTGAGACTTCTAATTGGCCAGGAAATAAAAAAATAAAAGGCTCAATTTAAAATAAAAGATACATGTTTTGGTTTATAGCAGTCGTTACACTTTTAAGCAAAACAAAGTAATTTGTTTACAATTTTAGCCATTAAAATGGGCGTGGCCCAAATTCAACGATTATTTAAAAATACGTTTTAAGGGCTTCTAAATACCCTAGAGGTTAAAGTAAGATATTTTTAGAAAGGTTAAAATCTATACCGCTTGAAAATGTAAAAATCTCAAATTGTCAAAAAAATAAGATTTTAGCTTTCCAACACCCCTTAAATGACAAAAAAAATATAGAAAGCAGGTTTTAGAAGACCTTTTATGAAGATTTATTAAATATAAGTTAATGCTATTGTGATATTTAAAATGTGTCCCTTTTTGCTGTACTTCTCTCTATTATCATTTTACAAATATGATTTATACAGTGAGAGAAAATCGTCACTGCCCTTACAAATATTCATAAGGCATTCAAAATTCTATGGCTTATGAACTCCATTCTTTTCAAATTAGATTTATGATTATAAATGATTTGATAAGACCTTTTAATCATTTATAGCATACTTTATATCGCACAATGCTTCAAAATACTGTATATTTGGAAGCAATTACTGCAATATTTGCAATCAAAACTTTTCATAATGATATTTGATCAGGAAATGCATTCATCATTATTTAAATCACTGCAATAAATTATTCTTCTCACAATAGATATTATGGTTAACAATAGTAAAATGTGTCAATTGCATTTATTGGAATTTCTACCGTAAGTTTAAAATACAAATTTTTTTTATGTACTTGCGTATTTTCGCAACCTGTTGGTGACATTATATGAAATGAAGCGCATGGTTTCCTACTCAGTGCTTACGACACATAGGAAATGTGGGTTGCCAACTTGTCGAAGTAATTATAGAATTTGCGATTGTTGTGTGATAATACTTAGGTAGCTTACCCCCCCCAGGTATTTATAACAAAAATGTCGTTAAATACTTGATGTATAGCAAGTACTTCACCGTTAAAGACGACGTATTTCTTCATAAATTGGCGAAAACATTTTGCATTTGGCGTATTTCTTTTGAGCTCTGGCTTCGTAGTAATAGTTTATCAATACCTTGTTATCTATAACCACGATTCACACACATAATTTGGTTAATAATTTGGTTTGTGCTCGGGAAATTATTTTTATTAAGTTGTGCGCGTTAAGAGAGGGGAGACTTCGAAAGTTTTCAGACGTAGCAGCAAAATAAAATATTGTTCTAACGATTTGTGCATAGTGTTTTCAAGTGTAATAAAACGTTTTATGTTTGAAATAATAACACAATAATTTTTCGTCTGGAACTTCGTATATATTGTTGCGTTTTAACGAAATGTTTTATAGGAACTTTATTGCGTCCAAGGATTTTAAGTTTGCTTCAGCAATTTCGTAATTCTTGTTCGTATTTTTTTGGTTTCGTCAACATAAAAAAAACTAATTTGTCCCAATATTGAATATCATTTGGAGAACTTATCCGCCCGAGTAATACAGTTGTAATATATTTCACATTATTTATTTAAATGCTAATTGTAATGGAAGGAAATGATGACATCCAAGTAGTTAAATGTGATTTAAATTGGTTATTTGAGTAAATGTACTTTTGAACAAATCCTTCAGTACATCATATGACGGGCCAAAAATATTAAAACATATACCATGTCAATAATTTTGATTATTTTACTACCAACGTTTCTTTATCATTAAATTGGCGAATTATTGTCATTCGATGCAAAGTCAATACAAAAAATAAATGATAAAATTTCGAAATTCGGCGTGCATCATTTTATTTCTCTATTGCCAAAGTGTGGTCTAAATTAAGATTAAACCAGATATCTTTTAATTCTGATGATATGGTAGCCACCAAATGAAAAAAAAAATATCTGCTTTTTTATTTAAAAACCTTTTTCGCCAACTAAAGGAAAACCGATTTTATATGATACGTTTTTATTTAAATTTAAGCAATTTTACTCTGAATTACAATTGTCTCTTTCCATTTAAGAAAGAATGTATAAGCACATACCGTAAAATCCGGCGTAGAACGCGCACTTTCAACACAAAAAATACGATCGAAACTTAAGGGTGCGTGTTTTACATCGGGTATAAAAACTATAGCTTTAAAAATAACAAAAGAGATGTGCATATTTTTTTTTACTTCTGTATGTATTGAAATATTGTTTATTTAAAAGAAATGATTTGCCTTCTGAACTAAAAGAGTTGTACTTCTAGAAATATATTATTTTTTCAAAAATCTAGGATAATATCTCCAATAAATGACTTCAAAACATAACAACATTGTATACTAATATTTCCGATTTCTTCGTAAAAAATGGGGTACGCGTTATGCGGCGAATATACCTAAAAATTAGAAAAATCAGCTTGAAAGTATAGGTGCACGTTATACACCGGCGCGAGTTATACGCCTGATTTTACGGTAGTTATAATCTGGGGATTAAAAAAAATAAACAATTTTAATGCTCTTTTATCAAACTATTTTATACTTTTATGCTCACTACAATGATGTTATTCATTCAAAGTTTTATAAGTGGTATCTCGTAGTGTTTACGTAATATTGAACTGTCAGGCTTTTACAATGGATACTCAGTATACAGATTTGTTCTACGATATAAAAGTGAAAGAGAAACAGTGATAATTGTGAAAATAGATTGTTATTATTTGAGGTTAGCAATTAGTAATGTGCAGAGATATATTCACTTTGAAAAGTATGTGCATCAACTAGGTATTCCATCTTTGCCAATGCCTAGGAACATATTGTAGGCACTTATTTATTGCAATGGATACTGAATCTACTTTAAAAAGTTCTCGGATGCGTTTAAATTTTTGTTTTATATAAGTTTATCAACATGATATTGGAAATGTATCATTTGTTAAACACATAATAACAATATAGAAAAATGACAATAAATTCAATAAATAATAATTCAGAAAAAATAATAGTACATTCACTTTAACAGCTATAACAGAATGCCGATATATAAAAAGAGCGCCAACTATTTATAGAACAACCATGAATATGTAAAACAGAGCCATATATTTACGATAATAACTTAATATGGCGTTGTTCATATGTGTTTAGCTTCTCATGGCTATATAATAACTGATAAGTTTCATTTTAAATATATTGATTCGCAAGGTTATGTTGAAACTTTCAATTAGAATCATCTTGGTCTATTTTTAAAGGACATAAAAAAATTGAAATCATTACTAAAGCACATTATCGTAAAGAAGGTGGAGTTTACTCTTCGATCATAATTATCTTTTTCCATGTAAAATAAATATATATATATATTTATAGACATGTAATTTATCACGTGCATTAAAATATTTATGTTACGTTAAAAATATATTAATTATATAAGACGAATGATAAATTTGTAAAAACAGATAGTAAAAAATTCTACAATCTGAAGGAAGAAACAAATATAATTTTCTTAAATAAGGGCTAAAACATGAATATATATTCAGAAACATGTCACATTTAATTACAACATAAAGGACTTTATTTTTATTTCCTTATTGAAATTCATAAAGTATTAAACTGACAAAAACCAATATTTCTCAATTTGCAGAAGCTAAATTTTACTAAACATAATGGCAAAAAAACTAAAATAACGGATTTGGTCAAAGCGATTATATCGTGCTTTCCTGCTTACCAGACGAACAAAAGTAAAAAAAAATGTATGACATTTCACTTAATGAAGAGAAATTTACTTCATACGTCTTCCCCAAGATTCCGAGAAAGCCAATTTTATTTAAACATGCGGAAACATGTACAATAAAGCCCTTATTTTAATTCCATTTTTAATAAAATCCCTAGTTTGCTAGAGCAGTGTTGTCTTTGAGAAAAAGCAATTAATCATGCTGTAACTCAACATTTATTTTAATTACAGAAACAAAGGATCTTGTTTTTAAACGATCTTGGTAAGAGTCTTTCACTGAGTGAGCCAATATGGCAACTGTACATAGAAAAAACAGACGCAGACGGGTGCTATTTAAAATCAGAACAATAATATAATTAAAATAACACCAGCACGCGTCATACGGTTTTACACTAAATTCTACATCATTTCGATGTTACTCTATTAAGCATTATGTCGGCGACCTCAGCCAATATCTTTTGCCGCCTTGCGTAAAAAATTTAAGTGGAAACTCTCGGGACCTCGAAATATGCCAAGAAGACCAAATGATGAAGAAGCAGTTTTCTGAAAATATAAACATGGCAGCCTCTCAACTATTGAATATTTCTTATTTATTTGATCCTATTTCAATTTTTATTTGAATTTCTGTTTCTCATGTACATTAATCAATTGATAAAACACTGACTAATTTATGTATGAATTTCACTTTATTCTTAGATGAATTGTAAAAGATATGTATCAATATTCCAACATTTTTTAAAAGCAAATTAAGTTTATCTTGGGTGAAAACAGGCAATTTTCCCTTTATCTACCGATGGTACTTATAAGTAACGGCAGAGCTGCGCTGCGAACGTATCACGTGCGTTTCCTGACCGACGAATGCCGGATGACAGAATTTTCAGCGAATACATCGTGAACTTCGTGATGCACGTTCGTTCCATTTCACCAGACATGATGCTGGTCGACAAAGAGCTGTACGCAATTCAAGCTTTGAAGAAAACATCGTAAACGTTGTGGCTGTTATACCCGAGTTAAGTACAAGAGCTCATCACGTAAGTGTTAGCCATTAGACCGTTAGTTGAGTGTTAAAAGAAACACGCTTACACCTCCTCCCTTTTCAGCAAGCACAAGCTTTGAATCCTGCGGACTACTTTCTCCGTCTAGTACTGCAATGTGCGCTACAGCTGGACTTCTTAGCCCAGTGCTTCTCAAACTTTCAATATTCAATAAAATGTTCCCCCCATATAATAACGATGTGTTGAATTCAATAATAATATACTTTGATGCTAAAGACAGAATACAACTTTAACTTCATAAGTTGCACTGGTGTATATAAACGTCTCGCGCTCACCCAGTGCTGTAATTCGTGAGTTCTTTTCCAACCGTGTTCGAATTGTGACAAGAAAATAATTGCAGACAGGGTTTTGTCCCACTGTTTATTCCACACCTTCTATGGGACATTTCTTAAAATAAAGAATATATTGAGATGTTACAAGATTAAGATACATCGTCCAGCCGTGTCTACTTTTCACGACCCCGGTTTTTCTCGTCACCCTCTCTCTTCTCTCCCGTTCCAACCTTTTCTCCTCCGTCGTTGCGAGATCCTTTTCTCTATATCGTCTCTCGTTCGACCTGTTGCCAGGTGCAGGCAGCTGTTCCTTACAAGTGCGTTAATAGCCAATGACGTATATATACGTCTTTCCAAAGAACAATATTTTTGGTGCCTTGCTACCCATAAAATAACTTGGAAGGTTTTGGATTGTAATAAAAAGTTCTTGGCACAGAATGTTCGCGACAGATTTCAAATGATTTGCTTCGTATTCCTTTTCTACCTGAATGTGAAATCTCCTTCCAAAACAGCTTTCAAGTATCTTGAAAAAAAATTAGAGCATGTTTCTAATAACGTTGCATATAAAACTATGAATGAGGCTGCAGCTGAAATCCACGAGAAGAATAATTTTGATGAAGTTGTTCAATGCGGTGTGTCGGTCGATGGAACTTGGCAACGTAGAGGACATTTGTCTTTAAATGGATGTGTTAGTGCTATTTCCATAGATACTGGTAAGGTTTTAGACATGGAAGTAATGTCAAAAATGTGCAGATTATGTTTGAAGAAACATGAAAATAGAATTGCACACGAGTGTGAAAAACATGTTGGGTCATCTGGTGCGATGGAACCTGTTGGTGTGTACCGAATATTCGAAAGATCTGCTGAGACGAGAAAATTGCAATATGTACATTTTTATGGAGATGGGGATTCGAAAAGTTTTGATGCGGTTAAAAATATTTATGGTGAAAACAGCGTTAAAAATTTTGAATGCATTGGCCACATTCAAAAGCGTGTTGGCTCAAGGCTTCGAAAGTTGAAGCTGAAGCAAAAAGGTCTGGGAGGTCGTGGGAAATTAACTGATAGTTTCATCGATAAACTACAAAATTATTATGGCATCGCTATCAGATCCAATGTGAATAACATAGAAAAAATGCAAAGTGCAGTGATTGCAGCATTTTTTCATTGCTGTTCCAACAAAAACCAACCGATGCATGGCCAATGTCCAGTTGGACCCGACACCTGGTGCAAATTTCAACGAGCTACATTTGAAGGAAAGATGCATATTGATACTGGCAAGGGACTTCCTCAAAAAATAATTAAAATTATCAAGCCTCATTATATGAAGCTATGTGACAAAGATTTATTGAATAAATGCTTACATGGGAAAACGCAGAATGCAAATGAAAGTTTTAATGGCATTCTGTGGAAGTTTATCCCGAAAGATATTTTTGTCGAGTTACAAACTCTGAAATTAGGAGCTCACATGGCTGTCATACAATTTAACAAAGGTTTTCGAGGATTGTTAGATGTGTTGAACCAAGCTCAGATACAAGTTGGTGTCAATACTGTAAGCGGTTTTGCCCAACTCGATGAAGAACGCATTAATGAGTCAAAGCGTCATTCATTATCTGAAGTAAAAACTTCCAGAAAAAAAAAATAGGTCACGAAAGAAAAGAAAATTAGCCAAAGCTGAGATACAAGAGGGCATAACCTACAAATCAGGGGGAATTTTAGGTTTCTGTATGTATAATTTATATTAAAACAACAAAAGTTTAAACTTTAAATCCTTTTTCTCGAAACTGTTTTTTATGTATAATGTATTCACGGTGAGTCTGATAACTCAAAATATTATGAATATATTTCTATAACACTTTTTGAACCTAATACTTATATTGTTTTCTAGAGTATGTACTAAAATATTTCTTATTGCATACATAGTTTTTGATTTATGGCCAGTTATTTAAATAATGGTCTCATAAAAATGACACATTTCCTATAATATTTACTCGATGAGCTCTAAAATTTTTAAATTTTACTAAAACATTAAAATTTTAGTACATCCTCTAGATAAATGCAACTTATTTGTTTTAGTAACATTTTTACTGATCTAAGTTAATTATTTTTTTCTCTAACTGCTTTGTCGTTTTTCAAAAATATTGCTAAAATTTCCCTTATAATTGGGATTTTTGTAAAATTTAGGCAATTTATTTTAAATATTTTTAGTTAAATATTAGTATTTATTGGTATTCATCCCTAAAAAAGCATTTATAATGTTTTAATATGTTATTTTCAAAAAAAGTACTCCGAACGTGTTCGGATACCTTAAATTCTGCAAACTGAATTGTTATGCAAAACACTTTCTATACCCAGATTTTAATTTTTGAGACAACATCAAAACAGTAAAGAATGATGATAAAAAATAAATCATAGTTTAACACTAGAACTCTAAATACCATATTTTACAACATTTAAAATGATACCCTATCATTTCCAGGTAAAATAAGTACACAATTTTCTTATTTCATCTACACAATAATCCAACAACATAGAATATTGCAATAAACCAATGAAATTTTCTTTTTTCAGATATATCTGCTTTTTCTATTTTATTTTTAAAAAAAAAACAAATTAAATATGACTGCATCCCATTACTTTTTTAAATATTCACACAATATTTTAACTTAGGGGAACAATAGCCACCTACATCGACATGGAAGCTGTTTCAGTACTTGAACACTTTTCAGATCACGGCTCCATTCATCAGAAAATGAAGAAAAATACGAGATCTGTTCGTTCATATCCCAACTCGGCAGGTGATGGTAAAACTCCATATGAAGAAGGTCTTGTTTTTTTTTCACTTGAAACTGCTGCAAGGCAATTCCCGGGATGCACGTGGTCATCAACTTGAAGATACACTGCAGGGTTCTATTTCCTTGTTAAAATTTTTCTTTCAAACTGAATGTCCACTAGAACCTTGTTCACAATTATGTAGTACGAACACCAATCAATTTGAAATATTTTGTTCATTTAAATTCTGCTCCATTGCATCCCACTTCTGACACCAGTGTAAATTCGTGAGTTCTTTTCCGACCGTGTTCGAATTGTGACAAGAAAATAATTGCAGACAGGGTTTTGTCCCACTGTTTATTCCACACCTTCTATGGGACATTTCTTAAAATAAAGAATATTTTGAGATGTTACAAGATTAAGATACATCGTCCAGCCGTGTCTACTTTTCACGACCCCGGTTTTTCTCGTCACCCTCTCTCTTCTCTCCCGTTCCGACCTTTTCTCCTCCGTCGTTGCGAGATCCTTTTCTCTATATCGTCTCTCGTTCGACCTGTTGCCAGGTGCAGGCAGCTGTTCCTTACAAGTGCGTTAATAGCCAATGACGTATATATACGTCTTTCCAAAGAACAATATTTTTGGTGCCTTGCTACCCATAAAATAACTTGGAAGGTTTTGGATTGCAATAAAAAGTTCTTGGCACAGAATGTTCGCGACAGATTTCAAATGATTTGCTTCGTATTCCTTTTCTACCTTCCCGTAATGCGCTCGCCTACATGTTAAGAGACGGTGTCATTGCGGAGCGAATCGCGTAATTTTTAAACGACACATTTAAGTGACAATATCCAGATAAGTGTTAATTTTTGTATATAATCTTGTA
This sequence comes from Trichonephila clavipes, assembly GCA_019973935.1. NCBI lineage: Eukaryota > Metazoa > Arthropoda > Arachnida > Araneae > Nephilidae > Trichonephila > Trichonephila clavipes. Next base: position 586,946 of record BMAU01020051.1, read on the forward strand.
TGGGACAGGCCCATTAGGTCACTGGTAATTATTAAACTGGTTCTTAACTTAGTATTCTTAATTATAAAATACATTGTCAAGTACTGATATATTTATAAGTGTATTATATCGGTGTAAATGTGTATTTTATTTTTTAGTATGTCAGAATATATTTTATTTGTTTATTTTGAGTAAACCAATGATTTTTTAAAATAATCTTTTGTCTTCCACTTTCCAATATACTCGCACCCCCCTCGTAGGGTTATTCCGCCCCTTAGGGGGGAGCGCCCCACAGTTTGAGAAATGCTGTCTCAGCCCATGTGTCGAACAGTTATTGGAAACATGACCCTTTTCCTTTAAGTGCGTACCATCGATTCGGAATCTCCTCGTATCTGTACTATTTCGAAGTCAGCTTCGAGAACTTTTTATAAAAAAAACACCTTTCATTCATCCAGCGATCGACACATCTTTTCAATGAGACAAACCAACGCCAAGTACCCAAATTTATAATTGAATTGTATACTTTTCTTGAAATGTAAATAATCATTTTTTAGTGTATGTTTTCAATTGGAAAGTAAAGCGTGCGTACATACAGATTAATGAGCTGGGATGGGAATTCTTATGTTTGGAATATATTTTCTCAGAATTAATTAGCTGTTTAATATAAGATTCGAATATGTTACGGAAAATAAATATTAAAATGGGAAACAGGAGATTTTGTTTTAGATCTAAGTTAATTATCTTCCCACAGTTATATCGGGTGTCCATAATTAAATTTGAAATTTACGAGCAGCCAGTCTGTAGCAAAAACTTCTCAGCGAAATTGCCTGAAAACTGAGTAATGTCATAGTGAAATTATGGGAATTTTATCCTGGAAAAAAATTATGTTTCAAAAACCTCCACTAGATGACATTGTGCATTGTAAGCTATTGGCATATTCATATGTCATAACCATAGTAATTCTGTTCGTGAGCAGAAACCCGCAGGATATAAGGATGCGAGAGGCGAACCACTCTCATACTTGTTTCCAAGTCTAGGAAGATGACGTTGACTCTCCAGAAACGTGCTTTACTGGTGAAATTATTTACCAAAATGGAAACTCTTCTACCGAAGCTTTCAGGTAATTTCGTTCTTTGGTGCGGTTACGAAAAGGTCCACTCGTAGTCAAGGACTAACAAACATGATGGAGGCAACTACCGCAAGCCTGTAGCGTCACCGGTCAACAATACGCTTCATTGTTAGAATAATCCATTATTTCGGCTCTTCAGGCAAGGCGATGTGATATAACCACAGTGTTTATACAGGATGTTGTTCCTCCACACATAACCCAAGTCCTCCGCTGCTATTTCGGTAACTACAAAATCATAAGCTGGCATTTTCCTGCAGCTTGACCTCCTAGATCCACTGACTTGAATCCTTGTAACTTTTGACTGTGGAAATGCTTCAAGGGTATGGTCTACCGTGATCTCATCACACCTCTATCCGATTTTAAATAAAGCATGAACGCCATGGGCTTAATATTCCCCAGTTCATGCTGCTTTTAAAAGTACTTAGTACCACCAAAATATCTATCGGACTATCGTTTATTTTTCATTCTATTTTATCTTATTCTTTACATTATTATCTTTCGATTGATATATCACTTGTGCATGTCAGAAAGTTAGAAGTTGGACTTCATTTGAAAACTTCATTTAAAACACGTAAATTAACAAATTAGGTATTTCGACCACGACAACTTTTTAGAAAAAAAAAGCTAAGATAAGCGTTTTGATTAAAATAGAAATATATTTTAAAAAGAGAAATAATAACTATAAAAAAATAATGTGTAATATATAAAGCAGGATATTTCCGAGGCATTACATGATGTAATTTTTTTCTTTGTAAAATAAGGACATGCAATATTTTTTTTTGAATTAAGACATTTTTATAATAATAATATCAGTTTTTATTCCTCATATGTTTTTCATACAAATATAATGTTTCAATACTATGTTATAACGGGTCTATTTGTGTTTTTTCTTCCAACTAATCATTTTGGGGAATAATGGGTCTTCCAATGTTATTCTAATGAAAACTTTCCTCCGAAGAAGAAGGCATGCGTATTCAAATCAAGGCTTGTATATAAAGATTAAACCTTCAAGTTGGAGAAAGTGATGGTAGAAGCTAATTAAATAGCAAGGAGTGATTAATATGAAGATAAGCGAGAGTGCTTAGCAGATCATTTGATTAATATTAAGATTGACGATTTTGTCAGTAAGTTGTTAAATTGGATTCGGTGAGTATGAATTAGATTACTTAAGAAATTATTTTAACATATAAGAAGATATATTGCTTGAACGTGCTAAGTATAAGTGTGATCCGACTTTTATTATAACTCCCATCATCTCGTCTACCTCGCTATTGCTCTCCATATTTATCAATGTGTGCATTTCTTAACTTGGGTTGTTGAATTTGTGTCATTGTTAAAAATTTGTTAATAGATAGAGTTTGTATCGACTATGGATCAACTTCCGTCTGACACTCTCGCACTAATCGGTGGCATCCATTACAATGGGAAGATAAATCAAAAATTTCTGTCGTGAGAGGAAAAAATTAACATTTTTTTTCTATTTACTTGTGTAATTAATATTCTCTAAAAATTGATCATTTATAAAAATGTATGCGTGGAAAAAACATGAAAATGCAATTATTTTAAAGAAAAATATATAAATAATGTCTTCAAGGGATATTTTAAGTTTATTTAAACTTATTATAATTACTTTTTTTCAAAACTAAAATTAATTACTTTAAGGGACGGTGGACCTTTGAAATTAATTTCTTAAATTGTTAGCTTAATTAGCTGGAATTGGAATTAATATAGTAAATGATCTATATATTTCACAATTTAAGTATATATTTTTTTAAAAAAATATATAATTTGATTTTTTTTAAAAAAATTTAATTTTTTAAACTTTTTTAAAAATCCTCCTTGCACATCAATTTTTAAGATAAGTACATAATTTTTGTTTTATATATATATGAACTATAACTAAATATATCTGTGCATGGATTTTAAATTCAGCATAAAATTTGATGAAAAAAAATAAATTTTCTTTACTATATGAAATATTTCACCAATTATCACATATTCAAAGTATTCAAAACAACGTAAAATATGATCCGTTAATTTTTTTTGAAAACTAATGCACAAATTTGTGAATTACACTATCTTTCATAACTTGTTGAAATTTTTAAGAGATACGACATGATATGAAACGCAAGGAGCATTTTACGTAATAAGGAAAAGAGAAAATTTATGAACTGAGAAAAATGCATTTTAAACATTTATTTGAGTAAAATAAAAAAAATAAAGCAACATTTTACATAATTACTTACCTTTACATGAAAATCAAACATATAAGAGATTATTATAGCAAAAATCTAAATAATATTTAAATAATTTATTATATTTAGTTATATATTCAATAATTCAAGAAAGACGCATCCGCAAAGCTGATACTTATACAAAAAATATAGCGTGGCAAAACATTCACTTAAACCAGCACAATACGACAATCCTTCAGATTTTATATTTATGTTTTCTATTTTATTTGAGATTTTACGCTTCATAGTTCTTTTATCTTTTGCTATTTGAAAAGTTTTACATCTGCTTTGCTTTAATCGACGCTCATCTCTTACTCCACTGATTTGCATCGAGAGTAATGAAGCATTCTGATGTACATGTTTCAAGGTAAACAGGGATCCAAAATTGAATTCACTAACAGCTGTTACAACAGCTATTTCCAGTCTTTTCTTTGATTGGAAACTTTCTTTTGGGCAGTGACTCCAGATAACACTGTGCAAACTTTCATTTGCATTTTGACTCTTACCTGAAGTACACCGAGACAATATATCTCGTTGCTTGCTAATCGCTGATACACAGGGAGAATCTTTGCAACAACCTCCTGAGTTAATTTTGTCTTCATAACTGAATGACTTTCAGGGGATTCTTCATTTGCTGAAGCTCTTTTGAAAAAACACCAAGAAAGCTTTCCATTAGGACATTTGTTGTGATTCGGTTTGGCGTCTGTGGAGGAACAATGATAAAGTGTGGCGTAAATAGCACTTTTCATTTTTTCTCGACATCATTACAATTATTTTTAATGGCTTTTCTGTAAAAATTAGTTAGCTTAACTATTGTGATTTCTTTTAAGCTACCAACCTTTTTGCCATCAATGCAAACACTTTTGCTTCGACACTCTTTTACTTTGCTGCGTAAACCTGTTCCTAGACACTTGGAGATATGGTTGACACATTCCTCTTTTTTTATCGGTTTACCTTTTCCATAGATGTTCAACGACATCAGATGTTGGAATGTTTTTGAATCGCCATCCGACAATATGCAAGTATAACGCATATTACACTCCTTGATGGATCTTTGCCACAAAATTGCAGCAGCTTCCATTTCCATACTAGATGAGGAACCTGTATGATTTATTTGACATTCAGATTTGTGACCTTCATATCAAACTGCAAAATCTGGACTATCACCCGAGAGGTCTCTTACTGCGGCAGTACATTCTGTACAATACTTTGATAGAATTTCATAATCTATAAATAAACCTGTCAATAAATCAATAACAACTCCTATCCCGTACAGTGATTTATAGCCCCGCTTTTGCCAAGATCCATCAAATGACACAGTAATGTCTAAAACACCCATTTCCTTTTTCTCTTCATCATTTAAATCAAGATGTTGCTTCCTAACTATATTTCTCGCTACTTCAAGGATCTGATGCTTCATCTCACTATTTTCTTCCGACAAAATTTTAATGTGCTTCGAAAAAGATTTTTTGTCCATTGCATTCATACCAGTCACTAATGCAAATAGTTCCAATCCCACGTGACCTTTCCCAAGTCTTAAAAAGACGAAACCATTTTTTGTTAATGTCAAAAAAATTTTTTCTTTCACGCGAGCACTGGAAAATGAGGAATTTAAACAACTAGAGCAAACCAACTCTAGTTTGGATGCCATACCCAACTGCGTTGTTTTATGATATTTAAAGCATTCATATCACATTTAGGGCACTTTACAGTCGACAGTAAATTCTTCCATAGGTTTGTATACATCAGTTGTATCATCTCGTTCATTTGCCAAATGTTCTAGAGAAGTGTGTGACAGAAGAGACAGCTTTCTTTCTGTTGCTGCATTCAGTTCACTAGAATTTAATGTGCAAGTATTTACTTTTGCATTCTTTTCATAATTAGAGGATGCATGACCACTTGCATTAGGGTCATTGTCATGAAAACTTGGATGCTCCAGTTCTAATTGTCCTGAGGCCCATCTCTTCTTTGCTTTTAGCAAAGCCTGCATTTTACATTTTGATGGCCTTGCTTTTGGCACATGATATCGAGAACAAATTCTGTGCATTGTACAAATACTAAATTAATTTATCAAGAAAATTGTAGTCGAGTGTTCAATCCAAAAAAAGGAAAACTTCGAAAGAAAAATTACGTCCAAAACGAATAAATGTACTGTGTTATAACAGGTATGAAACAAGCGCGCTAACACGATGTAAACAAACAATCCGCAAGTAGAAGTTAAAGTTTCTATCGGCATCCTTCTTCATAAAATGTGTGATGAAAAAATAATAAGTGAGGCTAAGCATATGCTAAAAACTAAATACCAATAGTTCCTGTTTACGTGTTCAAATGACAGGTGCCACACCCATTTAAATGGTCGATGGCGCCATGTTTAAATCATGGATCACTCATAACTCAGCAATTATTCATCAAAATGAAAAAATTCTTCGACAGAATCATTCTGTGAAATATATGGAATATTATTAGTATAAAAAATAAAAATCGCAATTTTGACCAAATTTTGAGATTTTGAAAGTCCACCATCCCCTTAAAGCGGTTTTTCTCAGTTTGTGTTTTTTCAATACATCAGTGCATTCAAAATACTACTCCTTCTACAATTATTTTCCAATCAGTTCTATTTTTCCCTGCGTGTTATGAATAAAGCATGCAACAAATTTAGGGATCTGTTTTCTGTAAACTTGATAATTTTTTTTTAAAAAAAAAATTAATGTAGGAGATATTGGCTTTTTTGTTGAATTCTAGCATGCATATCACCATTCTATTTTTTCTCAAAAACTCATTAAGTTATTGTAAAATCAATCCCTAAAGTTGCGAAGAATATTTTTAAGAATATTACAAAAAAGTTTCTGGTCAAAAAATGAATAACTACAGGAGTAAAACTTTAAAATTTTCATGAAAAAAATTTTAATTTTTAAACTTGTGTGAATAATTGTGAAAAACTTCATCTCGTATAATTTTTCTGAATAGAAGCATTATATGAAATGCTTAAATATAATTTTTTTAAATACATAAACACATAAAAAATAATAATAAATACATTTGAAATACATAACAAATATTGTTCAAAGGATACTAGGTTCCCTTACATTCGAACATGCGATCCAGATAGTATCGGATAATGGTAGACAGCATATTGAGCATGTTTTATAATCTTTTGTAGATTATTTATATTCTCTGAATAAAGTTATGATAAGTTACCTGAGGGTAGTTTTTGAAACGCATTGTTTTTTTTTCCTCGATAAAATTCCCACCATTCCATTCTGTTATTAACCAATTTCCTTTCAATTCCATTGTATAGTTTTTGCTACAGACTGTTTGCAAATTTAAAGGTTAATTATTGTGTGTGGCACCCGGTATATATAATAAATATTCTCAATGTTCAATAATAACTAAAAGCAAATTTATTCCTGAAATACAGCTTGTAGATATCTTATTTCCATTAGCGTAAATTCAGTTATTCTTTAAGTTAAACCTTCACTATATGAAACGTTACTCAAAGTGTGTTATTTATCTAGGCAGAAAACTATTACATGTACGAAGAACATGATTTACCAGCCAAGAAACACAACACGTCGATTTTAATGATAAAGATAAGTAGGTCATTATTATAAGCAATATTTTCACCCATATTCTGAAAACAATTGACATCGTTTCAACATCAAATTCAAACTATTCTTCTGCTATTCGAATGGAATAATGGCAAAAACTGTTCTTTTTATCTAAATGTAAACATCAGTTTCAGAAACGTTTCACTTTCTCAATCTACTTCATTTTTTTTATTTTCTGACATGTTTAGATAACATGTTTATTACAGAGATATTTTTACAGCTGTCAAAACAATATTTTAGCGATGCATTTCATGCGATAGTGAAAAATATTTACGCTTTTAAGATCGCCATCTTGTCATTTCCACTCTGTTCCGCTTGTCTGTATCTAAACACTTTTGTTATTTACTCGAGCATAGTTGTTATATCTTTATTTATCGATTGTTCGTACTTTTCGTTTATTCTTGTGGAAAAGATTCGCTTGTTTACGTTTTGCATTCACTTTTCAACATATTTCATTTTTAATATCTGTCAAAAGAGGAGTATTGTTTTATGCGACTGTTTTTCCACACAATTCTGCAATATTCATATACATACACATTACATTTATTTACAAAATGAAACTATTTGGATGTAACTTTGACTCTTTTGCAAAATGGAGTTTATCTAATTATTTTTATAAATTCATCAACTTTTATTTTCTGTTCTATCTATTAAAGATTAAAAACGCGAATTAGTTATTGTGTATTAATGCATCCTCAAGATTGCCAGTTGCCTTGAAGTGTATGACGGGTTCACACGTCTTTTCTTTAACATGACCTTTGGGCTCTTTGGAAAAAGAATTAATGGCAACTCTTTTCCAACCAAATCCAAGAAGTAAAGAGTGAAAGAAAGAAGCAAATTAGGAAGCTTTTAAATATCAGAAGTTAGAGTAAGCGGGATGGCAATTAGAGGAATGAAAACATAATCAGTGGTTCAAGTGTGAAGAAGTTTTGGAAAACTTTACGTGGCGACTAGCAGAAATTATACGTGATAGAGATACATTGAGTACAAGTGCACATCGTTTCTTCAGACTACAGCAAGGTAGGATTGGCTATTTAATATTAGGATCAGTGATAGTATTGTAATTGAATTTAGACGAGTCAGTAATTGAGTTCGAGTTAGGTTAACTAGGTATTATATAAATTGTGTGTTTTGCCACCGCAGATTCTCTCACATATATATGTAGGATTTTCCCTTTGAAACATTTGTTAAAAGGTTGAGTCATATCCTTTTCAGAGGACCATAAATCTCAATTTTATTTATTACTGCATTCCGAAGCAGCGCCATCTAGTGAGCTTTCGTAGCTCCGGCTTGAATAATTTTTCGGCAGAGGCCAACTAACTACTGCTTGATCAACACGTCGTGTCTTTACCGCATTTCCGCGCCCAACGCGGCACCGCCAGTCCTAACGTCCAATAATGAGAAAGGTTTATTTCCCCGTCTTCTAAAGGTATTACTCAACTTTTAATTAACTTAATTCCTGCATGTCTTTCTTTTTATAATTAACTTTTTTTGTAAATATTTTCCTTTAACTTTAAATAAATTCTCTTTTTTACTTAAAAGAAGTATTTGTGTTTAAATGACTTAGATTCATTTAATTCATCACTCACCCTTAAACACTTACCCCTAGACAAGCCACCTCGCCAATCTAAAATCCCGCCTTCTGAAGAGTCTGATTTTTATTCGAAGATTTATTCGGACTCCCACATATATTATTATAATCTAATTTGATAAAGGATTAAGTTATAAATCTTAATAAAGATATATTCAGATTATGTAGGCTTCGAGTTCTTCCGTTAATCCTGCACCTCTAGCTCACGCTGATACTCAAAGAGATGTTCACCCGAGGGAGGAATATCACAAATGTAAGCAGACCATTGTCAATTTAATCTTCACATTTCTGGAAATACTTAATTTACATATGTATATTTAAATGTAATAACAATGTTTACTAAAAAATAAAATCTTATATATTTTTTCTCTAAATGATAATTGAAAATACCTCATTTCGAAGTACGCCTCATTCCATCCCGCATTAAAGAAATAAAGCCTAATCCTTGCAGATTTATTCGTAATTTCTCGTTAAAAGAATTAGAACTAATTTTGACTGATTTACTCTCGATTCCTAGCAAAAAATACACTATTAGCTCACACATGACTTTTTGAGGGGGTTGAAGGATTTCCCTAAGATACACACACTTTCGAAATTTCTAAAAATAATCACATATCCTTCAAGTGTAATTACATTACACTTAAAGAATATGTTATTATATGTTATATGTTTTTACCCTTCATATTTTTTCCTATTTAAAAGTAGTCGGTACCCCCTATACCAACAATGTAAAATTGAGCCATTTTAGGAACCTGGTTCTCAGAAACTGTTAAATATAAAAACTTTAAATTTTGTCTGTATATTAATTAGGAATTTTTATTTAAATAATGGTAAAATGTTTCAAATATATTGTTTACTTTTTTTCAAAAAAATTCATCGTAAAAGTATCACTTTGAAATTTTTGAAAATTGTCATTTTTTTACGATAACTGCTTTTCAGTAAAATATTTTGGGAAAATCTCCAAAAAAGTAGCTCCATCATATATAGTTACATATTATATATGTGCAGTAAAAATTACAAGTACATTCATTTATCAGATTCTGTGAAAAAGGTACACGTTGTTTGAAAACAATCATTTTGAGAAAATTACATTTTTAATGTAAAAAGGCAATTCACATCACAAAAGTAATAAATTACAACATGTATTTGCCATATTTTATTAAACATTAGTATCCTTTTAAGTTTTTAAGCAAAAAATAGAAAACAAAAAAGTCTTAAAATGTTCATAAAATACATATATAGTATTTTTCAGTTTTTGTTCAACGAGAGTTTTTTTAGCATTTTGCCTCAATTTTCACAATTTATGTAACAATCTGTGAAGAATTTTTACCTCGATGCATTAAAAATATCAAATTTGACCTTATAACATCACAAATATAATGTAAACATGTATCAATATATAAAAGTAATGATTTGGAAATGTGTGATTTTACGACATTGTGAAAGTTTTGATATGGATTTTTGTATGTTCACATGCAAACACATTTTCTAAAAATTTCAAAGTTCAAAATTTTCTCTAAACTGTACAAGAGATTTTTAAAAGAGTCAAAAATAAAACTATTTTTATGTTTTAAAAATGAAATTTGTGTATTTTTATGCATGTAACAAGCTTCTCGCAACGACAAAAAGCATTACACTTCTGAGTTATAATTAGTTACCATTTATTAGAATATCTTTGAATATTAAACCTTAAAAACTTGTCTGAATAATAAATAAACATTAATATTTGCAACAAATTAAAATATTTAAAATATATTGTTTAGTTTTCTCAAAAACATGTAATATAAAAATATCTCTATGAATTTTTAAAAAATTGACATTTTTTGTCACGATATATGGATTTCAGTCAATTATTTTGGGAAAATCCCCAAAAAACTCACATGAATATATACAGTTACATATCAGTAATAAGAGGAGAAAAATATAATGTGCAAACATACATTATTTTCTGAGAAAAAGTTGAATACATTTTTAAAAACATCATTTTGAGAAAATTGTATTTTTACTATAAAGGGCCATTTTATCACAAAAATAATGAATTACAGAATGTATTTGTTCAATTTTATCAAGCATTAGCATCTTCGCAATTCATTTTGCATAAAATAGTAAAGAAAAAGTCTTAAATTGCCGAGAATAGTATTTTTCATTTTTTTTAACGAGAAAACATCAAAATTTTCTCAAATTCTGTATCAATTTTTAAAGAATTTGTAGATTTCATGCATTGCAGATATAAATTATGAACAGAAAGCATCATAAATATAATGTGAAAATATTTCAATATGGTTTTGTTGTGAATTTGAGATGGTATTTAAAAATACCTGATTATGTGTGTGTGTGTGTGCAACATTTTGAAAGTTTTCGCTGGGATGACAAATGATTTCTAAAACAGCGAAAATAAAAGTTTTTATGTTTTTAAACATGACATTTATGTATTTTTATGTATGTAACAAGCTTCTCGCAAAGACACCAAACATCACATTTAATGTAACATCTCATACATTTTTCTCAGAAACTAGTAAACATAAATACTCAATTTTTTATTGTATATCAATTAGACATTTATATTTATACTGAAGAGAAATTTTTTTAAATATATTAATTAATTTTTCAAAGACAAATTTTTAGTTCACCGAGCATTAATATTATGAATTTATTGAAAATTGTTATTTTTTGTTATATCTGCTTTCTATTTGGATGTTTTAAGAATATTTCAAAAATGTCACTTCATTATACACAATTGCATTTAAGAAACATAGAGTACATAAATGCAGGAAATTAACACATTTTAAAAAATATAAAAATTAAAAGCAAATATTTTCGTCATATTTACAAACTTGGCTCGTGGCTTAGCAAGTTCTCAGATTAAAAAAGACAATATTTACATTTAATCTGTCAGAGTGGGCGTGGCCTGTGGCAGCTGAGTATTTTTTTAAAAGTCATTTTAAAATACTTCTAATTCATATAATGGCTTGTGTAGGAAAGGTACTGATTTGGATATTTTAGAAACATCAAAAACTCAAAATTGATTTTCAAAAAGTTTTTACCCTACTGACTGCTCTTAAATGTTGGGAAAGGGTTCATGTCTCTCTTCCTAGTTTAATTCTTGAGCATAGAGGATATTTAATTCTTATTCTGATCTTAAAACTAACCAAATAAATGAAGATTTGATTCGCAGCCAGACCTTTCTATAGTCACGATTGTGGCGTAACAAAGAGAGTATTAAGGCTACCCTGCAAAGCTCCAAACCTAATCTTACAAAAGGTTTCAAAGTTATAACGTAGGTTAGTCTTTGGACCCCCTAGAATCCTGCTCCCCACCCCAACCTCCGCGTTGTGGGGGTTGTGAGGTGTGCATTCTGCCACTGAGGGGTCCCAAATCCCCCAGGCCACCCAAGCCAAATAGAAGTTGCGAGGACTACGCGGGAGCAGAGGCCTATGGGACATGTTTCTAATAATAGCTCATGGGGGTGAGTTAAACGAGACAGAACATTTATTCTCCATTTGCTTTAAAAAAGTTCGGGCACTATTTTCCAACTACAAAAGACCCATGATCTAGTAAGGAATTGATCAGTTTCCCATTTGTCAAACAATTATTCAAATCTAGCTTGTCTAAGCAAGAAGACGAATCATTCGAATCCAGCATGTCTGTGAGTAAGAAGACAAATCATTCGAATCTAGCATGTCTGAGCAAGAATATCAATCATTCAAATCTAGTATGTCTGAGCAAGAAGATCAACTTCTAGATATTTCAAATGACGGTGACCTTGAAACTAAACTGCTGTTTGTAAAAACTGCAGCATCATGAAAGGGGGAATAATCAGAATTAAATAATATTTATTTTACAGATGACTTGTATTAGTACAATAAATGATGAAATTTTCAAAGCAAAAAAAAAAAAGAAACAATATGAAGCATACAAAATCAGTATTTGGTGTAGCCACCACGCGTAACAATAAGTGCTGCAATACAACGTGGCTTGGAGTCAAACAAAAAAGCAAAATTCATATTTTGAAGATGCAGGATACGGATCACGAGCGAGAAGTAGACCAACCAAATCCTACACGGGCTCAATAGGTGACATATCCGGCGAATAAGCAAGCCAAGGAAGAAGTTGCATTTGTTGAGCTGAACAGAAGTCTCGAACAGTCTTTACAGCATTTGGACGTGCATTGTCCTGTTGAAAAACAGCTCTTGGGATGCTTTGATGGAAGGGAACGACTTCGGGCTGTAGCACTTCACGGACTGTTGCTACTGAGATTACCTACAATTCGTAGCAAATTGGATCGTCCATGATACGAAGTCACACACCAAACCATAACCCCGGGCGTTAGGCCATTATATGTCGTTAGATAACGCACTCTGGAAGGCAGTGTTCACCGGCATAGTGTCTAACACGAATTTGGTTATCGTGGTCTCACAAATTGATGCGTGGTTCATCTGAAAAGACAAATTGGTGCCAATCAGATTGTCAGGCTCTCTGCTCATGAATCCATTGCTGAAGCAGAAGCCGATGGTTTGCCGTGAGAAGGATCATGTATAAAGGCACCCTTGCACGCAATCTATGGTGCAGCAGACGTTGACAAATTGACGAAGTCGACAATAGCATGACTGTAGCATTAGCCCAATGTGCTACCAACTGCCTCGAGGAAGCTGTGCGGTCATTCACCGCCATGCGGAGCACATGTCTATCGTTGCGCACTGACGTGACCTTCCGTCATTCGCTGCCAGTTTTTCGAGTTGTTCGGAGCATGCCAGTCTACTTCTTCCAAACTCGCATCACTATGGAACTGCTTCGCTGCACACGAGCTGCTATTGCGTGATAGGAAAATTCTCCATCTCGAAGGTCGATAGTCTTACCCCGTTCAAAGTTGTTGGAATTTCTCCTTATTTCGTTGTAGAGGCATACTTAGGTCTCACTAAACGTTCGCCACTAACAAATAATTATTAGCAATTTTCAACGTCCCGTTACAGCCCTCTATTTATACGCTTTCAGCAACAATTCAGAGGTCACTGCGCACGCAGAGGCTCTGAAACTTTACCAATTTACGTAACATCCTGTAATTAATATTTTCTGCAAAGTCCACTTAATTCTGATGATTGCTCCATGGTGTTGCATTTTTTTGCAAAGAACGGTGTACGTTCGAGGCAACAACTGTTCTGGCATTCTGGATTAAAGTCATGGAAGAATACACTGAGATTGCCACAACAGCTCTTAAATCACTATTGCCATTTCCAACACCCCGTATGTGTAAATGGAAGTTTTCTGCAGTTGCAGCAACCAAAATAAAACAACGGAATAAACTGAACATAAACAACACACTTTGATTGTCATTGTCCCCTATTCTCCCTAGTTGGAACCGTCTCGTTGTGGAAAGAAACAAGCTCTGCGTCCGCATTAATTAAGAGTTTTTAAGAGTTAAAAAGTAAAATCACGTCATATTCATTATTGGTGGAACTGTATTTTAAAATAGTAAATCAAAACAATCTAAAACAGAGCTTTTCAAACATTGGGCGAGCCCTAGTACGGAGGGAGGGATTGATAAACCTACGTGGGAGGGCTCGAGCGTTTCGAAAAGTCGTAAATAAATAATTATTTAAAAAACTATTATTTAGTGCTGGAAGGTAGCAAAACAAAGTACACTGGTGTGCAAAACTTAAGCAACAGGTGGGTTTATTGCCATAACTTCACGAAAAATCATCTGAGAGACATGAAGTTCAGAAATGAGGGAGTGTTATGTACGTAAAGGATGACGAAAACATCGGCACTGAAAAAGGAATGCAATGCATAAGGTATGGAATCAAACAAAAACAAGCTTTATTGAACGCATAGTATCGTGACTCATGGTGGTCTATCCAACAGAAAGAACAACAAGAAGATGTTCCTTAATATGGTATATGCCCTCCCCTCACTGCAATGGTTGCTTCACACCGTCTCCGCATACTCAGAACCAGCTGGTACAACATTTCTTGCGGTAGGAGTGCCCATTCTTAAATCAGCATCTGTTTGAATAGTTGGGTGTTCTCCGGATGATGTAAGCGTGCTGCAATACGTCTCCCCAAAGCATCACACACATGTTCGATGGGATTTAAATCTGGGGAGTACGCTGGCAAATCCATTCGAGTGATATCTTTACTTTCCAGCAGCTCCTTTAACAGCAAGAGTCCGATGTGGCCGTGCATTGTCATCCATAAAAATGAAGTTTGGGTCAATGGCACCTCGGAACAGACCCATATGGGGAAGAAGTACCTCCTCACAATAGCGATCCCCGATTACAGACTCTCTATCGAAAATGTGGACTCAGTTCTCCCGTTCAGCATAATGTTTCCCCAGACAAGAACTCCAGGACCACCGTAATGGTGTATTTCCTTGATGTTACTGGTATAAAACCGTGTCCCGATCTCTCTCCAAATCAAAACGCGTTGAGAATCGCTTCTGGTACTGAACCGACTCTCATCCGTAAAGAGGACACGGCCTTATTGACTGTTGTCAAGTTTTTGTGCTCTCTGCACCACTGTAAACGGTGGCGTCAGTGGTCAACTTTCAACGGGAGGCAGCGTTCAGGACGGCGGGCGAATATGCCCCCTTTGTGAAGGCATCTGGCCACTGTATACCGCGACACTTGTCGCCCCGTTGCTGTAGAGAGTTGATGAGAAATGACGCTTGCTGACTGCCGTCGGCCTCTTTTCGCCTGCAGAATGATATATCGGTCATCCCCTGCAATTCTCGTCCTCGGGCGGCCATCACTAACCTTTCTAAAAGCTGTACCTGTGGTTTGGATTGCTTTCCAAGCGCGCGAAACGACACTTTTGTTGATTCCGAGCTCTGCAGCTACACTGGTGACGGTACGGCCCTCCTCCAGCTTTCCGATCTTTCTTCCACGTGTGAAGTCGTCCAGGTGATTTCTTCTAACCATATTTCACGAACTGACTCACTGGAACTAGCAGCTAATATGTTGAATGGCGTCTGCTTCCTTCATTTTATTTTACTGTTGAATAGCACGCGCCGACATCACGCGTTTTGCGTACGCTCACGTCGCTTCTGATGTTTCGTTCCTGATATTTGCATACGCATGACGTTTCTACTGACTTACGTGTTCACTGTACTGATATCCAGACCTCTTTTTCTGAAATTTCATGGTTAGCTGCTTAAGTTTTGCACACCAGTATACATTCTAATATAATAAAAAAATAAAATATGCATATACACTGATATAATATACTTACAAGTGTATCAGTACTGCACAATGCATTTGATAAATAATTTTTTATCAAAACTGAATTAGGAACAAGTTTAATAATTACTAGTGACTTCTATGGGCTTACATATAAAGTTGTATACAAAATTTAATACTTATCGTAATAATTAGTACGGTTTATATTTAAGGT
This sequence comes from Trichonephila clavipes, assembly GCA_019973935.1. Lineage (NCBI taxonomy): Eukaryota > Metazoa > Arthropoda > Arachnida > Araneae > Nephilidae > Trichonephila > Trichonephila clavipes. Next base: position 602,872 of record BMAU01020051.1, read on the forward strand.
CGTGTTGTAGTTTTAACGTCAAGTTGCATTATGATTCGATCCAATGCATTGTTTTTTCATGGGGCGGGGGGGGCACGATAAAAATCATGGTTGAAAATTGGTTCGCAATTACTGAATGTTTGATAAGTAATGACCTAAAATATAAACGCCTCCCACGTCCCCCTCCCTCAGTGGACCTCGGTAGAATAATCAAATGCTGACCGATCAGTGGCGATATAAGAAGTTGGGAATCACTGCATTACAGATAGTAAAGAAAGGCAACGACTATTCAATAAATTACATAATTTCAAAATCACATTTCCCTACATCTGAAACGTTGTGACGAATCTGTACGGAACCTTTCCATTAATCTTCTTAGGCGTGTTTTTGGGGAATATGAATTCGCGTATATTTCCAATCAACTCCAAGAAGATAAACGGGATATGCAAACTAGATAAGGTATTTAAGTCCAGCGTTGTAAGCTAGCTGTCATGATGAGGAAGGCTATTGAGCCAGCAACAGTAACATGTTAGATGATTCCAGGATATTAAGATAGTGAAGACGTCGAGCTGTTATTCTATTGAAGAACGAGAAAGCTTATATAACCAGCGGTAAACATAATTTATGTACGCTTAGAATAAGCGTTAATTTAGTCAAATTAGTTAAAGTTAATGAAAGTTAATAATTCGAGTACGTGTATTTCTCGGACCTTCTATTTCTGTAGACCTTACTTGATCTTGAGCGTAATTATTAATTAGTGGCATAATCCGTAATTTAATTTAATATAAAACGTAAATCCCTTTATTTGACGTAACATAGAAATATTATATGTTATTAGAGTTTTTTTTAGACTTGAAATAATAAATAATTATTATTATTATACAAAAGGGCTCTTAGTGATTCTTTAACTCAAGTTAATCTTGGTGTCCAGGGTGAGATCCAGGGGGGTCTTCACAACGTAAAATTTCGTAATACAACCTCATTATTTCTTAAAGTAATTATGTAATACAAAGTATTATCACACACACACATACACAATAGGGAATTTTCCCTTAAATTCAAATTCCAAAACGCACGAAAAAGTTAATTTTAATTAAAGCATATTCATTAATGTGCCGCTTTTCTACACACACACAATTACGTTTTTACTTTATCATTAAATAATTTTTTTTTAAAAAAAAAGCAAACAACATTTTTACAGTGAGAGTAGGAGAACTTTCGTTTAATTAAAATGAAGAAAAATTATTACAACTTTCATAATCAATCATAATTTAATTAACGTTACTGAATAAAAATGTGCTATAACTTGCATTATTATAGTGTATTTCTAGAATTATTCTTCTAGACGGAATACTTTCATTAAAACACAGCGGTAGCAGACATTTCATAACAGCTAAAGAAATTACGTTGACATTTTTTTCATGATTTAACCCTCCGCTAGGTGCGCTTCAAAAAGTTCCATCCATAGGCACACGGCATCTCTCAAACGCACCACCTCATACTTACGTTTGAAGATGATTTAATCATTTTACTGGTAAGATTTGACATAAAAATAGATTTGATATAGAATAATATTTTAAATAAAGGGTGTTTTTTTTCCAGGTATAGAAGTTTAAGTTGGCATTACTTTCCGAGATGGCGACCGATTTAACAGCTGTCAAGTTATTTATTCTCAGTTTGGCAATTCATCAAAATGATCATCAAGCATGGCGTAGATTCTTCGAAAGGGCCCAAAACGAGATTGCCGTTGTTCCCGATTTTCATAAGCGAATTTTGTTTAGCGATGAAGCGCACTTCTGGTTGAATGGCTACGTCAACAAACAAAACTGTCGCATTTGGAGTGAAGCTAATCCACAAATGTATGTCGAAACACCGTTACATCCAGAAAAACTGACTGATTGGGGCGCTTTATGGGCTGGTGGAATCCTTCAAAAACGATGAAGGCCACAACGTTACAGTTAATGGTGATCGGTACAGTGCCATGATTACTAACTTTTTCATTCCTGAATTGAACAATCATGATATCCAGGAGCTGTGGTTCCAACAAGACGGCGCAACATGTCACACAGCTCGTGCCACAATCGATTTATTGAAAGACACGTTTGGTGACCGCCTAATTTCACGTTTTGGACCTGTGAATCGGCCTCCAAGATCTTATGATTTAACACCTCTAGACTATTTTCTTTGGGGCTATGTAAAGTCATTGGTCTATGCGGATAAGCCCCAAACTCTTGACCATTTGGAAGACAACATTCGCCGTGTTATTGCCGATATACGGCCACAAATGTTGGAAAAAGTCATCGAAAATTGGACGTCCAGATTGGACTACATCCGAGCCAGCCGTGGCAGTCATATGCCAGAAATCATATTTAAAATGTAATGCCACAAGATTATCTTTCGAATAAAAAAATTCATGTCAATCGAATAATACATCGTTGTTTTATTTCAATTTAAAGTTCTATACCTCTAAAAAAACACCCTTTAAAATCAGAAATTGAGATATTTATACGAGAAAACATCAAAAAGATAACGGTTAGCTATATTCTCGATCCACCACTGTTTATATTTTAAGATGCTTTGTTGCAGTCTTCACAAATCCCCTGACAATGTTCGAGGGCCATGGATATTTCGTATAATGCATTACAAATTTTTAATAATATTTTCTTCATGTCCTGACAAGAAGGAACAGTACCTTCTTTTCCAAGTTCATGGTGATGTTTTCCCTGGCTTTTAATTTTGAATGGGGTGTTGAATATCAGATATTTCTTCAATCCTGAGTCAGAATGAACGAGACATGTAAATGTTACACTCAGACCGTCTTCGCCGGTGCTCTTTTAAAAGTTCGTGATCTGGTTTTCCTGGATATATGCGCAAGGATCTGAGGGATGTGAATTCCAATATAGATTTTTGGGAGTTTATTCCAGCTACTTTCAGGATTAAATAAAATACTGTCACTGGTTAGGTGCGTGGTATCCCTAAGATGTATTTCAACTCCCAGCAAGAAAAAAAGAAAAAAAAATATATCAAACAGAAGTAACAAAATACTTGTTTCGAATTATTTTCGTATAAAACTAAGAAACTACACTAGTTTACAAAAAAAAAGAAAAGAAAAAGGAAATAGAACAAGTCAGAAAAATTGACCTTGTGGGGCGCGCTTAATCTATCAGATACAAAGAGCCCTGCCCCCGAAATATGAAGAAATCTCCCTCGCCTTGACACTGAAACCTAGAACGAGTGACAAAAGACAGTGGTGGGGGCGTGTTCCAACCCATCGATTAGAAGTGGCACTGAAACTATTTTAACTATGCGTCTCAGAGATTCATGCGCCTATCGGAGGGTTAATAAAGACAGAAAAATGAGAAATCACACACTTTTATAAAATATGTTTTTGTTCCTAAGCATTTAGTCATATGTGCGAATAATAATACAACTACAGAAAAATTTAATAGAATATAATATGAGAATAATTTAATCGGACTTAATAAAATAAAAGACCCTCAGTTAACTTCACTCATGAATAAAAAAATTAGCACACCGAGAAATTTTTGCGGGATCGTAATGAAACTTGGCATGAAGATACATGTCGGGGAGATATGCAAATGATTATAAATGAAGCGTGATTGCGCATTACGTATAGCCGGTAGAGGATGCTTAACGTCGCTCTCTGTGGATTATAAAGCAAGTAAAACCAAAGCTTGTTTAAGTAGGCTGAATCATTTTCAAAGGAAGAGCTGTGGTAGATATGCCATTATGCCGTTTTCAAAGACAATATGAGCAGCTGTCGCAGTTATAGAGGGGGAAAATCGTCGGCATGATAGAAGCTGGGTGGTCAGCTGGTGAGTAGCTTGTCAATTAGGCCACTCTAATTGTGTTGTGAGGAGGTGTTGGGACCATTGGATCCGAGAGATGTCATTTACACGATCAGGCTCAGGACGCCCTCGACACAGCAGTCTTCTAGAAGAACACTACATCGTAAGAAATTCCCACGTACTGCTAACTGCTTCATTGATCGCCATCCAGACACAGGTAGCACCTAAACTAGGGGCCCCTGTGCCTTCTTGAACCGTACGAAGGCGCCTGGCTGCAAGAATTTGGGGTCACGGCACCCATTAAATGTGCTGCCCTTGACGCCCACCCATCGACGCCTCCTTTTGGAGTGGTGCCGCGCACGGGGAAACTGGACTGTAATGGAAGGGAACCAGGTTGTATTTAGCACCGAATCCAGATTCAATTTCAGCAGTGATGACAATCGTGTTCGTGTGTGGAGACCCCGAGGTGAACACCTCAATCCTGCCTGTTCTTTACAGCGACACACCGCTCCCACCACTGGTGTAATGGTATGGGGTGTCATTGCCTACAGTACACGGTTACCTCTATTATTCACCCGTGACACCATGACAGGTCAAAGGTATGTCCATGAGATCCTGCAACCACATGTGTTGCCACTCATGCAACGGCTCCCAGGAGCCATTTTTCAAAAAAGACAAGACTCGGCCTCACACGGCAAGGGTATCAAAAGACTGTCTTTGCACTGTTACTACTCTTCCTTGGCCTGCCAGATCCCCAGTTTGTCTCCAATAGAACATATATAGAATCATTTAGGACGGTGAGTTGGGCGTCTTCCGAGTTTGAATGAACTAGAGGCAAGGTTACAGCAAATATGGAACGAAATGTATCAAGACATCGTGCAGAACTTGTATCCCTCAATGCCCGATCGAGGTTCAACAGGGTATTCAATCCTCCGGGGTTTTTTTGCCTTTTTCTCTGAAATAAATAATCCTTTCTTCTTTGATTTTCTAATCATTTACTTATATCAAAGTAGTCATTACGCATGTTAAATTTCGTTTCATTTTGACGACTCCTTCTTGGTATACTGATTTTTTTGTTCATGAGTGTATTATAATGGTGGTAAATGTGTTTATATATTTATTCTTAATTCATATAATAAGGTAGTTATGCAGCCATACTCTAAAGCTATCATTCAAAGCTGTCGGATTAGGGAAAATACCCATCTCTAACATCGTAGATTGTCGTATTAAAATGGAGAGTCTAATGATAAAAGAACGACAATTTTTTAACACACGATTTGATCTCAGGACATAGTGAGTTGTTACGACAACGGACAGGCAGATTTACTTCCTAAGAAGGAAAACTTAAATAAAATGCAACAGCCAAATACTTATAATCCCTTTCATTCCTCAAAACTTTATATCAAAAATCGTATGAGACAAAATTGGAAAGCTTCGTTCACTTCTCGTGTTTTTCAACAAATAGCAGGATTGGCTAAGACCAGGGATGGCATTAAGTCAATCGTGATCGACCTGTGGACCGCCAAGATATTTTGGGGACTTTACTAAAACCTAAGATGCGCATATTAAAAGACATTTTTTTTATGCATTCACGAAAAGTATTCTTTATGAACCTTTTTGAAGTGAAACATTTTGGGCTCAAAAGTGAATGAGAAAATTGCCCAGTTTTGCGTAACAGTGAAAAGGCGAAAGGAAGTAGTCTCCCCCCCCATCCCCACGAATCGCCACCATGTAAGGAGAGAGAAATAGGAGAAAAAACGGGTAGCGGGAACACAACGTGACTTGTGTCATATCGGTGAAAAAGTTGGATAATTGCCCGCGTCTCTGACTGGTCATCTTGCCCAACTTCCGATAAGGGTCCTTTCCCCCAGATCTGGGAACATTATCAGCGGTCGTATTAGTTACAGTGTGAGCATTAGGGTATAGACAGGTGTTTCTCAAAGTGTGGGGCGTGCCCCCTGGGAGGGCGCGATGACCCTACAAGGGGGGCGGGAGCAAATCGAAAATTTAAAGATTTTTTAAAAAAAAAATAACCGGAAAGAGAAGTAAAACAAAATGCTTTCTTTCATAATAAAAAAATAGACACAACACTGATATATTTATGTTTATTATCTGGCTTTTTTCCGTCATCAAATAGCTATATTTGATCCCAAAACCAAATTAAAGAAAAAAAACATTTTGTTTGATTTGCTGTATTTCCTCAATGAGAGATTTTTTTTTATTACGTTTCAACATAAAATATTACTCGTTATAAAAGAAAAAACGAAACCCAGACCCTGAAAAAAATTCTAAGAAGATAAACAATTCATCACTGTAATAATTATTGAAATACTGTACATTAGTCGTAGAAAAAGAAAAGGAAGACATGATTCACTTTTCAGCCAGGCTGCATAGTACGTTTGCTAATCATTTGATTGACCTTCAAACTTATGGTACGGTTTTTCAATATTAGTTCCGTGCCATTTTTTATGTGTGTTTGCTTTTCGCTTAGGGAAATTGTAAATAATAGAGTTTTACGATATTTGGAAAAGAATTGATTGATTTAACATTTCTGTAATATTAGTGAAAAGTGTCTCTGATTTGCGTCCTTTATTATGGTCTTGTACTTTTGAATCATTTTAGTTCAATTTTATTGGATTTTTTCTCAAATCATCAAAGAATTGAATAGTTCTTGAAAGAAGGTAAGTATACCTTCTATAAATTAAAATATTCACTGGAATTCCGATTTGTATCGTATACAGTAAAAATAATTATAAACAAATGAGTGGGGAGACTGAATCCCCCCACACTACCATTAGCGTTAGTATCAAGTACGCGCCTGCTCCCGGGTTAAAACATTTTGAAGTCTTCTCGCTTTAAATGTTAAAAAGTAACACAATTATTCTTCATCGGAATTTCATATTCTTTTTCATTATTTAACATTGATTCTAAATGCTAATTCTGTGAGGTTTAAAATTACAGTTATTTTAGACAAATATTTACAATTATAGTATTTATCTAAAAAAAATCATTTTACATTTTTGTATACAATGTCATGCATGCAGTTTTACTCTCCTTACAATTCAGCTATTATATCAATAATTTTTTTTTTTTTTAAAAAAAATGAATTTTTTGAAATGCGAATCGCTGGTGATCCAGCCAGTATATGTTTAATGTATCAGTACTGAAGAAGGAATTTTATAAATAATTTCTTAATACTAAATTGAGAACAAGTTTGATAATTATTAGGGACTTTCATGGCCTTGTCTTGTAGAGCAAAGTTTTTCAAAGGAAGGTTTAATATCAGAATTTGACACTCTGAGTTATTTTTCTATATTTAACTGAGATCTATATTTTGTCTTCAAAGCATCCACCGCAGAAAATCCGGTTTAACAAAGGTAGGATGTTGAAAATGGTAATAGTATACGAAATGCTTTTGTTTTCAGTACAGAGAATTCATCATCCACCTCTACCCAAAATTTAAAGAGCGATTTATTACAAAATTGCCTTTTAATTTTGCACTGGATGTGAAATCTATGAAGATTTCTTCTTCGGAAGTTGAGAGCCCTTTTGGAGTATCTAGAAATAGATCCCTAATCCACTCGTAACTTGCTACCAAGCTGTACTCATCCAGAAAATATTTTTAAAATTCTTTGCCAACATAGCTAAATGATTTTACATGTTTTAAAAACAACTTTCACATGTTGTTCTACAGATTTGTAAATTTTAAGACATATCGAGCTGGGGCTTTTTTTCCATCCTTTACTTTAGTAGTCGTAAATCCAAAATTTGAGTATTTTTGAGAATATCGCCTTGATTTAATTATCGGAACCATGCTCGTTCGTCTGTGTACTTTTTGATTCTTTATTATCATCGAATGTTTGCTTACGACTTAAAAATATATGTATGATTTTGTTTTAATCTACTGCCGTAAATACTTAATTACCTTGAATTACAATTAGCGTGTAAATTTAAAAAAAATGTACATTCAAGCTAGATTCGGTAGCTATAGGAGTATCGAGTCGACCAAAACTGACTGGAAGTGTACGAGGAAAATAATTTTTACATGTTTTGCGCAGACGTCCGATAGGTTGCCCAGACTCACGCAAACGTACCCTATAATGCCAGATGTGATGGATATGATAAAAAGCAACATTGACTAGACTATTTTTCTAATGACATTTGTACTTTGAGAAATGGATGCTGAAGGAAATAAATCTTTAGTTAAATTATATAATTTTGCGATCTGTTCCAATTTAAAAATTAGAGAAAGAAAAATAACATAATAATAAGTAAGTAATATATATATTAAGTAAATTTCTTAAAATATATATTACTTAAACGTTAAATATACACAAAATTTAATACACTTATCGTATTAATTTGTACGGTTTATAATTAAGATCGTATTGTAACTTAACGTCTCACTCTCAAAGTGCATTTTTATTGCAGTAAATACATTATTGTTGTACGGGGGGGGCGACAAAAATTATGATTGAAAATTGGGTAGCCAGTATTAAAAGTTTGAGAAACACTGGTATAGACAAAAGAGCTCTCGCAGCAAAAGCGTGCCTTTTTGAAATTTTCTTTAGATTGTTGGCTACGTGACGATGTGTTCGGTGGCTAATTTACTTCTCTGATTTTCATTTGCGTTAAATTATTATTAATTCTAGACAGAATGCCCAAATCAAATGCACAAAGTGGAAAAGAGTTTCGTGAAAAAAAAAAAAGAAAAACTAGTAGCATGCCCAATCGATAAAGTGACAAAAAAAAAACCCCCCAGAAAATTATTGCAAATTCATCAAGTGCTACTGCTAAATCTCGGTCAGAGTACATGAGAGAATATCAAGCACGAAAAAAAAAACATTGCAAAATACCTCTTAATGCCGAGATTAAGGGATGGGAATGCTCTATTGAGACTCTTCTTATGACAGCACAGATTAATACGGACTTTGTGAATCCCCCTGTGCCGTGGACTACAGAACCCTCAACAAGACTAGTGCGTGTTGGAACTGATGCATGTGAAACTATAATAAATTATATCTTACGTTACAAAGACTATGATTTCCATAAAAATTCCTGGCCATGGTAGCCTAGTGGTCAGAGTATCAGATCGTGGCTGGCGTGTCATGAGTTCGAGCCAAGTACCACTTAAGACCCACCGTGTAGGGAGGCGATACACGTTAAATCTGTTGAGAGCTCAAGAGTCCTCCCTTTGGTGTAGTGTGGCAGTTAGGAGAGGGGGAGTTCCATTTCATGTTACATCCTCGTCACTTGACCATGTTTCTAAATTACGAGGTCCGTCGCCAAACGCCTTCATGTAGCTGAATAGTGTGCCGTTAATTTTCACTCACCCATAAAAATGCTCACAAAGAATTTTCAAAAGCTATTCGTTGATAATCCTTTCGGTCACGGGTGTTTGATTTGTGATAGATTATGGTTTGGAGATGATTTGAGAAAGCCTGTTGCTGAGCAGAAAAATATTTTACTGGAAATTAATTTAGAAGACATTAAAGAATGTTACATTTTTTTGCCAACAAAGTTTAAGTAGGAAAAGTATAACAAATTTATGAAAATAGAATTGTTTTGGATACCCAAAAATTCCAATATAGCTTCCTACTTTTGATTTGGCATCAGAAAGAGTCAATTCGCCACGAATTCTTTGCATGCAAATTAGGCGATTAAGACGTGTACACTGTCAGTTTGAAATATTAGAGCAAACAATCAATGTTCCAAAGAAGTTTCACTTCTATCACGGGCGTTCCACACACCATTTTTTTTTTTGTTTTACTATCCCTCTTAGATTTATAAAAACTGTTCGACAGCTGAAATAGCCTTAATTTAGAGCAATTCAAAATTAATTAATGTTTATTTTTCATATCCTTATCATCATGCAATATTTAGTAATACAATTAGCTCTCAAAATTTGATTCATTTTTCCTTACATCCAAACACATTTTTTTACTAAAACGATATGCATTAAAAATATGATGAGAGTTTTTTTCTTCAGTGAAAACGTTCGCCAGAGTAACTTTATATATATATGTCTGTGTTACAATTTATTCCAGTATATTTTCTCGAATAAAAATGTAAAGATAAATAACTTTAAATGCTACATATCCTCACTTTTTTCCATTGAAAGAAAGAATAAAAGTTATTTTCTTTACTACAAATAAAAAACGATTCTCTCTCTCTCTATCTTTAATTAATAAATAAAACACATCTTTGAAAGTACCATCTTCATTTTCACAAATATTTTGAATATTAAAAAAAACGAATAATTAAAGCCAAGCAGTGTATTTAGTTTTAGGCAGCTGCATTGTATGATCATATATAAAAAGCTACATTCAAACAATTATTGCTATAGAACTAAACAGTGGTAATCAACAAAATATAATATTTTCAATTTGAATCAAGCATCATGTAGAAGCCAATGCAATTATTATAATCACAAGTAAACATGCACATCACAATGTAACAATGGGCTATCGGTGAGATTTACCCTCTCAAACTTGGTTTTTTTTGTTCAGTCAACTAGGCACTTTGAGCTAGAACAACTCTACTCCGAAAAAGAACTTCACTAGTTTCAGAGGTTGCATCTCATTTCAAATAAGTACTAGTCATTTCTTATGATTTATTTTGCTTTTGCCTGCATATCGCGCACTTGGTTCTAACACTTAGAGACAATTATTGTGAATAATTATTTGTTTTATTTTCGTGTCTGATTTAATGGCTTCTCATCCCCTCTGTGTTCGAATACCTCCTGAAAATAGAATGATCAACGAGATTTCTACCTTAATTTGGGAGTGGTTATACGGGGCAGAGAGTCACCCCATGCTCACGCATTTTTTTTAATTATGGAAACACTGTTCTTTGGTTACCAATGACCATGCCAGTATACTCCTATATAACAGTTTTCGTGGGAACTAGTGCCGGTTTATCAATTAGGAGCACGGGACGGGTACTCAGGGACCCGGGGTCAAGAAGAGTTTGGATAAGCTGGATTTAACCAAATTTTCTGGTTATAAATTTCGACCCGCCAGTGCCAAGGAGGCATGTAGATCTTTTTCATCCAAGGCCCTCAATGAGCTTAAATCGGCACTAACTAAATGTATTTATCAATATGACAGTAAATGCAGGGGAACTAAAATGTAGTTATCACATATGCTCCTACTTCTTAGGAAGGGCGAACTCTTCATACAATCTTAAGGTGTTGTTGTGGCCAATGCCACCTGTCTGACGTAGTCAGAACGAGACCCACGAAATTCATCGTGGCAAGGGGCTAGAAGTACGCCTGTTGTTGGCCTTGAGCACCATACATGTGACAGTACGAATTAGCTCGGTGGAATTCCTCGAAGGGACAATAGATGGCGACACTACCTATCGCCACCTCCACAATTTTCCCTAGAACTGGAGGGGAGGGAAATATTCTCCAGTCCACTGCACTCGTGTTTCAGCTCACAAGACTTCGGACCCACTGATTTAACGAGCACGTACTCCGTGCGCACTTGGAAGGTATTTGGTGGCATCGGGCATCGAACCCAGGCGACCCGGTCTGAAGTCCGATGCTCTAACCACTAAGCTACCCACGGCCCTCAATCTTAAGGTACTTGGGGGACTGTGCTCCTCCCCACGCGACCATTTTTGTTCCAATTTTCTTTTCTATGGACAAACTACATTTTTCTCCTGTGAACGATTGAGTGGTTTTGATTGCTGTGTTGTACAACTCGTTTTATTTATAAATGTAAACAAACAGAATATAAATAACAAAATGGGTATCTCTGAGTTCTCTATTGGATGAAATTGTAAATAATCAGACAAGGGCTGACCAAATAATGGATGTTAATGATGATAGAAAAGTGGTGAACATGAAACGTTTGAGTGGAAAGGATAATTTTTTAATGATACCTAAGAAACTCCATCAAGAACGATTTAAAGCCATAAGGGTAACACAAGACGCACTGCTCCCTGCCAAAAAACACAAATGATGAAAAGTTCAACATGCTGTATGTGGATCATCAATGGACCGTAAAACTACATTAACTTGAACAAATTGACATTTTTGCCTTCAAATAACATTCTTGTAGTATTAGTGAAGATTGTCTGCGATTTGTGTCCGTTGTATAAGTCACACATATTTGAAACATTTTAGTTCAATTTGATTGGATTTTTTCTCAAAATATCACAGTAAAATTAAAAATTCCTTAAAACTAGTGTTGAGTATAATCTCTCTTAATTAAATTATTCACTGAAATTACGATTTTTATGGCGTACCATAAAAATAATTGTAAAAAAAAAGATTCGGCTGATTGAATCCTCCCGTGCAATTACTAACGTTAATAAAGAGTGCACGCTTTCTCCCGGGTTAACCAGCACCAGAAGACAGCATTAGTTGAAAGTTTAAACTATTACATTTATTATATTAAACCCCCGGAACAACATACATACTACACAGTGTTTTTTTTCCAGGTATAGAAGTTTAAGTTGGCATTACTTTCCAAGATGGCAACCGATTTTTAACAGCTGTCAAGTGATTTATTCTCAGTTTGGTTCGGCAATTCATCATGAATAGACACATGCCTGACAACGCTTTCCAATTGTGCAATTTTATTTCAAAAATAATGGTCGATTTTCATAAGCGAATTTTGTTTAGCGATAAAGCGCACTTCTGGTTGAATGGCTACGTCAACAAACAAAACTGCCGCATTTGGAGTGAAGCTAATCCACAAGTGTATGTCGAAACACCGTTACATCCAGAAAAACTGACTGTTCGTTGCGCTTTATGGGCTGGGGGAATCATTGGTCCGTACTTCTTCAAAAACGATGAAGGCCACAATGTTACAGTCAATGGTGATCGGTAGAGAGCCATGATGACTAACTTTTTCATTCCTGAATTGAACAATCATGATATCCAGGAGCTGTGGTTCCAACAAGACGGCGCAACATGTTACACAGCTCGTGCCACAATCGATTTATTGAAAGACACGTTTGGTGACCGCCTAATGTCACGTTTTGGACCTGTGAATTGGCATCCATGATCTTGTGATTTAACACCACTAGATTATTTTTTGTGGGGCTATGTAAAATCATTGGTCTATGCGGATACGCCACAAACGCTTGACCATTTGGAAGACAACATTCGGCGTGTTATTGCCGATATACGGCCACAAATGTTGGAAAAAGTCATCGAAAATTGGACGTCCAGATTGGACTACATCCGAGCCAGCCGTAGCAGTCCAATGCCAGAAATCCTATTTAAAATGTAATGCTACAAGATTATCTTTCGAATAAAAAACATTCATGTCAATCGAATAATACATCGTTGTTTTATTGCAATTTAAATTTCTATACCTCTAAAAAAACACCCTTTAGTTGCAAAATATTTATGGAATCTTTGATAAAGCCTTTTGCTTCTCCAAATTATAGGAAACATGTTTTTCTGAGGACACGAATTACTACCGTAGAAACCTCATTTGGTGGCCTATAAGGCAGCGTTTCTCAAACCCCTCTTGGGTGTGTGACATTTCTCCGAGGGGGGCGTAAGCATATTAAAGAAAAGAATTAAAAAACTTGTTAATTTACTGAAAGAAAACAAAGAAAACATTGTGACATAATAAAAAATAAAATGCACATTTACACTGATATATTGCAAGTATGAATGTACCAATGCTACACAATGTAGGACGTAATTGAACAATATTAGGAAAAGAACAAGTTTAATAATTAACAGTGACCCCATGAAGTTGTCATACATAAAATTATACACAAAAATTGACACTCATCTTGATCATTTGTAGGGTTTCTAATGAATCCCTTAACTGCCGATTAGAAGTTTTGAGATTCGCTTTCCAACGCCCACCCTTTTTCAAGTGGGCACGCGTTTGGGATGTATTGGGGGGGGAATGACTAAAGAAGCAAGTAATCTTAAATAAGTAAAACATTCGTGAATATTGTCCAGGTTCTTTTATTGCATTCCAATGCCTTCGATATAATTTTATGGATATCATTGCACAGAAAAGTTCATATTCTGAAATACGTATATATACGTCCGTGGAAATTAACGTTTTGACTGGGCGAGACGCTTATATACGCTAGTGGCACTTCAGAGGTTAAAGTCGTATCGTAGTTTTTGCATCAAAGTATTGAACTCAACGCATTTTTATTGTATGGGGGAAGCGAGATGAAAATTAGGATTACGCATCGAGTCGCGAATGTTGAAACTTTGAGAAAGAGATAAGGAGAGAGCGAGTTCGAGCTATAAAGCAACACGACAAAGGCTATTCGTAACGGACTTCCCAATTTTCAAGATTGGTCAAGCAACAAGGACGGCAACTTAAATTTGCAAACCTCGTGGACGAGACAAATTTGAGCCTCGACAGTTTGACCATGGATCGGTGGGAATAGGATTTCTACCTGAAACACGCACAGAGAAATAAGGTCGTGAGAAAATATAAAGCGCTTTAATTTCGAACGAGATTCATTTTACATTACGCTCTGAAGCAACAGGAAGGCAATTGGTGAGGATGTCTCACATGTGAACCATGGTCATGTGACGAGAACAACAGATGAGGTGGAACCTTTTTCTCTAAATTTCCTTCCTCACCGTAACGTGGGGAGTGTAAGCCGGAATGGTTTCAAAGCGTATTAGATATCGACATGTTAGGTCTAGGCTGGGACCAGGATTCGTGCTTACAATTTGACAGTGAATAATACCTACCACTAGTTCAGAATCCAAACCACTCTGGTGTCCAAAGAAGGAAGTTCGATAAAAAAGGCTCGTGACAAAAACACGATTCCTTTCTAATTTCATACTACAGAAAATTTCTATGCGGTGAAGAGGAACAGCATCAAAAAGGCGCTCTTAAATAATATGTCAATTATTTATGAAATGTATGAGAAAGAATTTTCAAACAAAACAAATAATTTAATTATACATTTAAGGTATCCGACTAAACTCGGAACCGTGATTTTAAAAATGCACATAAATGGATAATTTTAATAATATTTAGTATAACTTAGATCAGTCTACATGTATAAAATTATTTTAAGGACATTTTGACAAAAGAAAATTATTTAATATTGTGGCAAAAAATTAACTTAGAATAAACTTTTTTTTTCAAATTGTTCTCCTTTTGTGAAAAAATATTCTAATATAATAATATTTTGCCTGTATATAGCTCAGACCTCTTTACAGAGGCTCAACTATGAGTTTTGAAAAATTCACATTTTTTTCAGAGTTACAACCAATTGAAACAATTATCGGCGTATTTTTCTTAAAATTGTTCCCCTCTGTTGTTGTAAAATATGGATAAACCCACTTCTAAGTTATATATTTCAAAAAGTCTAGTTGAGCCTTTGTATAGATGTCTGAGCTATATACAGGCAAAATATTATTATAATAGAAGAATTTTTCACAAAATGAGAACATTTTTAAAATAAATATTCCAAGTTAATATTTTGCCCAAATATTGTATTTTAATATATATAATTTTCTTCAGTCAAAATGTCCTTAAAACAATTGTATACATGAATTCTAATCTAAGTGACACTAAATATCATGGAAATTATTTATTTATGCGCTTTTGCAAAATCACGGTTCCGAACGTAGTCGGATACCTTAAGCATTTTTAAGACATTTAGTTTCTTATTGAACACATGGACAAATTTTCAGAATGGTTATACATAATTCACTGCTACTTGTCGTAATCCAAAGCGCCTTATCTTCCTGTGATGAATTAGTTCAAAATCGCTTTCATCTCTGGAAGATACAATTTCAATTGATTTATTTTTAGCACCTTAAAGTAAGTAGTAAGTTTTTGGGGCGACGGTTGGTTGATCAGTTGCTTGTGAACCAGGCATGCATAATCGAAACTCTTTTTGGGAACTTAAAGCTCCTTTCGAAATTGGTATCTATTCTAAGAGAACATTTTCCCGATTTGTTGGAAAGCTGGATCGCTGCATATATATTTATACACTCTCAAAGGATCCAGTTCTTCTTGTTCGTCTTCATAATCTACCAAGTTATCGATACTGTCACTCTCATTGAAAGTTTCGTTTTGAATTAAGTGCGCTCTGCCAGTGTGTTGAGAGAAAGCGATTGAACGTGCATTGTGGAGAGACTGTTCATAACCAATGAAGAGAGAGTCTTGAAGCGTATATATGTACATTAATAAAAACGTTAGAGTGGAACCAAAGCCTTTGAAGTTCATATATCGCCTAAAAAAGACCTCACAAAATAAATCACACACAAATAAAATCGCATAAAAAAACCCGTACAAAAACAGGATCTACTGTATTCAAATAGAACAAGAAACATTTAAGACAGCGTAATGTACCAAGTGACCTAAATTCCGTTAGCATTTGAAAATTCAATATTTCATGGAATAATATGGTTCTTAAACTGTACCCCGTGCACCCCAAGGGGTCCCCAGCGTTTTTTTCCAAGCGGACCGCAGCTTCTCATATAAATTTAAGATTTCTTTTTTTACAGTCTCTGAATGGTCTTGTAGAAAACTTGAAAGACGTGCCATCTCTTAGAATAGATCACTAATTTGCCCCCTCCTCATTAAAAATTCCTACTATAACATGTATTTTGATCAAGAATATTAAGTTGGATAAATTGTTTAAAATCTTGGAGGTCTGTGGGGGGGGGTCGAGACGATAAAAAGTTTATGAACTACTGATTTAGAGGTTTTATTGAAATAAAAGAAGTGCAAAAAATAGTCAATAGATGGCGCTGCACAGCAAAACGTTAAAGACGCTGCATGAAAATTGTGTATAAAATTATCTTTAGTCAGAGAGGAAACAGATGCACCAGTAATTACGGCATTGTTAATGGAATGTTTCTATCAAAATGGAGGTCCTTGAAGATCTTATTGCCATAAGAAGGATGTGTGTGAAAGATCTCTTGCGCATCTAGTTAGGTGAGGATTGCGTGCTGAGCCATTACTTACGCCATGCTTGACCTCCCAGTTCCCCAGACTTTAATCCGTGTAATTATTGATTGGGGAGTTGCTTGAAGTCGCAACGCTATCGTGATAATCCAAAATCATGAGGGATGCTAAGAGACAGCATTCGGTGGCAATTTCTTACCATACCTACTGATGTGTTACAGTGCTGTTCTCAACATTATCCCTCGAATACGGGTATCTTCGGGGCTGTTTTTAGCCTTTTCGGCTCCCTAAAAACTTTTATTCCCCCTGCCCCATTTCCAGAATCCCCCTCTCTACTCCAGTTTTTTAATCTTCCAGTTTTAATTCGGGAGGGGATTTTCCTATTGCTTATTCTTTTCTCTTTCTTTGTTTTTTCTCTTTGGAGAGTCCATACATTATCCACCCCCTATGGACCCGTCGTTTCCTGGACGGGCAACCGTAATGAAATGATAGTGGCATGGTTTGGCCGTTCTTGTTAATTTCTTACTTTACGGCATCACGGACCACTCCCCCTTTTGTAAATTAGTAAAGTAAATTAATAAAATCGTTTGAAATTGCAGCATAGTGCATTTATTATTGTCTGAACTGTTTTCAAATAGTTAATTTAATATTTTTCATCGCTTTACAATCTTTCACTTTTGGACATCCTTATTCTTTGTTGAGTCGCTAGTATTGTACTAGTACAATAAAAGTTTTCTTAGAGTTTTGATCATTAAAAATCATTAATAATATTATTGTAATTAATTTCCATGATAATATCCTTTTGAGTAAATAGCACCATGAAGCTGTAAGCTTTTCATTTTCAATAGTAGATCTTATATAATCTTTACTCTCTTGATTGCAGAAATGCTTCTCTCATGACTCACTAGGTGGTGATACGATCACTGTATTTTTTTTTTTTCTTTTTCACTCTCCAATTTTTTGCGCCTAGTGTGCCTAAGCGAAAACGCGCCCCTGGGTATCGTTGATGAATTGCAGCCATTGTGTTCAACTATTGTTATAAAAAGAACATGGAAAAGTCCTAAAAATCAATTGTTATACTAATTCTTACGTTTGTTAAATAAATACTAATTATTAATTTTGTTATATAAACACTAATGACCAATTTTGTTATATAATAACTACTTATTACTTTTGTTATAAAAACACCCTCTGTTTACTATTTTTATTACTTTTAATCAAACTCTATGTCGTGTTAAGCATGTGTGTCAATTTTTGCTCCTTCCATTATTCCATATACTTTTTTTTTCCATATACTCCAAATATTCACATATACTTTTGGGTTTTCTCGTGTTTCAATAGCAGAATTCTATTTTTTTAACCCTCGCTAAGTTAAAAATCAAACTCAAGAAGAAAAGAAGTGAAATGTTAAAAGAAACAGCATGTAACAAAAACCCTACATGTTTCTCTAAAGATTTATAACATTATTTTTGAATTCTTGTGTGTATTATCAAAATAAGAAAAGTTTAAGAATCCATTAAGGAAGCATAGTATACTTGATAACGCTTTTTTACTAGCGAGAATTCAATATACAGCAAATATTTCTTTACTCGCTTTCGAAATATCCGATATGTAAATAGAGTTTTGTGAACTAGAAAAAAAATATTTGCAAACCTACGCAAGTCTTTACTAAAAAAACATGCCCGGGAAAAAAACTTCAGAAATATCACCAACCTATCAAAGGAGTCTGCCAAACGGAAATAAAATAGGGAAAAGACAGTTTTTTTATACTCTACCTTCTCCGGGATGTTTGAGTTCCAGCCGTCTTTTTGCTATCTTACACAAACATTGTTATGCACACTCAGCACTTTCCTCTCTCTTTCTCTCTACAGAAATTCATTCGGTTTAAAACCTTCAAAACTCGAAAGATTCCATATCGATCAATCCAGTTTACGAGAGACTCGAACAAGCGTTCGGGAACTTTTCGGAAATTTCAATGGAAATGCGTGAACAAAGTGTCTTATGAGAAGGAAAATAATGGCTCAATGTTTTCTATTCAAACTATTTTTATGAGTCATACTCTATGCGTTAAGCTAATATTGAACTTAATTGAATTTTTAGTTTTTAAATAATTAGTTTTTTTTACTGGATGAGATTTTATGTGAGATCCGACAACTTTTAAAAATATCGAGGAATTTCAAACACATCGGAGGAAATTGAAAACAAAATACAGTTTAATATTATGAAGATGAATTTATTACGGTGTTTTTTCAATTCCTACTATTAGCTCACACTCTCTCTATATATATTTATTTATTTATCTTGGTGGAGTTTTCAATCGTAAGTAAAATATATTTTAAGGCAATCCATTGAGCTGAAATTTTATATAAATGATTATTTTGGATGACAATACAATAATTTAATTATAATTAAGAATAAAATGAATTATTTAAGGAATTACAAAAACAGCCACGTTGGTGACTTAGTGACCCTTTTGGCGTATTGTGTCAAAACTTGAAAAGGCTTTTTCTGTCGTTTTAAAGCATTCGGTTGAACTGAAATTTTATAGACACGATTGTTTTGGAGAGGACAATACGAAACTTTAATGATAATGAATAAAAATGAATGACCACTTAGTGTTGTGATTCTGTCCTACGTATTTACATATTAATATTAATTGTAACTATTTAATAAAATGTAGCATGATTTTTTTTCTTTGTTGATCTAAGTAGGAATTGGCTTAAAAAAATTTTTATATTACTTGTCTATTCCTTGCTTCGTTGAAAAGATACTCACTTCATTAGAATTTGTATTTTGTAAACCTTTTTTAATTAACCTGGGGCATTTTGTAAAATTCTCAATTGTCATTTGATCCTCTGATTGAAGTGAGTGTGAGGACTTAAGTTCTTCATTGTATTGCTCATGCATTCCTATGAGCGCATCCATTGTCACCTCCTAAATGTGGGAATCGCTCAGTTCTTGTACGTCGTCACTTACCACTCCTCGTTTTATTTGCCCAGCAAGATTGACGACTTCTTTAATCACGTGACCAATTTTGTGGCACTGATTCCGTTTAAGTTTGAATAATTGAAAAAAAAAAAGAATAGAAAAAGAATCCATGATATATGAAAATCGTTTGTCCGGATTTGCGTATAAGTCGAGTTATTATTGCATAGAAATTATGAAGAAACGTAAGGAACTATGAGTTTCAACAAACTGAGCGTGCATAAGTGCCTCTACACGCTAAGTCTTTAGTGACACATGCGGCCTAGTAATAAAGACGTTTTTAGATTTTAATACTGAATAATACACACTCTGTAATTCAAAGTGCAAAAAAATAAAGCTATATTTAAGAAGAAACTCTTAAATCTACACGATACAGGTACCTCGGGCGTGATTTATTTTTAATTTTATAATTTATTTATAGATATATATTTTGAAATTCTGATTAAATTTAAATTCTTTTAGAGGAAATTCCTTATATGCGTTTATTGTGATATTCTAAGCTTCTAAAGTTACTTTCCCTTCCCATAATATATGGTTTCATTTTTTTCTTTTTGTTTTTTTTAAAGTATAACAGATTTTTGATAAAGAGAGCTTTTTTATATTTTATATCATATAAACCTCAAAATGAAATTAAAATAATTATTTTTCTTGCAGATATTATGAAGAAGTTTCTCAATCCTGGATATCTTGAATTGATTGACTGATAGTTCACTAAGTATACAACCACTAGTAAAACTAACTTCTGGAAGTAATATCGCACATTTATTTGACAGTGAATACAGTATTATAGGGTTCACAGCGGAAATGAGTCAGTTAAACTAAAATCGTTGTGTCTAAGTGTTTCGTTACATATCATTTGCTAATCTGCTCATAAAAAAAATTATTTGA
Organism: Trichonephila clavipes; assembly: GCA_019973935.1. NCBI lineage: Eukaryota > Metazoa > Arthropoda > Arachnida > Araneae > Nephilidae > Trichonephila > Trichonephila clavipes. The sequence continues at coordinate 623,405 of BMAU01020051.1, forward strand.
TTTTCGAACACCCTGAAACGATGACTCATAAAAAAAGTTCCAAGTCCCAATGAAATTGCTAATTTGTTTTGAGAGCTTTCTGATAATGAATTGGATGATGGTGAGATGTCTTCTCTAATTTAGATTCCAATGAAGACATAAGATTGAGTGAAAGTGACTTCAGAGAATCTGAAAAAAGTGCGGATGAAATTGATAATATTCCAGTAAATCATGATATATATGTGACTGGGGCTGCACAGAATGGATACAAGATAGCTGTAATGTTCCTGGCAGATTTGCGATTCTAAATGTTTTGCGACCAAGTTGTGGTCCAATAATCTTCACGAAACATAATGTCAACGTTAATTTTTTATGATATAAAGGGTCATAATATATGATAATTCCATGAAGTAATATTACTAAGTCTTAAAACTAAACCCTACTGAACAGTAGCCCTGCAATTTTTTTTTAATTTTTACGATTATTTTATATATTTCATATGGCACAGTCGAAACGACACCGGTGGACATTTAATGGTAATCGAAATTATTGATATTCTAGTGTTAGTAAATTTGTTATGTATTTAGCAACGGAAGATTACTTTTGACCACTCTTAAACCCCCTACAACAGGTTCTCAAAGCTGCTTATAACCACGTGGAATATAATTCTATTATTTCCTTGAAATCAACTATTCCATTGCTCGAAATGAGAAAATACTTCTATTAAAATGTTTGCTTAACTATTTATAAACATTAACTTAATTTTCAAATACTTCAAGCTTCGTTTCTGATTCTTCACTTCATTAAACGAAAGTCAACAAGTTCTACACTAAATTAAAATGCATTTGAAATTAATTAGTGCCATATTTATAAGCAAAACAATCATTTGACGATGAAGGAGTGATGACCAATCGCTACTTTACTAATTGTAGATCAGGAGATAAATTTGGTAGTGGTATACAAGGCTTGCATCTTCTTAAGTCAATAGGAAAATAAAGCAAATGCACTGTAAAATAGTGAAGAATTAATTAAGCACAACTGCTACAAATGAGTTAACCGTATTTAAAAGATAAATTAAAAAAAGATAGATTTTGGTAAATATCATATTAAAAAGAGTACTACGAGATAAGATTCAAAAGTTCCCGTGCTGAACTTATGGGGTCACAGGGGTGTTAAATTTCTCTGGAGGTTAGAAAATATGAAGAATTTTCAAACAGGTATACTTTCTTTAAATTTAAGTTAAATAATTCGAATCTTTTACACATTACTTATAATAGAATGGGGCTTCAGAAAAGTATAAAATGTTTAAAATAAAATCATAATTTTAAAAATTATAAGCATATGGAAATAAGAAACTTTTCTATAAAAAATATTTGTTAAGTTTTACGTCGCGCATGCTATTTTCAAAAAGTGTAGGTTTAATTACTAGCTATAAGTTGATTTATAAAGACAAATTTATTCTTAATAATTTGTAGCTACTTTTATATAAATAGAATAATAGCTTACATATTTTAATAAACAAAAAATATGCATTTTTAAAAAATATTTAAAAAATTGTTATATTTTACAAATATTTTGAAATACAAAAATATATAATACTAAAATTAGGTATAGTTTAAAGAGTATGATGCATTGTATAATTCTATAAAGTTTTATGTATCAGTGGCTAATATTTTAGAAAATAGCGTGCGCAAAGCAAAAAATACTTAATATTTATTATAGAATTTTCATATGCTTATGACTTTTAAAATTATTAATATATTTTAAACATTTATACTTTTCTGAAGCCCCCTTCTATTTTAAATAATACGTAAAAGATTCGAATCATTTAATTTAAATTTAAAAGAATTATACGCGTTTGAAAATCGTTTATATTTTCAGACCTCAAGAGAAATTTAACACCCCTGAGACCCCTTATAACTTGAAATATTTTTACAGTAAAATAACTGCGTTAACATTTCTGTGTTACTGCGTTCGTTACCTTTTCTAAAAGTAATTTGATCTAAATCAAGTGGTCGGTGGCTCGCTTCGGCATCTGATTTTGTATGAGGATGCCTTTAGTAACCGGCGATTGAAATAAATGATGTTTGTAGAGCAGAGAATGAATATCAAATTTTGTAGAAAGTATAATTTGTAGAGTGCAAAGGAGACTGAGAGTAAGGATACAAAATGTTGAAGCATACGTGTACGTACAGCAGTGATACATTGTCGTAAACGCAACCTTTTGAGTGGCATCGATGTTTCAGGGAAAGCAGGGAAATTATCGAAGACGACGAACGCTGTGGACTTCCGAACACTTCCGCACTGCTGAGAATAAAGAAAAGGTTTGTGCAGCGGTACGTAAGAACGTGCTTCAAACAACGACGGGGTGAAAAGGAAAACAAGTGTTTTGCCACACCTTTCTTACTCCCCTGATTTAGACCCCTGGGACTTCAGAATATTTCCAGAACTGGAACATCTTTTTCAGGGTCATCGATTCCAATATACAGATGAAATTAAAAGTCAATCGCAAGATTAATCAAAGGACATGGTTGAAAATGGATTCCAGAAATATTTCGATGACCTTAACAAGCGATGATAAAAGTGTGTTTTTGCTCAAGGGTCTTATTTCAAAGGAGGATGTGTTTCAGTAACTTAATTGGTAATAATTTTTAAGTTATGGACTCATCCCGGCAACTTTTGAATCCTACCTCGTAAATGACACTTTAATATGATAATGTAAATAAAATTAGCAATGTAGCAAACGAATTAAATATTTACTATCATAACTAAATAAATTACAAAAACACAATGAATGCCATAAAATTGAAGAAAAAAAATGCCACGTGTATGAAAACTCCTTACATCTCAAAATGTCTACTTTTGGCATAATTGAAATATACTACGAAAAATTATACAGTAGAATTTCAGTACTTGTACATTGATTTCAAAGTATCTACCACAAATAGAATTTGCTTAAATATTTCGCCAAGTTAGAAAAAGCATTATTTTATTTAAAGAAATTATTTTTTCTCTCATTACATTTTGCGCGTTTAAGACAGTTAATTAAATGACAATGGATAAAAAATTAATTAAACTTGACAATATTTAAAAAGTAATATAAAATTTGAACATCCGGCACATAAAATAATTAAATTTCTAAGGTGCCGGATATCAGGCTGAGTGGCTTTTAAAGAAATAATATCTAGAAACGAGAGACAGAGTAAAAAGAAAAATTAATTTCCTTTAACAAAGAAAAGAAGCTATGACTAAAATATTGATATAAAGATAAGTAGTATTTGATGCGACAAAGGCTGTAAGAGTTTTATTTCCAAGAAAATAAAATAATTATTGCAATTATGGAATGAAATTTAATTAACATACGAAAACAAGTTTAAAATTAGGAAATCATTCGTAACTTTGTTAAACAGTACGCCCTTTTTGCTACTCTAGTTATGTCCTAAGCGTTTTCAAAAAATGTTTAGAATATGACTTTTACCTCATTGTCAATTAAATACTATTAGTTCTTTTAAAAGATTTTCAACCACATTACCTAAATTTTTATTGTTGAATTAATTTCATTTTAAATAATTGAATTTGAATATATCAGTTGCATTAGCGAAATAGATTTTAACTAAGCATTTTCAAGATAAAATAATATTCGTGTGTGTGCATGTGTGTCTGCTTTTACCAGTAATGAGCCGTATTTTTTTTATAAAAGTATTCTATACTTTATACTATTCTATTCTACAAATCTATAAAAGAATAATTCTACACTATTTTTTTTGCCCGCTGAAGATCGAGTTCAGGCAGTAATGGTGAACACAATAATTTTACTAGTTAGAATAAATAAATATGTCAATTTTATTTCCCACAATACCCTAAAAGTGACAAAATTATCATTTTTCTTTGCGTTTTTTGGTGGTTAATGCGGTTGCGATAGTGGACTGGAAATTCTAGATTTCATATATTACTTTTTTGAGTGTTCAGTTTTAAAACTCTAGGTTTTTACAAACCTTAAAAGCATTTTCTAAAACTTTTATTTTTGTCGACGCAAGTGTACCTGTTCTTCAAGTCTTTAATTTTTGTTAAAAGTTATTCTTTTGCATTACTGCACAGCGATTATAATAATGCATCAAATCTGATTTTTTAATAACTTTTCTATTAATAATCCAATGAAAGTTAAAGCAAATAAAAATATTTTTAAAGGCAAATTCAATGTAAAATATTAACGGTTTAAAAATAACTTATTATTTGTGGAATTGAAATAGCTTTCATTCGTTTTTCTCATTTATTAGCAATTTAGAAAAAAAAATAAAACATTCGCTATGATTTTTCTTGTAAAAATGTTAAATAGTTTTTTTAATACATCCATTTTTCATTAAATAATCTTTTTTTAAAGTAAGTGTCATTATTTTTGTTTTTTTGAAAAGTGAAATGCAGTATTTAACTCAAATTTCCAATCTTCAAAGTTTTACCAAGCAAATAAATTAAAACTTAAAAAAAAAAAAAAAACTTTAAAAAAACTTTAAAAAATAATTCTGCGCCCAAAAGTGATTTTAGATCCTTCACTACAAGTACCTGGTAAAAATTTCGAATCTACACATGAGATAGAACAGAAGACATATCGATCAAAAAAGAAAATGTTTCCCTAGTAATCTGAAAAATACTTTAGAAAGGTGTTAATGCAATTTGGAGTAAACGCTTAAAGAATTTCAGAGTAGTGTGGTAGCAATCTACTTCTGTAAAGTTGAAAACCATTACTGAAATTAAAATAAAGGAAGGAACTTTTATTAGCAATCTGGAAATTGCCTTTCAGGGGTAAAGTTCAAAGTTTAAAAAAAAGTTTAAAAAATATAATTTCTTTTTTTAAAAATTTTTAGTTAATGATGTCATTTCTAATATGCATGATAGAAAGTACTGCACATCCTTAAATTTTTCGAAATGATAATTCATCTCTGAATTTCTTTTAAGCAATTTTACATAAAAATTGTTAGCAAGTCTTAGTACTCAAACAACTAGTAGTTATGCTTATTTATAAATAGATAGTGAAACCAAAATTAAGTAAACACATTAGAAATATATTCAAAATAAATATAAAAATATTAAAATAATATAAAAATAAAATAAAAATATATTTCATTAAATGAAACATTAAAGAAGTTCGTTTTATCAGAGAAAATTCTTGGTGAGCCGAACTTAACTTATCCGAAGCACTGTATATGCACCAAAAGAACTTTAATTTTTTTAAAAAATTAAATATCACACGTCCGCTGTTAATACACATCCCCTTTACCTATTCTATTTTTTCAATGGCCTGCATATTAGCAATTATGCCTTTGCAGACACGACAACTCCCCAAATGGGAGAGTCATTTTAGGGGTGTCACCATCTAGTGGCACTCTCGCTACCTGATTTGGATGCTTGGATTCAATTCATTCAATCTCTCGGTAGATGCTAAATACTGCCGTGATTAAATTTTCCGAGAGTACCAACTGATACGCAAAGGATCTTTTACAAGATCATAGGACATGCGATTTGGGAATTTAGAAAATCTTTCGACTCCAGCATGGATTGAACCCGCAAACTTCGGCTTACGAAGCGGGCACGCTACCTCGACAAAAACGGAAAAGTCTTCATCTATTTAACGCAATGAAGTTTTATCAATATATGCATCATGTATTGGAATAATTCTTAAAGATTGATAGGAGAAATGTTAAATGCAAACGTTTTCATATCATATTTTATTCCAAAGTTCAGCAAAACAGTCCGTATCCCAAGCCATGGCAGAGACGAGTCTGATTTCAGCATCGACCAGGAGTCTGTTCGCCCACTTGTTTTCAGTAAGTCCACCGAAGTAGAAGTCAAAGTACTTATGAGGTATGTGAGTTGTGTTGTGTTCTGGTAGGAAGTGTGCCCCAACTGAAACATGAAGGGCTTTGGATTCATCCCATAAATGTATCGTTATGTTATTTAACATGAATTCAGCATGTGTATTGATGAACATAAAATTTTTGTCCATTAAATGTGAAAAAAGACACACAGTTTTTCATTCAGTTTTACTAATTTATTCGCATGGGTAAAACTTATAATAATTAATTACAATTCAATGCTAGATATACATTTTAATTAAAATTATTTAAAAAGTATGGTGAAATTAAATTTTTTTTAGAACTTAGTTCCAATTATCCTGATATTTATAGATACGTTTAAAAAGAATTCTACTTCAGGTTTTATGGTCAAATATTTATTTCAAGTAAATGCCACTTGTCAGACTTACTTATGCAAGGTAGGGATTGTACAAACAGATAGATAAATGAATCTCAAATATTTCCTTTTTTAAAGAGAAATACTTCATTTTACGGCTGGTATCGCATCAGAGACAAATTAACTTCTTTACAGAGAGAAGAGTGAATACTTTAAATTGTTTCCTAATGTCATACTTAATCAAATAGAAGCCCAAAAATTTCTTTTATTTTAAATAGGGTGTTCATATTTCTTAAACGTCATCAAAATGTTTATATTGCATGATAACAATTTTACAGATTTATCAACCTCATGATGTCCTTCGGGAGTAATGCATACACTTTAACAATTGGTTAAATTAGAGCTACATCTGAAACAAAACAAGGAATTCGAAAAACTTCAAACTAATATAAGCAAGCCCAAAACTTTTTATTTACATATGAAATTGAGGAAAATTTATAATAGTTGGCAACTTATTTGAGAAAACACCTACATCAAGGATATCAAACTCGTGGCTCTCTGATCGCATGCGGCCCACCCAATAAATACACATATAATAATATACAATAAAATAACAAGCAGACGCAAGCAAAAATAAAATAGGTAGAATTTGCTAAAGGTTTTTTAAACTATACTCTCTTTTTTTGCTATTATTTATTGCATTTTTTCGAAAATACTTATTAAATATTTTTAAACATTAAAATTAATTTGAGAGCCACATATTTTTAAACTGACCTTGCAGACCGTAACATCCTACGAGTTCGATATGCCTGATCTGCGTAAAAAGAAAATCAATTTTTAAACATTCAAGCATCCAGTTGTTTCTACTGCTAACCTTCTGCAACATATCATTCGATCGTCAACCTAAATCATAGAAATGATTTATAATGTAATCATGAACTGTGGCCCGTAGCTATTGAACTGGTCATCCGAACAACCAGTTGACACTCCAGAAACAAAGACGTACCAAGATTACCTTAGTACTACAAGATGCTTGACGTCCACAAATTGTGCTGAATTTACTCACAGTGAAATAATGTGAAAAATGCAGGGTAGCCTTTTGCTTGTAATTTGCTTCATAAATAGTAAACAAATTTAAAATCCCGAAATAAGTGTACATTTTTTGTCATCCGAATCCAAAAAATTAAATAATTCCGAATTTATGGATGATAAGAGATAATGAGAGATGCAACTCTTTTTTCTCTTTTTCTAGCAACGGTGTGATATAAATGTAATATACACATCGTGAAGTTGAATACATTTATATTGTTTCAGATCTTCAACCTTAAATTAAATAGGAATAAACATGAGTGGGCATGCAATTTTCATCCCCTCAAAGTCACAAAGGAAACCCAAAATGCATAAAAGAAGACTTACCTGCAAGTACAGCACCAGTTTGCACATCAGACCTCCAAAGAACCACGTCTCCGTAACGTCCCAAAGAACAGAGGGCGGTAAACAGAAGAGGATGACCAGGAAATCAGCAACGGCTAGGTTCACGATGAAATAGTTGGTCACTGTTCTCATGGAATGGTTCCTGTAGACAGAAATGCACACCAGGGCATTTCCAACGAGCCCCACGAAGAACACGGTCAAGTGCAGCGCAATAAGCAACCACTCGTAGGGACTGGGGAAGATGTACGCTTCGATCATGTCGATGTAGTCTTCGTCTGGCACACAGTATTCGTTGGTGCACACCACGCTGGAGTTGGTTGGGCTAGCATTGCGAGAACCAATACCCTGCTGCGGTTGAGGGACTGATGTCATGGCTGTATTGAGGTGGTAGTCTGTGTCTCCATACATGATTCCTGTAGATTTCCTTTGGTTTACAGTAACATCAGAAATAATGCAGTCATGTCATTAAAAATGTTTTTTTTTTATTATTCGTACGAGTTGTTATTTATAAATCTGATATAAATGCATTTACATTTTGTGCAACTCAATTATTGAAAGTTTTTAATTTCCATATTTATAATATTATTGTGCAGCAATAATTAAAGAAAACACGAAATATGAACAACGATCCGCAACTGTCTTTTGTTGTTATAAATCAGTTCTAGTAAAGCGTACATCTCTCCAAATATTCTGCTCATTACGTGTTCATCTTATAAAGGCCGTAATCATTAGTGAATCGATGTCCTTATATTTGGTAAAGTACTAGTTTGGTTAAAATAGGCAAATTTTATCGTGAAACGACAAGATAAATATTCATTGTGGCAGTCGTTTTATATTATTCTGACCTCATTTAGTGCATTATTTTTCTCTAACGTATAATGGGGCAGTCAAAGTCATAATTCTTTTATAGAAAAAAAGTGGCATATCAGAACGCAGTTCACACACAGAAATACTTAGTTATTACTTTTTCAGCATTGGTCAGACATTTTGAAGTACGAAGAAAAAGAATTTAGCATTTATTTGACGAATACGCTTTATTCAGTCCAGTTCTTTGGGATTTTTATAATTTGAAGAACTATTAAGCTTAAACTTAACAGAGTAAATAAAATTTTGAAAAAAAATGCAATTTCTTAAATGCTGGTAATAAGGTAAAAAATTTTAGCCTCTAACTGAATTACTTTTTCCTCAGAAATCTTTTCAACAAGCATGCTGATCCACCAATGAAATGCATTTTTACACACGCTAGAATAATACTATTTCTGGCACTAAAACGTCGAGTTATGTAGAATAAAAGTACTATATCTCTCTCTCTCACACACATAAATTACATTTTCCTACTGTAAATATTGTGACCTAATACATCACACGTATTGATAAGTTTCGTTATATTTTTTTTCAAAGATTAAATTCAACAACAAAATATTTTCATTATCTTTTCCTTTTATGTCCTGTCAGTTAAAAATAACAGTTGAGTTTAAATACGTATTTAACAGGAGAAAATGGTTAATATTGTTTTTTCTCTCTAAAAATACACATCTTTAAGCAACTGATATTTCAGTTTTATTATGGAATTTCACAATGTATTTTACATTGATTATAAATGCATGTACTTAGTGAATTCCAAGATATAATGAACAGAATATACTGTCAATAACTTCAATATTTTTAAACTGTTCTAAAAACAACAGTTTGATTTAAACAGTAAATACATTTGATTCACATTCATTCCAATTTTTTTCTTTGTATTTACCGTTTTCTTAAACCACAGTTTGTTTATTAATCATCTTTCACACTTTTTGAAGCACCTTATTTGACAATAAATTCCTTTGTTTAAATATTAATTAAAAAGTTTAATGTATATCTTCTTTCAACAAACTAACAAATATCAACTTTGTCCTTTTTTACAGCTTCATATTGCAAAATAAAAATAAATTACGCATCAATTAAGAATATTATCTTAATTATCAAAGCTCTATTCAAGAGCTAGTTCTAATTAAAATTCTATTAATTGCACAACAAATAAAACTATTTCTACTCTGTTGTTTCAATTAAGACAACTCTGATAAAGCCATATTGTTATTTATTCTTTTTTAATACAGAAGTATAAATATTTCTATTTTCTACTTTATTTTTATTGTACTTTAATAAGTGCTCAGTTCATTGTGGATGTGTTGATAAAAGAACCGTAATAACGGAATCGTTAACATCTCGTTGAACATCTTACTGAAAAGTGTCTTTCGAACAAGAGAACAAACGTTATTAATAGTTCTTTTTAAAATACCTCAGTCGAGATTTACCAATTAAGGAATAATTTTTCTTCATCAAGTACTTTCAAGAATCCATCCTATTTGATGACACGCAAATCTGAAAAGAAAAAAAAAGTGTTTTAATTTTGTTATACTCACTGCAGTGTTATGTAAAATAATATATTTTTTGTCATATACGTTGGTAATGTAAAGTTTTGGCATCGTTCAACCATATATTTGTTTGAATATTTTCAGATCGAGTAATAAATAGTTAAATGCATAGTTGCCAGAAACGCTATAAGAATGTTACGAAAATTTGTTCATACACATGATTAATCGTAAATCAAATATAATGAAAATAAAAGGCAAATTCATCTTTAAAAAAATCTTATCTGACTTTTTTTCTGAAAAAAAAATAGCTACAAAGTGTTGCCATTGATATTGAAGATAAAAAAAATATTACCTTTTAAAAATTAACTCTTTCGAAAGATGAAGCAGAAAGGATTTTTTTAACGCTGATATTGAAGAAAAATGTTATCGTAAAAACTGTTTTTAAATATGAGGCACCTTAAAAATAAAATTCAGGTATAAAAATTTAGGAATCCAAGAGAACAGAAATTGTAACAAAAGATTGATGATAAAGAAAGTATTTAATTTTGTATAAATGGAATTAGCAGTATCATAGAAAAAGATTGTTAAAAAAATATAAATTGAGTTGAAAATATGTCGGGAGAATTGAAGGTGAGGGTCATATTATTAGGGATTATGTTAAGAATTTCTACACATTGTCGAATTTATACTGAAAACTTTCGCTAAATTTGTTATTTCTTGTGTTTGTTCTTTTTCTTCGTAATTTGTGCATATAAAATTTTAAAGTCGGTTTCTAAATTTGAATAAACAGTTATTTCGATCTCTCATCAGAATGTAGACTTCAGACAGTTCACATATATTCGCTACGCTTTGATTGTGATCATGAAAGCTTCATTACGTGGCTTGTGCTGAAATATAAATTAAAAATATTCGAAAAATATACAGATAAATTAAACATTTTCTTAAATAAAGTATATATACAGCAGAGTTACTGAGTTTTTCAAAATAACCTCTTTGTCTGGCTATCTATTATGGTCGTCCTGACAACGAACAGCGTTTCCAATAAATAATTCAATCCAAGCTTTATATCTTCTATGCAATGCTTAGTAGAATAAATAGACTGCCTAACTTGAAAAACCAATTTCAAACACCATAAGCCATGGTAATACAATAAAATATATTAACGTGATTGATATTATGGATAGGGGGACCCAGCTCATAAAGTTTTCATTAAGATCTTATGGAACTGTTTTGATATTATCGTCTAATATTACCAGCACAACTCTCCAACTCAAAACAAATTAACTTTTATGTATGTCAACAATTTCATAATTCATGAAAAATCTATTTTTGTCTCGACAATATTGTTTTCCGTCTGATGACTTTTTCTAAAATCTGTGATTCAATTTTCATCCACTTGGTTGTTGGATTTTGAGTTTATTTTTTCTCAAATTTAGTGTTTGTCTTCAAATTTGATAAATCAAAGTATGCTTATACGAAAAACAAATGCAGAGAAAATGAACTACAGTAGATCTGATGAAACACAATATAGTTTGAAACGGTTCCATTTTTCAAATAGAAAATATATGAGCACTTCATCGAATTTTCATTTTGACAACATGATGATGTTTTTCGTATTGTGACATTTGAAACTGCCATGAAATATATCGCTCCGATAGATATCAAAGCACGAAATTTAATTTTATTTTCTACTTTTTATAACATTTCAAATTTCGGTAATATAAATCAATGGTCCATTTTAAAGCATAAATTAGTTTCCCATCTAGTACAGCAGTTAGCCACGCTGACTGCTGTGCCGTAAAGCCTGGATTCGAATCCCGGAAAAGGCATGAATGCTTGTAAATGTATTGAGTCTTTGGGGCATGGGGGTGCTCTAAATAGCGGTCGAGCCGCAAGTCCTCTAGTGAGTTTGGTGGAAGGTGAAGACACGTGGAAGGCCCCTAGCCAATTCTAGGGAGTTCTCCCTCAAAATTGGGATGGAACCGAGCCAAAACGTACTGTCGCCTGAAAGACGCTCAAAGCTATGGCTAACGACAGTCGTACATCTGCCGCGATGAACTTTGTGGGATTCGATCTAACATCATCAGACAGGTGGCATTAGTAACAACAACAATAGAACATAAATTATGCATATAAAAGTATTGCAAAATATTCATTCGATAAGACATTTCTTATCCATTTCATCCGTTCTTAAGGGGGTTACTTCATGCAGCATTTCCCCTATCCCCCTAATATCCAAAGGACTAGTTTTAAGGCGCAGTTTTCTAAAAAAACTGAATGGTATTTTCAAAAAGAATTCATACGTGGGGGAACATAGGAAACATTCCCAAATGATAAAAAATCCATGTATATTTTATTTCTTAATCTGTTAAAAAATATGTTTGAAAAAATCTCAAATTCAAATGTTTATTTACCTCAAAACCCCTCTATAAAGCTCCCATTTAACACAAAAATTATCGAAATCATAATATGGTTGAAATTAACGGGTGAACTTTATACGCCGGGTATAAAAATAAGAGTTCTAAAAATAAAAATAAAAAGATGAACATAGAAAAAAATTAGACATCTACATTTATCAAAATACTGTTTATTAGAAACTAATGACATTCCTTGTGAACTTAACGGGTTGTAGTTCTATAAGTAGTTGTAGCAAAGTTGTAAGTTCTCTTTTTTTTCTAAAGCTTGGAATAATACCTCAAATAAATGACTTCAAAACATAAGAGCATTGCGCAAGTACATCTCTGGTCTCTTCGTACAAATGGGGGTGCGAGTTATACAGCGAATATCCCTAAATATTAAAAATTGAGGCTGGAAAGTATTGGGGCGCTTATAATACACCCGGAATTTACGGTATATGTTTTTAATAGGTGAGCAAAATTTCAAAGTTATAAGATGAATAGAGAAACGATATTTATGTGTTTTATATCTTACATTTTCGAGAATTTGAGATTTAAAGTAAACCCTTTTCAGTAATGTATTCTTGCTCCATAGTATGAATTCCTAAAGTACTTCTAATTTATTTATAGTAAAATTTTAAACTGCATTAGAAACAGGAGTATCATTTAACTTTCCATAAAATTTTAAAAAAATCGTTTTTTTCCGCAATCTTGTGAAGAAACCCATTTATTTTTGAAATATCGTATAAAGCCAAAAAAAGTAATTTATAGAAAAACGCATCTCTAATTTAATTGTTCAGCATCTAAATGAAATAGTTCAGCAAAAGAATATCCTATCCCCCCTTCAATTTCTATAAATAGAATATAATCGAAGAAAATTATATTTTTAGTAAAATTGTTAAATGAACACACACACACACATCCTTTGTTATCTTCTGCAAATACATGAATATTTGTTAGTGTTATGCTGTGAGTGTGAGAGAGGTTTATTTTTATTAACTGATGTTATTTTATTTACTATTTACGTGGTAGAATTCAAAAGTTCCCATACTGAGTCTATAACATAAAAAAAATATATCTAGTTAAATTGCCGAAGCCCATCCTCCTTGGAAATAAGACACTTTAGCAACAACACACTTTTGCCATCGCTTGTAAGGACCATCGAAACGTTCCTGGAATCCATTTTTAGCCACGTCCTTTCATTCAGCCTGCGAGGCACTTTTAAATTCATTTGCCGATTGAAGTCGACGACTTTTCAACTGAAGTTCCAAATTAGGAACTAGGCTGAAGTCACCGGGGGCGAGATCAGGAGACAAAAGAGGATGTGGCAAAACAGATGTTTCCTTTTTAGGAAGAAAGTTAGTGACGAGGAGGGATCAGTGTGGGGGAGCTTTGTGATGCAGAAACACCCAGGACTGGGCAGCACACAATTTTGGTCTCTTCTTTCAAATCGACTCTCGCAAACGATGGAGGATGTCTACATAGAGTTCTTCGTTCACAGTGTGTTCTACAGGAATAAATTCGAAATGCACAGTGCCCTAGACATCGAAGAACATCTCTATCATGGCCCTCCCTTTACAACGATTTTGGTGAAATGTCTGCTTACCTGAAGATTGTGGTGATTTTTCTCTCTCTCTCTCAAAGTTGCCGATGATCTCATGGATTTCGTGTCGTATGAAAACGCCCATTCTCATCTCCAGTAATAATTCTTCCAAGTAGGGAAGGATCTTTGTCAACAGCCGAGATCAAGTATCCTACCATTTCTATTCAGATTGTCTTTTGTCTTCATTTAACATGCGGGGAACGATGTTGAATCACCCTGTGCGTGCTAAGATCTTTAGACAGTATCCGTTGACAAGTGGCCTCGGATATCCCGGTTGATTCTGCTATTTGGACAATTATTTAAATATTTTTCTTACGTACGCTGCAGAAACCTTTTTGATGTTCTCAGCGATGCAGAAAGTTTGCGGATGTCCAGAGCACCCGTCATTTTCGACACTTTCCCTGCCTTCTCGGAAACGTCTATGACATTCAAAAGTTTATGTTCTCGATCATGTATTCCTGCTGTACACATGTTTCAACATTTTGTAAGTCTGCATGACATACATTCCAAAAGCGAACACAAATTTTGATGCTCATTCTCTGCTCAACAAACAATCGCCGGTTACTAAACGTATCTATCTACCAAATACGACATAGTGGCAAGCCTCCAACCCTGTGATTTGGGACAAACCACTTTTTCAAAAGGGGAATGATGCAGTAACATATAAATGTTATCGTAGTCGATCTACTGCAAAAAAAAAATCCCATTATAGGCTCACTCACTCCGGAAATATTGAATCTACTACATATTATCCGAAGCTTTTACATTGTGCAGATATTTATATTAACTGTGTTCAGATTTATTGTAGATGCTAAAAATAAGGAACCACATTACATCAAATACAAAGTTTTGTAAAAGTATTTCGCCTGTTCAATTTTTCAAAGTTCCTTATTTTTCACTAGAATTGTATGAATTTTGGTCAAGTAGGGAATATACAAAAGAACGATAATTAACCATTAAAAAAAACTTTCCATTCCGAAAGGTGGATTAAATAATTTTAGAAATATAAAAAGAGTATAAATTTTAACATTTAAAAAAAGTTATTTAATAATTGATAAATTATGACAAACTTTTAAACAGTAATCCTTGAAACTTTCAAAGTATTTTCCGAAGATAATTAAAATGATATATACTGATATCCAGTTATTTTTCAAATATGTATCATTTTCCTAATAAAAAAATTAAATGTACAATATACAGGTTAAAGCAGTTTAAAAATTTAAAGAAATATTTTAATTCACTTTAAAATTTTATGCCTTTTTTTAATAGTATTTTAAAAATAATTTTACATATGTATTTTCAGGAATTATTGCACTCTATTTTGAAGAAAAGGGGTAAATTATATATATATATATATGTCAGGCCCCAGGCCTGCTGGTAAAATGAGGAGGGCATCATCTTCTAAATACTTCTTTATTGCACTTCCATCACATAAAATCTAACATGGCGGACCTTTTGCCGCGCAACCGGGTGGTACAAAAAACAACATCTCAGCAAGGGGACACCATCCAAACCTTTTCTAGTATGCGTTCGCCTTCGTTAGCGCTCGTTGCACCTTTTAACAGGCTTATTTACCCACAAATCCTTACGCGATGGTAAAGAGTTCGCTCTATTTTCATTTATTACTTCCTTAATTTTGAATCTAAACTTTTCAAACCTGACATATATATATATATACAGTGGTGGCAAAAAGTCCTGAACACACTCATTTTTTGCGTAATTTTTGTGTTTGACTTCATTTTTCGTTAGAAATTATCGCACTATCTTAAATATTGTTATTGATTTTAATGTATTCTTTTATGCTGATATCAAATCTGTTTGTAGATTTCATCTAAAGTAAACAGTTTCATTCATATGTTGAAAAAACCTTGACAATAAAGCACAAGGCCACTGTAAGAATGAGTGAGTGTGTTTTCCACCAATGAAATGCTCCGTTATTTCAACCAATCAGAGAGCAGTAACGATAAAGGGTTGAAAGAAAAAGGTGAAACGTGGTTTATTGTATTTAATTCAGTTGTGTGCTTGTGGAATTATGGCTAAATTTTAATATCTGCCTGAGAATAAAAGGTACAAAATAATACATTTGAAGAAGGTTATTCTATGTGCCAAATTGCTGCTAAAGTACCATGTGGCCTTTCTACTGTTGTGAGAACTTTGAAAAGAATTTCTGAAACAAATTTTATTGCCGTCAGGGGGGGATCAGGACGATCAAGAAAAACATCTTTACGTGAAGACAGGTTATTGAATAGAATTTCACTTTCAAACAGAAAGCTTAATTCCTCGCAAATTTTGAAACAATGAACTTTGACATCAAATGTGAGTGTGTGCCCAAGAACTGTTAGAGGAAGACTGCTGGAAATTGGGTTTCGAGGCTTTAAAGCGCACCCAAAACCATTATTGACTGAATTTCAACGCAAGAGGCGATTGACGTGGGCAAGGGAACATTCATTAGGGACTATTAAAGACTGGGAAAAGGTAATATTTAGTGACCAGAGTCAGTTTTGTATTTCTGGCAACCAAAGTGTTGACTATGTAAGACGACGCACTCATGAGGAATTCAGCCCTCAGTATCTGAGCCCACAGTAAAGTACCTGACAAAAGTAATGGTATGGGGTTGCATGCCTTCTCATGGTGTTGGAAGACTTTACATCGTTAGCGGAACAGTGAAAGACATGGATTATATTGAAATACTACAAAATAAATTGCTACCAACTGCGAGAGATCTTTTTGGGAATCAGTCATGGATTTTTCAGGACGATAACGCCCCTTGTCATTGTGCAAAGGTAGTCCAGAAATGGTTGAAAGACCACACTGTGAAAAGAATGAACTGGCCAGGACAGTCTCCGGACTTTAATTCGATAGAGAAATTATGGTTTAAAATTGGTTATGAAGTTTCAAAGAAAAAACCTTCAAACACCGTGAATTAATTGAAGCTTTAATATTTTTTTTCAACCATATTGTCACGAAAGATCTTCTTTGGAAATTGGTGCATTCCATGCCAAAAAGATGTAGAGCCGTAATTAAATCAAACGGCTGGCCTATAAAATATTGATTTTCTAACATGTGACAACAATGTAATTTTCAAAATGCTTATATTAAATATACCGTATTTGTCAATGTTCGTGTTATTTTTCTTTTCATATTATGTTATTCTATATTGTTTTATTCTGCACATATTCACATTATTGTGTTCAGGCAGCTTTACTACAAAAATATTTTAGTCATTAAGAAACTAGAAGTAGATTTGAAATCAGCATAAAAAATACATTAAAATCAATAACAATATTTGAGATAGTGCGATAATTTCACAACGAAAAATGAAGTCAAACACAAAAATTACGCTAAAACATGAGTGTGTTCAGGACTTTTTGCCACCACTGTATATATATATATATATATATATATATATATATTGTCTTGATTTTAAACCAAATGAATTGTTGGTTTTGTTTTGCCTTATTTTTATTATTTATGTTTTATTGTTAAATACAGTTTTGTATATTTGCTAATAAGGAAAAAGCACATGATTTATAAAAAGTAATCCGTCTACGAAACACATATTAGTTTAATTTCATTCGAAATTATACAATTGAAAAACACTGATGCAGAATAGGGACACAAACAGGATGACTCGCATCACTCTTAAATCTTTTCCCACAAGAAAATGGTTATGTGCGAGATATTTCCAACATTAGTAGCCAAGTTGAGAGCTTGCAATTGAAACAGCGCGAAATCCTTCGAAATATTATTCTGAGATTCAATTCGAAGGAAGATGAAATGGGTCTATTCTTGACAACTTTCGAACGTCAAGTGAAGTTCTTGAACATCCCTGAAAAAATTTGGACATCATACCTGCTTGGCTTATTGCCACCTGATATAGCTTAGCTCATCGCAAGAGAGGATGAAGATGATGCTCAAAACTGTGAAAAGGTAAAAGAAATGCTTCTCAAAAGATTTCGCGTTACAGGGGATAGGTTTAGGCAGTACTTCTCCCAACAGAAGAAAACCCCCGATTCGACATGGCGAGACTTTTATTTCGAATTAAATTTTTATTTTGAAGGTTGGATCAAAGAGTTGAAGATAACCACGTTTGATCAACTTAAAAGTCTGATAATTGCTGATCAGATAAAAAGAAAATCTCCAGCAAATATCAAAGAACATTTTCTGGATATTTGGGCAGATTTGAAGGATCCTGTGGAATTGGCTGAGAAGTTGGACGCATATGACAATCTAAGACCTGGAATGAAAAGTAATTCAAATCAGACGTTCAAGAAGAAAGAAAAATTTAGGAAACCCTTTCCATTAAAGAAAAATCAACCTGTTGGAGGATCCCATGAATACCACTCATCTGGACCCTCTACAACAGTGCCTAGATTCCCAAGTTACAAAACTGAGGGAAGAAACCCGATACAGTGATACGGATGTGAGACTCCTGGATTCATCAAGTAAAAGTGTCCTAAATGCACGAGAGCTAATGAAATGGAAACAGCAGTCAACTGTATGACGTTATTCAACTTGAATTCAAACTTGTATCCCACAAGTATGATTGTTCTCAAAATTTTTGGAGAAAAGATTGCTGTATGTGCTGTTACCGGTGCTTCCCATACCATTGCAGGTGAAAAGATGTTTAAATTTCTACAAGAGCATGATGTCACCTTTACGAACAAAAGGATTTCATTTATGATGGCTGATGGAATTCGACAGACCATTATGGCTCTGAGTACTGTCGTCGACCTGTACATTGAAGGCAAAGTTATTCCTACAGAATTTATAGTATTGCCTGATGCCAAGGAAAATAAGACTTTGCTAAGACTTGATTTCATCAATGCAGCTGGTATCTCCCTTGACGTCCAGGGTGGAAAATGGCACTTTTCCGGAAATCCTCGGAAACAGTACAAATTCTTCAAGAAGACATTAGAAGATATAACACTTAGCGCATTTGAACTTCGAGAGGATGAAAAATCTATCTCCAGAACAGGCAAGAAAAATCAATATACTCTTGGACAGAAATGAAGCATGTTTCCAACCAAGGGGAGAGCACACGCCTTTCATTGAACACCGTTTTGACACGGATGATCAACCCCCAATAGCAACGTATCCCTACAGGATGAATCCCGTAAAGAAACAGGATTCTCAGAAAGAAAACTTCGATCGACGAAGAAGAAAATATTATAAATCTGGTGACAAAGTTTGGGTGACCATTCATCCCATAAGTCGTAACAACAGGAGCAGGAAATTCATGCCCAAGAGAGAAGGTCCTTACCTCATACTCACCTTGAGATCACCAGTAACATATGAGATTGCCGACCCGGCCAACCCAGACCAAGCCCTTGGAACGTATCATGTTTCTGCCTTAAAGGACTATCAAGAACCTGAAACAAAAAGAAACACCGGATTTGTGTTGCTCCTCTAAGGAAAAGAGGACGCCCCAAAAAGAAATTATCTCCTGGTTCCGAGCCGAGACGTCAACGGAACCATAGGCGGAGTCTGTAACACACGGTTTAATTCGAAGACCAAAATGTAGATGGCGGTACTTGTAACGGAAGCATTACCGACCGAAGCTCTGTAGTATCGCCAGAGAAAGTTGGGAACTGAACGAGTGAACTTTACTGGGTTTCGCTGTCCAATCCTGGACTATGTATTATATTTAACTTCCTCTAAATGTTTAATCTGTATTATATCTAAATGTCTGTCCTTTGTAACTGTGTAATTTTATGTCATTAAACTATTTTAAATTACCCGAGATCTTATCCATTATTTTGGTGTTTACCCAGTAATGACTTAAGAGAACCGTTACAGTTATATATATATATATATATATTAGTTTTCTTATATTTAAACTAATTTTTAAGAAAAATGTCAAAAATCCTTTCTAATATCTCACACACATGCAATATACACAAGATATTTCAGCCAACTATATTAATAACTTTTTCTCAATACCTGTTCTAGTTTCGAATTTTTACAGGGGGTGTATATTTTACAACATACACATTTTAAAGCTAGTATCAGCATGCGGAAAATTACATCCAGTTGTAAACTTCATACTTGTTAAGGGGAAAAAATATATCAAAATTCGGTTTTCTATTATAAGCCTGATCAATAACCTTTACAAAATTAAACCATCAAGCATGCTTCGATTTTTAACAAAATCCGCGATTTTTAGGTAGTTAGATGCCCTTGACAGAAAGAACTACCCCATAATAGTTCCATTGTGCTTACCATTGAGTCTCTTATAAAATTACTTCTTAGCCTACGTTTGCTCACACCTCTTCTATGTCATTGATTTCAATGATAGCTAATGGATCTTTCCCCTCTTGCCGTTGTCTTTGTAATCTTATCGATTCTCGTTTGAGGGTCGTGTTTTTTCCTCAAAAAACGTCTTGAGTGCCAAAATAAAATTTCATTACTCACTATAATAAGAATTCAATTAAATAGAATGGAATGTAACCACAGAAACAATCGAATCCTATTGTTATTGTTTGCTGTCTTGCAGCATAGAATTTGTAAAAATCTATTATTAAAATTATTCAATAATACCGCAATTAATTTTGTTCCGTGAATTCCAAAGAATAGGAATATTAAATAGGAGTTAAAATAAAGGCTTATGCATATTGGATATCAATAATGATGTGGTTTGATGTGGAAACTTGAAAATAAATTGTACTGATCTATTAATCTAAGCATTAAAATATAATCTCATTAAAATATTTGCATTATTAAAAATATTTTTAGCTATTAGTTCTTTTCAGGCTTAATATTTATTAGTGCATGAATATCGCCATTAAGATATTATAAGATTTCAAAGGGAAAAAAACTACTGAAGCTATTTTATATTATTTTGAATTTATAGCAATTTATTTTGTCAAAAGTGTCTCCTGAACAGATGATGGTTAATCGCTCATGAAACGTCATCTTTGAGGCCACTTGCAGCTTACTTTTGAGCAATAGTACGGAAATCAAACATTAGAGGGCAGCACTGCTTAGGACCTCTAATTGAATACATCCCCAGGGAGAGCATGAGGCATTAAATCTTAAATCACAACTAGTTCTAACTTACTAAAAAGGCTACCTTGCTTGCGTCATATATTCTTAACTAAATAATACTGTTGATATCGATGGAAAAGTTTTCAAATGACGCTCAATAGAACATTTTGTCAGCGTTTCTCAAAGTGGGGGCGGATCCGATAACTCTGGGAGAGGGGCGCGAGCCTGTTGGAGAGTCGAAAACAAAACACATTCTGACATAATAAGAAATAAATATACATTTATGCTGATAGAATACAGTAATAAATGTGTATCAGTACTATATTATTATATTTATAATTAATTTAGTAATACTAAGAACAAATTTAATAATTACCACTGAATTTCACACCACACACACAATTGCAAAATTCCTACAATCTGTTCCTTTAAAATATACTAAGCATTATCTTTTGTTTCAATGGGAATATTTGATATTTTTACAATGAACATACCAACACTTAATGCATACCTATTTCTACCAATTATTGTATGTATAGTGTTAAATATACTTCAGTTGATCCAAACTTAAACTTATTTGGATTAATGTATTGACATGTTATATCGTTATCACTGATTATGCATCTAAAGTATCCTTTTATACATAATTATATTTATACTAAAAAAATTGAAAATGAAACATTAAGAAAATAGATTTAGAATTCTTGCTCTGAAGTTTTTTTTTATGCTTGAAAATATATTAACTTCAAATATAAAATTAAATACTTCAAAGTTTGTCTAAGAATGCTAAATCAGTACTCATAACATTCCACAATTTGAACATACGTTTTAATCTGCCAGCTAATTTCGCCAAGCAAAAAGACATCCGAATTTTATAAAAAATTTTATCACTATAATTACTGTATTCAAACGTGAACATGAGCAGTTTCCACTATTGGTTGTATATCGTAGCATTTGGCGGTTTCATGATTTGAAGAAATTAGTCCATATTATATAATATACATGTGCTCCAAATTTGCCCTTTCAACACACGTCACATAAAAATATCAGTGATATTGAACAATTAACCCATTAAAAACAATTTTGAAATTTTTTTACTAAAATTACCTTTTTTTTTACTGAATTTTGCAATAATGTAGATTATTGCAAACAGCAATTTGTCAAGTTATTCATTTTTAAGTAAATAGAGAATTGAAAAAGGTTATATTAAAATTTCGAAGATTTCTCTATTGGTTTTGGAAAGTAAATATCCTACAGTCTGTATGTAAAATCATAATGTCTGTAAAAATCTAAATGTCTGTATGTAAAATCATATTTGTTGTTGTTGTTTCCAATCCCCTAAGAGTAGGAAAGCGTACACCAGTGTTTTTCAAACTTTCAATACTGGCAACCCAATTTTCAATCATAATTTTGTCGCCCCCCGTTCAA
Organism: Trichonephila clavipes; assembly: GCA_019973935.1. Lineage (NCBI taxonomy): Eukaryota > Metazoa > Arthropoda > Arachnida > Araneae > Nephilidae > Trichonephila > Trichonephila clavipes. The sequence continues at coordinate 645,775 of BMAU01020051.1, forward strand.
CAATAATGTATTTCCTGCAATAAAAATGCACTTTGCGAAAGAGACGCTAAAGTTACAATACGATCTTAATTATAAACCGTACACATTAATACGATATGTCTATTAAATGTTGTATATGTAGCTTTTAAGTAATATATATTTCAAGAAAATTACTTAAAATATATATTACTTACTTATTACTATGTTATTTTTCTTTCCCTAATTTTTAAATTGGAAGAGATCGCAAAATGATATATTTAATTAAAGATTTATTTCTCCTTCTGCATTCGTTCCTCAAAGTACAATGTCATTAGAAAAATAGTCTAGTGTATGTTGCTCTCTATCATACCCATCACGTTTAGGATACATTTGCGTTAGGCTGGGCAACCTATCGGACGTCTCCGCAAAACTAGTAAAACCTCGTACAATTCCAGTCAGTTTTGGTCGACTCGATACTTTTATAGCTACCGAATCTAGCATGTGTGTGTGTGTGTGAATGTACATTTCTTAAATTTACACGTTAATTGTAATTCACGGTAATTAAGTAATTACGGCAGTAGATTAAAACAAATCATACATACATTTTTAAGTCGTAAGCAAACATTCGACGATAATAGAGGATCCACAAGTACACAGACGAGCATCGTTCCGAAAATTAAATCAAGGGGATATTCTCAAAAACACTTAAATTTTGGAGATCTATTTCAAGATACTCCAGAAGGGTTCTCAACTTCCAAAGAAGAAATCTTCATAAATTTCACATCCAGTGAAAACTTAAAAGGCAATTTTGTAATAAATCGCTCTTTGAATTTTGGGTAGAGGTGGATGATGAATTCTCTGTACTGAAAACAAAAGCACTTCGTATACTATTACCGTTTTCAATATCCTACCTTTGTTAAACCGGATTTTCTGCAGTGGATGCTTTGAAGACAAAATATAGATCTCAACTAAATATAGAAAATAACTCAGAGTGTCAAATTCTGATATTAAACCTTCCTTTGAAAAACTTTGCTCTACAAGACAAGGCCATGAAAGTCCCTAATAATTATCAAACTTGTTCTCAATTTAGTATTAAGAAATTATTTATAAAATACCTTCTTCAGTACTGATACATTAAACATATACTGGCTGGATGACCAGCGGTTCGCATTTCAAAAAATACATTTTTTAAAAAAATAAAACATTATTATTGATATAATAGCTGAATTATAAGGAGAGTAAAACTGCATGCAAGACATTGTACACAAAAATGTAAAATGATTTTTTTAGATAAATACTATAATTGTAAATAACTGTCTAACAGAACTGTAATTTTAAACCTCACAGAATTAGCATTTAGAATCAATGTTAAATAATGAAAAAGATTTTAAAATTCCAATGAAGAATAATTACGTTACTTTTTAATATTTAAAGCGAGAAGACTTCAAAATGTTTTAACCCGGGAGCAGGCACGCACTCGATACGAACGCAAATGGCAGTGTGTGGGGGATTCAGTCTCCCACTCATTTGTTTATAATTATTTTTACTGTATACGATACAAATCGGAATTCCAGTGAATATTTTAAGTTATAGAAGGTATACTTACCTTCTTTCAAGGACTATTCAATTCTTTGATGATTTGAGAAAAAATCCAATAAAACTGAACTAACAAGACCTTAATACAGGACGCACAAATCAGAGACACTTTTCATTAATATTACAGAAATATTATTTGCTGGCAAAACTGTCATATTTTGTTCCAAATTATTGTAGTTTTAATGAGCTTTCATGATCGAGTGAGTGAATATTATCGTCGTACTGTTCAGCTACACGAGGGCTTTTGGAAACGGACCTCGTAATTTTGAACCATTGTTAAGGGACGAAGACGATACTTGAGCTGGGCTCTTTTAACTACCACACCACTCCTTCAAGAGGACATTTGAGCTCTTGACAGATTTAACGTGCATCTCCCCCACACGGCGGGTCTTTAGTGGTACTGGGCTCGAACTCGTGACACCTTTGGTAATCAACAAATCGAGAGTTGAATTTTCTTTTGTGTGTCTTTTTGACAAGGGGAACTGAACCTTGTGGTACACTTATGGCTTCATATTTTAGGTTGATGGAGTTCTTTAGGAAGCATTTGAAAATTTTCCTTTCGTTTCATGTTCGTGGCGTTTCTCAATCTTGAATAATATGTAGTCTTTCAGCAGGTTTTTCTTTTGCTTCATCAGTTTGAACTTCCTTTAATAGAGATCACAGATGTCCCACGCCACCTCTCCCGGTTTAAAAGTGTATTCAGAAAAAAATACGGATGGTCTAAATAACCATACCATAAGTTTGAAGGTCAATCAAATTATTAACAAATGTATTATGCAGCCTTGCTGAAAAGTGAATCATGTCTTCCTTTTCTTTTTCTACAACTAATGTACAGTATTTCAATAATAATTACAGTGATGAGTTGTTTATCTTCTTAGAATTTTTCTTATGGTCTACGTTTCGTTTTTCTTTTAACGAGTAATATTTTATGTTAAAACGTAATAAAAATCTCTCATTGAGGAAATATAGCAAATTAAACTAAATGCTTTTTTTCTTCTTTAATTCGGTTTTGGGATCAAAGATAGCTATTTGATGACGGAAAAACGCCAGATGGTAAACATAAATTATATCAGCGTTGTTTTTATTTTTTTTAATGGAAGTATTTTGTTTTAATTCTGTTTCCGGTTATTTTTTTTAAAAAAAATCTTAAAATTTTCGATACGCTCACGCCCTCCAGGGGTGCGCCCCACACTTTGAGAAACACTGGCCAACACCAAGTCCATTTGACCTTTCTGTGGAATAGTCTCACACACCAGGCCTTGCTCTTCATACAACTGTCGAAAGGGAAATGTCCAGAAGATGAGCAGCAAGGAGAGAAGGAGGAGAAGCAAGGAGAGAGCAGGGACAGGTAAAGAAAGACTTTACGCCTGCACAAAAGTCATAGTACGCAGGCGACCGCTTCTAAGGCGCGCCAATGCCGTCTGATAAGCCTTGGAACTCCTGCTCTGTATAGATAGGCTAGGACTCTTACCTGAGTACCAGTGGTGAGCAGGAGGGTTTCGCCAAGTCAAATTCATTTTATTTCTTTGGAAGGAAGGAATTTCCTTATGGGTTAAGACAGTGGAACTGGGGTTAAGGAGATGACATCCCCTACTTGCCAGCTCATCAGCAGCTATGTTCCCAGGCACACCCACATGTGATGGAATCCACGGGATACATACTTGTTTCTTCTGACCAAGTCTAATTTGGATAAAATATCTAGAGCAGAACTGTCCATAATATTTGGCCAATTTTTTCAAATATTGGATGTAGCTTTTGCTGTCTGTCAGGATCCAGATACTGTCCTTATAAGAGTTGATAGCATGATCGAGAACACTACTAATAGCAATGACGAAACAGTGGTCAAGATTCCTGATGCTGATTTTAACATCGTTTCCAGGAGTGTTACTAAAATACTCGTATCCGAACGACTACCATCTGTGTAAATAATCAAGGCTTGATCGGGTATGCCATTCATTACTTCAAGTGCCAGTTGTCTGAGTAATTCTGGATGGCTGCTATGCTTGGGAGTACTGGTCAATAATTCCTCCCGGAATTCAACATGATTAAAAGAATCAATAGGTGTGATGCAGATAAAAGGTGTAGATGTGTGAACATTGAAATCAATAAAAACATGTTTACGCATGTAATTAAGTGGGCTGTCTCGCAGTAAACGTTGGTTACTTGTCCAATTTAAAATGAAAGAAGAGGTTCTAATGAAAGATTCAAAGCTTTTAGTTTTGTTAATCAAAGGGTTAAAATACCTATATGAGTTGACTTCGAATCTCATAGATGGAGGTTAGATGTCTGCCTCGTACAGAACTATGTCAGTAGGGCAACTATATCTAAGGCCCTTGATAATCCTCGCAGCACTGAGTTGCACTCTCTCCAATTTTTTCAAGTTTGTAGGAGATGCTACTTGAAAGATTTGGTACCCATATTCAATGACTGGGCGAACCAAGTTTGTATAAGTTATTCTAAGTGTGGAGGTGTCTGAACCCCAGTCTCTGCTAGAAATATACTTTAAGATCTTAAGTCTCTTTCTTGCTTTATCGGCTATTTTCTCATTTTGTTTACCACAGTTCACTTCCGAGTCTAAAGTGAAACCAAGATAGGTAAGGTATTTACTGTAATTCAAACGCTCACTCATTAGAAAAATTTCAGGAGAGTAGTTGTAAAGATGCCTATTAGTCATGAAGAGGATGACTGCAGACTTTGAAGCATTGAAAGTAATTTTGTGGTTGTCTGCAAATTCCTGAATATTTACAAAGGACCTATTCAGCTGGGATTCCATTTTGCTAATATTTGCATCACTGCACCACAAAACGACATCATCATCAAGTCCAATTTGAGAAGGGTTAACATATTTTTCAACCCCGGAAATAAATAGTGAGAAAAGAGTTGGACTCAAAACGCAGCCTTGAGGAATTCCTTGATAGGATTTGTAAGAAGCCGAGAAAGTAGCATGAAAGTTGACACAAAAATTTCGGTGATTTAGAAAGTTTGAGATCCAGGGCAGAGCTTTACCTTTAATGCCAAAAACACCAAAGCACTTGTTTAACAGCTTATATTTCCGTACCCTATCAAAGGTCTTTGACACATCTAAAAATGCCACCAGGGTGTGTCTCGTTGGTTTGTGATTCTAAGAATCTAACACATTGAATTAAGTATAAAATTTGGTCAACAGTAGAGTGACCTTTACGAAAAGCAAATTACTCCGAGGTCATTAAGTTATTAGTGTGTAAATGGTGAGTCAATCTCCACAGCACCATGCATTCCATTAATTTGCAAGTGATGCAGGTAAGAGAAATAGGACGATAGCTTGTCGCAAGACCGGCATTCTTGTTGGGTTTATGAATGAGAATAACGATGGCCGATTTCCACTGTCTTGGTAGTTTTCCAGTTTTTTATGACAAGTTACATATGTATAACAGTCTTTCCCTACCCAAAATTCCAAGGTGGGACAAGAAATGTCCAGGGATGCTATCTGGACCAGGTGATTTGATGGTGTCCAGATTTTGAAGGATATAACATAGTTCAGGTAAGATGAAATCAACATTGAATAATGGGTTATCTACCGGTCTGTCCCTACAATATTTTACTTGATTTCTGGTAACTCTGGCGAAGTGGTTGTCATAACTACTAAAAGCAAGTGGACTTTCATTTGCGTAATCATGAGCCAGGGCCTCTGCTGCTTCCCGAGCATCCACCGAGACATGGCCATTATCACTAATGATAGCGTTAGTTTCTTCGTTACTAGGCTATAAGTTATGAATTTGCTTAGCCAGTTTCCATTATTTAGTATTTGAAGTTCGATAGTCTAACTTTTCACATAGAGATTCTGCCAGTTTGATCCTTTGACTTGTACATAAATTTTCCTTATTTCAGCGTTCAGCTTATTCAATTCAATTTTTTGTCCAAGCCGCCATTTTGGGAAATTACTTTTAAGAGTTCCATCCTTTGGGCAATCAATGGCTTAATAAGGTCCGAATTGTGGGCAAAGAAAGTACGAGTCTGTTTGTTCCCCCCCTAGGGTTTGAAGACTTAGCAGCTGTAAAAATGGAGTGCTTGAAATAGGAAAATTCCTTTTCCAAGTTGTCTGAAATAGGTTCTTGCGATATTAGATTGTTAGAGATATTTTCAAACAGACTCCAGTCGGCTTTCTTAAAATTTCAGTGGAGGTTCTTCACACCATTACAATTGACTTTAAGGTCTATTTCGACTAAAATAGGAAGATGATCGTGGCCAATATTATCCTGTACTCATCCGGAACTGTAAGGAAATAAACCAGGACTTATAAATGGCAAATCCAAGACATCAGTAGAACCGTAACTGTTAGATTGGAAAGTGTGAGTGCCATCATTTAGACACAAGGAACCCTTGTCGTTGACCAAGTTGCTAAGCACCAAACCTCTTGCATTTGTAATAGTGCTACCCCAGGTAGTATTCTTGGCATTGAAGTCTCCTAGTAATATAGTGCTGTCATCAAACAGACCTTCCATCCTGTTTGTATCAAGATGTTGACTGTTTGGAGGATGATAGAGGTTCTTTATGGTAACAGTGCGATCCTTTGGGTATAGGCAGTTATACCTAGATATTCTAGATCAGAAGTGTCACTGCCAATTTCTGGTTGTCTATGAAAAGGGACGTCACGAATAAGAAATATGAGTCCACCTCCACCTGAAGCTCTGTCCCTTTAGACGATATTATATCCTTTATCATTCAGAAGTCTCTGATCGCACAATTTAGTTTCTTGAAGAGCTATAATTTCTGCATGTAATCTATCAGCTATTTCAAGAAACTGGTCTAACTTAATTCTTGTAGCTACAGTACTTAATCCATTAATATTGCATTGCAGCAAACGAAGATATTTGGAAGATTTTTATGGAGTCTGTAACATATTTATCACTGTGTGTGAAAATCTTATTTGGTTTCATGATCTTAATTACTGATAAATATCATAGAACTGATCTAAGTACACTTCTTGGGTCAATATTTGTAAATAACTCAATACGACAAATTTATTCAGGACTTACACTTATAAGCAGGATAGTATCAATACAGATGAACCTTTTCGACTTAAATACTTATGTAAAAATTAAAATTCAGAGTATTCGGATGCTTAATACATTCCAGTTGGGGTTGCATAGATTTCTTCAGTACACTGTGTTATACTCCAATAATATGTGTATAGTCTATATGTGAAACTTATCATCAAAATCAAAGAATTTTACATTTTGATAATTCTTGGGGAAATACCAATAAATGTTATCCATAGTAAAAAACAAATTGTACATCTGTGTGACAAATTTATACCAGTCAAATTCTGAAAAACAGATGTGTTTAGAAATCCCTATACTACATAATACATTTCACACAAATATTTAAAATTTTTTATTTCTTTGTGTCAAAGAATTATGAATTAAAAATGACTTATTATTTTGACCATGCAGGAAAGAACAGGACTTTTGTATTAAATATATACACACAAATTTATCTTCTGTAATATACACAATTTAATTAAAAAATTTTAATGCCTTAATTTTTTACCACATTTAGAATGAAATTTTAGATAAATAATATCTTTTTACTAAAATAGTGCTGCGAATAAAAGCTTTAAAAACGTTGCATGATTTTTTTACTTATAATTTTACAAAAGGTAAATAATAATTTGCATTTCTAATATTTGAAAATGGTATTTAATTTATCATCAAGTATAAACAGTAATGAACCTGTAGTAAATTAAGGCATTTTTTTCATTTCTGTAGTGAATGCTTTTCGAAACTTTTGCTTCCCAAAAGAATAAAATTATGTAGTATAAAAGTTTTATATATATATATATATATATATATATATATATATATATATATATATATATATATATATATATATATATATATATATATATATAAATGTGTGTGTGTGTACAAAAACTTGTTTTAATATATGACATGTAGGGTAACATATCAGATTCTTCTAACATTTCAGATAATTTAATACAGAAATATCTCTATTAACTACTCTGAAGATGTGTAAAATAATTAAAAATTTAAGTTAACTAACTATATTTTATCTTTTTATGTATGTTCTATACACAATTTAATTTAAAATAAACAAAAAAATATTTACATTCCTGTAGATATATATCCAAATTCCTTTTAGCAGAAGTTTCTTTTATGAACACAAAAATAGTAGGAATGGAGCTGGCGACGATTTCTAAATGTTTGGTATTGAAAACAAGCTTATTCAAAGTGGTCAGAGCATAATAAGTGAGGAGATGTTTTAAATCCTTATACCAGGATATTAAAAAAAAATTTTTTTCCTATGCAATCATATGATCTTTTACTGTATCGAGTTATAATGTAAAAGAGCAAGAGCAAAATAGTACACAAAAGAAGGGTTAGGTTAGAATTAAGCGGGAAACAATTCAAAACATATTCACGTGCCCTCCTCATCACGTGATCGTGACGTCACATGAATCAACCTCATTCGAAAACATTTTCTTCCCCTTATGTTTATAAAACAAAAATTATGTGTTTGTGAGTAATCCTTGTCTCATATATCGAGTAGAAGGTCAGATTTCTATGTATTTCAAATCTTATAGACATAGAATGCCATCTATTGCCAAAAAACTGGGCTTACAAGACGTTCCAAGTTTCTGGCTCAAACGTGAGTCATTCGGCCTCTGACGGTGCTTCGTGCTGGCTCATATTTGAGACCTTCGTCTCGAAGGGGATATATATCAAGCGTATGGGGTTACTGGGTTTTTAAACCTGTTCTTAATTTCGGATTGTTAAATTAATTATAAAATATATTGTGCAGTACTGATACATTTATGGGTTTATATTATCGGAGTAAATGTGTATGTTTTATTTTTTTACAATGTTAGAATGTATTTTGTTTGTTTACTATCAGTAAATTACTAATTTTTTTATATATTGTTTTTCAACTTTTCAATATGCTCGCGTCTCCCTCGTAGAGTTATCATGTGCCTCTGGGTTGTGCATCCCCAAATTGGAAAAACGCTGAGTGACATAGATGAAGTGGAAAGTCAAATGACTGTTGATCTTGCAATGTTTCATGGAACGTGCCTAGAAATCTCGTCTAGATTCCATGCATTGCGCGCAACTAATGGTGCTTATATTGAAGTCGTGTAATAAATCATCGTGCTTATTTTAAATCCTTTCTTTATGAAGCAAAAAAGGTCCATAAGTAAATAAAAATATTTGATTTATTTAGCTATTATTCATTATTTTTTTGTAATTGAAAATTGAAAGTTTAATCCTACTTTTGGGACACCCGGTATAATATTTAATATTTTTATGCACAGTTTTAATAACCAAATGGGTTATATTGCTATATTTATCACTCCATTCTCTTCACGATTTGAAAGAAATTTTGTGACGTATCTGTACGGAATCTTTCCACTAATCTTCTTAGGCGTCTTTTTAGGGAATGTAAATTCGCGTTTATTCCCAATCAAATATAAAAAAGATGAACGGGTTATGCAAAAAAAGATAAGGTATTTAAGTCGAGCGTTGTAAGCTAGCGATGTAGATGATGAAAGGCTATTGAGCCAGCAACTTTAACCGCAATATTAGAGGATTCCAAGATATTAGAACAGTGCAGAGAAATTGCAGTGATTCTAAGGAAGTATCAGAAAGCTGATATATCCAGCGGTAAGTAAAATTTACTTACGCTTAAAAGAAGCGTTAGTTTAGTCAAATTAGTTAAAGTTAAAGAGAGTTAAGAATTCGAGTACGTGTATTTCTTGGACCTCCTATTTCGGTAGACCTTTTTTTTTCTTCAGCTTATTTAGTAATTAATTGCATTATTCGTAATTTGTAATTTAATTTAAAGGTAAATCCCTTTAGTTGACATAACATAAATATATTATATGTTATCAGAGATTTTTTGAGAAATTATAATGATAAATAAATATTATTATTATTCAAAATGGCTCTTAGTGGTTCTTTGCCTCAAATTAATCTCGGTGTCCAAGGTAATATCCAGGGTGTCTCCACAGTGGCGCCCAACGAGTAAATCCCGAGTTTAGAGTCGGATCTAATTTTTGAATCTTCCCTGAGCAGTATTTTTCGGGGGTAGAGAATGTGGCAGAATTCTTGGAAAATATATATAATAACTTAACATATTACGAAATACCCACACAACAAGCTTGTGCATATTTAAAGGGTAATCTCACAAACGGGCACTAGATTGGTTTGAGGTTCTAGGTTATAGGGTTGTTGAAGACAATGCAATGGATTACGCGCACTTAAAGCAAGCTTTGTCTGAACAGTTCCCCGTGATTAGGAATAGGTCGGAACTAGAAACTCGGTTTTTCGCATCATCTCAAAAGCATAACCAAAAACCGTCTGATTTTGTGTATGACTTATTAAAGATCCACAAAATTTTAACACTCGAAATGACGGAAAAAAAATTGATAGATCATATTATTTGTAGGTTAGAACCTCAGATTTTGGATTATGTAGAGGTTAGGCATCCGCAAACCACATCTAAACTTCTACAAATAATTCATAAGTATTAGGAAAGGTTTCTAAATAGAAAGATCAGAGGTTCGAGTTGGGAATCCCGAGATACAAACCCAAGCGAGAACAATCGTTTCCCTAACAGGAATCGGCGGGAAAATTGGAGGGAAACGAGAGGTAACAATAGATACGCGGACAATAGCAGACCACGGAGAGAGTTCAATAGATTTGAGAGTCAAGGTGTTGTGGATAATCGGAGATTCAATGGTCGACACCGAGGTGGTCAATCTGATCATGGATTCCACAATCAAGACGGTCGACAAGGTGGTTCGAGGAATAGTGCTTTCAGGGGTCAGAATGATCAAAACAGACATTTAAACTTTTAAACCATCGATGCGAGTATGGGGGTGATCGATCACGATGTGCAGAAAATCCTACAGATACAGAACACCGAACTATTAGGATATCCTCATTACGAATGACTCAAGTAGATTTACCGTATATCCTCATTCTTTTAAATGAGACATTCAATACAGTCTTTTCGGACACGGGAGCGGAGAAATCTTTCATATCAGAGGAGGAGGTCTATCGCAAATATTTTTCGTATCGACCTCGTCAAATAACGAAAGATAGAGTAGTGACGGCCCAGGGAGCCCCATGTTGTCACTTAGGTAGAGTCGAATTACAGATTAGGATCCGAGAATTCCAGAAAACCTGGGAATTTCACATTCTTAACAATATGCAGTACCAATGCATTTTAGGCATTAATTTTATGAAGGAGTCCAAATTGACTTTAGATTTCGATCAGAAATCTCTGATCATTCCAGATGGCCAAGTTAAGCAGTTGCGAAAAGTAGAAAAATCGGTCGAGATTGATCCATCAGATACAAAGCTCGGTGAAGGGCAAAAGAAAAAATTAAGGAATTTATTTAATCGTCTTAAAGGGCTATTTTCCGATCAGCTGGGGTTCACTTATGAGGGGCCGGTAGTGTTAAGACCCTACAGGTATGACAGGGTCAAACAAGGAATAATCGATTATTATATTGAGAAAATGTTACGAGAGGGTAGAATCCGTCCTATTCAATCCCCATAGGCATCACCGGAAGTTCTAACACGCACGAATAATGACCTTCCTCCCGATTCTCCAGAAGCATATCGATTCACGATTGATTATCGCAAACTTAACGACATAACTAAATACCCCCGATACCCTTTACCGTGGATTGATGATCTAATCACAAATATTCCGTAAACCGGCGTCATGTTGACATTGGATTTAAAAAGTGGTTTTTTTCAATTGGCAATTATTTCGAAAGATATCGAGAAAACCTCGTTTATAACTCGCAATGGCACCTTTGCATTCCTCAGAATGCCTTTCATCTTTTCAGGGACGGTGCCAAATTTCCAAAACGCCCTAGCCATTATATTAAAACCTGTTATAGGGCGTTTCGTGTTAATTTATATGTGTGTGTGTGTGTGGATGATGTTATTATCACATCTCCATCGTTTAATGAACATTTAGATCATTTGAATCAGGTATTTACATTGTTGCGAGACGCAGGGCTAACCCTAAACAAGGAAAAATGTCACTTCGCACGTGAAAAATTGAAGTATTTAGGTCTCATATAATTAGTAAGGAAGGGATTGCAACTGACAATAGTAGGGTCAAGGCAATCGCAGAAATGAAACCCCCTAAAAATAATAAAGAATTGTCGGAAGTTTTTAGGGATGGCGAGTTGGTATAAAAAATTCATACTCCATTATGCAGGTATATGTGAACCATTATATCGGTTAAAGAAAAGGAGGATACATTTAATTGGTCGATGGAAGCATACGATGCTTTTAATAAAGTAAAACGAGCATTAACAGAGGTGCCAGTTTTACCGTTGCCGAATTTTCAGGAACAGTTTAACTTTTTTATGGATGCTAGTGGGGTCGGAAATGGTGCTGTGCTGAATCAAAATCACAGACCTATTGCATTCGCGTCTAGAACCCTGAACAAGGCCTAAAAAAACTATACAGTTACAGAACGCGAATTTTTGACGGTGATATCGGCATTGAATAAGTTTAAAATTTATTTTGGATCACTACCGGTGAAGGTAATCACAGATCACACGGCATTAACAAAGCTAACGAATGGGAAAAACTTATCTAGTCGGATGATTAGATGGGCACTCAAGTTATCCGAGTTCAACAAAGAATGGGAACATCGACCAGGTGTCCAAAACGTTGTCGCGGACGTATTATCTCGGAATCCAGTAGGCAATATGGATGAATCACATAATTTCAGGTGCAGCTCTTTGTGAGCCCTCGCCTTAAACTCCCAAGAACAATTCATTCGAGAGCAAAGGGACTATCTTGAGTTAGGACACATCTATCGTTATTTAGAAAATCCAGACGAAGGTTCCGTTAATGCGACTGTATGTGAGGGTTGGTCCCAGGATTTCAAAATTATCGATGGTCTACTCTTTTACTCGAAATATTCTACAACTCTTGGACAAATAAGAGTGTACATTCCTAGATCGCTTCGCGAAGCAATAATGTAAGAATTTCATGATCTGCCATTAGCAGGCCATCTAGGAGAGAAAGAGGAAGACCTATTTAAAATTACGCGACACATGTTATTTCCCATGTATGAGGAAATATACACTGGTGTGCAAAAATTAAGGACGAGACGGTTTTTTCAATATAACTTTGTACAAAAGCTTTCCAAATCAACACATTTAATACCGTAAGATCCCGAATACGTAAGGACATGTGTAATATGTAAGCAACACTTACTAAAAGAGAAATCAGATGAATAAAAAGAAGCTTGATTGAAAAAGTAGCATGGAGCGCAATGCGACTGAAGGCCGAAACATAACTGTGATGGGTGTCCAGCAAGAAACATCCAGGCTTTTGTAGGGGATATGATCTACCCTGACTGCTAGGCAGGTTTCACAGCGTCTGCCCATGCTGAGAATGAGGGTGTCAATGAGTTGTTGAGGCATTGCTGCCCATTCGTCTTGCAGCGCCAATCGAAGCTCCCGAATCGTTACTGGTGGTAAGGTACGAGCTGCCAAGCGTCTGCCTAGAAAATCCCATACATGCTCGATGGGATTGAGATCCTAAGATCGTGCCGGCCAATCCATACGTTCAATATCCTCACTCTCTAAGAGCTGTTCGGCAGCTACTGTTCGATGACATGTTGCATTGTCGTCCATGAAAAGGAACTGCAGACCCATAGCGCCTCTAAAAAGACGCACATATGGAAGAAGAATCTCGTTACAATAACGGGTCCCGTTGACTGAACCTGCGTCGAAGATGTGAAGGTCTGTACGACTACCAAGCATGATGCCTCCCCAAACGAGAACACCGCGACCTCCATACCTGTCCCTTTCAATGATGTTCGAGGGATGATTGCGGCTTCCCCGCTCTCTCCAGATGAGTATGCGATGAGAATCGCTACTAAAACAGAATCTGCTCTTTATTGTAAAGAGTACTCGTCCCCATTCATTGTCTCTCCAATTCCGGTGTTCCCGGCACCACAGAGAACGCCTTCTCCGATGGGGAGGCGTTAAAGGTACACACCGTACAGGGCGTCGTGCAAACAAACCACCACCGTGCAGTCTTCTGGCCACGGTAAAACGCGATATCGGTCGTCCAGTCGCCTGTGTCGTGTGTCTAGCGATTTCTCCCGCTGTCTGCCGCCTGTTTCTTCTGGCCTGTAAGACAATGTACCGGTCATCTGCGGGTGTGGTTCCTCGTGGACGACCAATACTGAACCCCCGGATAGCTGTTCCTTTAGTTTGAAATTGTCTCCAAAGTCGTGAAACGATGCTGTGAGCAATTCCGAGGTCTGCAGCCACACTTGTCACACTGCGGCCTTCCTCCAACTTCCCAATGATTCAACCTCTTGTAAAAGCATCCAGATGTCGTCTAACAGATTGATTATTCGCCATTTCTCGCTGAGGCAGCAACTCGGTGTGATTTTAACTGCTATACGGCGTGCAATCTCTTTGCCAGAAATACTGATCTTACACTGACAACATGCTTTATACTACTCAGACACTCCCCCATTACGACTACCTGCATATCTGCGCGTGTGCTACCGTACATCACCTTACTTAATCTCCTGATTGGTCTTTCTGTCCGCTCTGCCTCTTCGTTCAGCTGATATGCTAATTTTTCGACTTCGTCCTTAATTTTTGCACACCAGTGTACATTTGAATATGTATTAAGCTGTGACCGGAGTCAAAAATTTAATTACAAAAACGCGCTACCAGCTGGTTGTTTAACTCCTATAGTATCGAATTACCCCCAACGAAATCGTAACATTATACTTATTAGGCCCCTACCCTGCATCCCTACTGGAAAGATATAGATTTTTATTGGTAATAATTGATCACTTCACTAAGTGGAGTGAGCTTACTCCTCTACGAAATGTTTCAGCCCAGTCCATAGCTAACGCCCTTTTTGAAAATTATATTTCACGTTACAGGGCTCCGATTTCTTTAATTAATGATAACGGTCCCTAAATTAGATCCGAGGTATTTGAACATCTAAGTCACAGGTTGGACATAAAACATATGAAAAAGGTAACATACAGGCTACAGGCGAATTTAAGGGAAAGAGTTAATCGCAATTTAGTCCAGATTATATCCTCTTTTATAGAAGAAAATCACGAAAACTGGGACCGATTTCTTCAAGATTTCGCTTTTGCGCTGCGCACTTCAGGGAATGAGACAATAAATAAAACTCCGGCTGAGTTATTCTTAGGAAGAAAAATTATAACACATTTTAGTAATTTAATAAATGTCACAGGAGGTGCTGAATGTGTAGGAATAAACATTGAGAAATTATTCGATGAAGCAAGGCAGAATATGCGGAAACAACACAAAATTTGGGAGAAATATTATAATCGGAACAGGAGGGAAGTTAACATCAATGTAATTAATTTGGTGTTGGTACAATCTAATTTTATAAGTGTTGCGGGTAGGAGTGTGGTCGGAAAGTTTATGCCTAAGTTTGAAGGGCCATATAGAGTGTTGGAGGTTCGAATAACAATTTAATCATTTGGAAGAATAGTAAAAGGGTCACAGTTAATATCGACCAGGTGCGAGTGTACCGTCCACGACAATCCGACACGATTAGTTCGGATAGTCATGTTGAGACACTATATGAAGGACAGAGGTCTGGTAATGGGTCAAGTAGATCGCAACCAGGAAAATTCAAAGGATCTAGGAAACCCTCGAGTGAGGAAAGTATAGGTCTTAAATCAAATAAGGGTAATTCCGGTTTGGAGGATCCCAGATTGAAACACATAGTAGGGTCAAATGCGTCAGTGGACAGGAAGGATTTAAAGATGTCCAAAATTTGCAGAAAAAGATATCTGCAGGGGTCCGAACATAGGAACCAGAAAAGACCAACCCTTGAACCAAAACAGGGGATAAAAAGAGCATTTCCGACCTCGGTTTCATCCCTAAATTATAAATGTAGAAGACCTAATAACTCCTCCCAGGGTTCAGAGTCCATTGCAAGTCCCTCACATCAAAGAGATACCAGGCAGAGCATTCCACCTACAGAAGGGAGCAGGTACGAAGGAAGTGGACAATTCGACAAGGCCCAGGAGATAAGGACAACTAAAAGTGGAACCAACAGGGCAGCTGAGAGGAGACCAGTCCTGTCTAAACAGGCGACAGCAGTGAGACCTTTGTCCTTACTACCTACGCAGCCGAGTGAAACAGCCCAAAGGAATTCTAGAGGAACGGAGGAGCATCGAAATCGACAGTATTCCACAGAACAACATCAGGAGAAAAAGCTTCAGTATGGAAGCCTTAAACGGAGATCCGGTGGATAGGAGCGAATAGAGGACAAAGAAAAAAATCAGGTTGTATCGTTTCTTTTTTTCTACTTTCGAACAAGTGGTCGGAAGAATTATTGCAAGGAAGCAAGTCTCGGGCCGATTTTAATTTAAGAAGCGAAGCAAAAGTGGACACTACAATGAGTTTGATTTTTCTTGATTAGAAAAAATCAGCTTTGGTATTAATTTTTTTTGTATAAATATGGAGAAAACATTTGTAAGAATGCATTTGTTTAGTTCTATGTATGACTTCGCTAAGATGCGCAATTCCTTTGGTTGTTTGTTTTATTGTTTTTTAATTATGTTTGAAATTGTATGTATATGTATGTGTACATTTTGTCTCGCATCTGGTGACTCGGGACGTGGCGTAGTTAGGCAGGGCTAACATTTAATACTAACAAGCGCAGCATGCATGGAATGGGAATGTTAAGGAGCCGGATGCTTCAATTTATGTACATGAAAATGTTATGTAAAAAAAATGAATGAATTTGTATATACTATAGATGTTTGTTTCTTCACAAAATTTAAAGAAGTTCTCATTTCAGGGTAGCTGACCCTAAGCATTTTATAGTGAGCAACGAATCAAGGTGGAAGTCCGAATATGGTTGTATAGTTATATAAGTAATTAAGGAAACCACGTAGGCAGGTTTTTTTACCATTTCGGTGGTTTTTCCCTCGCCTCTTAGCCAAATGGGCGGGGTGTAGGGAAATTTAATTCTGTAAATGTTACGTCTTTTAAAGGGCAGTTTTAGGTCGTAATTTTTTTCTTTCCCTTAAGGAAGGAGAATTTGTAAAGTAACCGATTGCTAGATATATATATATATCAAAGTAGTCGGGACTATAAATCATGTCTAGGAATTGGTTACGTAATTTATTTTCAGGCCGTTTGTGACCTTCGAATAAATCCCGTTTTCTTTTTGGAGGAGGTTCTGACGTATCTGTACGGAACCTTTCCACAAATCTTCTTAGGCGTCTTTCTGGGGAATATAAATTCGCGTTTATTTCCAATGAACTCCAAAAAAAAGGTATGGGATATTTAAATTAGATAAGGTATTTAAGTCGAGGGTTGCGAGATAGCAAAAGAGCTAGCCGTGTAGATGATGGAAGGCTATTGAGCCAGCAACTTTAACCGCAAAATTAGAGGATTCCAAGATATTATAACAGTGCAGAATAATTGCTGTGATTCTAAGGAAGTACCAGAAAGCTGATATAGCCAGCGGTAAATATAATTTACTTGCGCTTAAAAGAAGCATTAGTTTAGTCGAATTAGTTAAAGTTAATGAGAGTTAAGAATTCGAGTACGTGTATTTCTGGGATCTCCTATTTCGGTAGACCTTACTTTTTTCTTGAGCTTATTTAGTAATTAATTGTATTATTCGTAATTTAGTTTAATATAAATGTAAATCCCTTTAGTTGACGTAAGATAAAAGTAATATATGTTATCAGAGATTTTTTTGAGAAATTATAATAAATAAATATTATTATTATTCACAATGGCTCTTAGTGATTCTTTGCCTCAAATTAATCTTGGTGTCTAAGGTGAGACACAGGGGGGTCATCACAATGTTTCTCAACCAAGTTTTAACACTAGAATGTCCGTCGATGTGTCAATTGGACACTGTAGCCTGTTTGATTTGTTCCCCTTTCTGCATTTTTGCAGTGATTTGAAAATTACATAGAAAATTTTTTTTCCGCTCTGTGTTAGTTAGAAGAGATTTTTCTCACTATACCTAAAACATCCGCTGTCGTCGTTTCGACACCACGGCAATTTATCATTATAAATAATTATCGTACAGCAAAAGATAGTTCACTAAGTAGATACCTTTTTTGAATCAAACTTCCGGAAGTAATATATCAGACAATTATTTGACCATGAATGCAGTGTTATTGAGTTCACAGTAGGAATGCGTCGTTTATGCTAAAATAGTTGTATCTAAGTGTGTTACGCTACATAGCATTTGCTTATCTGCTATAACGTTCAAATTACATAAATGCAAGACATTTGCTGTAATTACAAATTAACTAAAACGCAATAGGGCCGAAATTAAAGAATGTAATTGAAAATACAACTAAACAAATGTTTGTATCTTTCATGAAAAAAGGGGGATGTACAGAAAAAAATTGTATTCATTGTGTGTAAATAAGGTATGTACCAAAACATTATGCCTAAAAACGATAAATAAACGATAAAAAACTCGCATTCAGACAAAAAGTAATTATACTAATATTTATGAATATTATTGTTTTATTCCACTTCACAAGTTTACTTAAGTTGTTTTGTTATAGTTTCTGTGTTATAAAGGATCATAGTATAGGATGATCACATGAAATATTATTAAAAAGTCTTAAAACTAAACCCTACTGAAGAGTGGACCAGCATATATTTAGTTATTACAATTAGTTTAGACATTTTATTTCAGGGTGTCGAAGCGACACCAGCGGATGTTTAAGGGTAATCAAAAACCCGGACATTCTAGTGTTAAGGAATTTTTTATTTTTTTGTAATAAATATTACCAACCTGACCGAAATAACTTTATTTCCAAATTGCTTTTCGTACATTGATACTAACACTTTTATTTATATATATATATATATATATATATATATATATATATGCATTGTAAAATAATATATTTTTCTTCTATATATTTTCCGGTAAAAATAAAATTACAAGCTTATGTTCACTAACAAAAAAAATTATTCTATGAACACAATTAGTTTTAGCCATTATTGCAACTAGAATTGATAACATTATTCCATTTGCCTTTCTCCAGGAATAAAAACAAAAAACAGCTTTATTGAGGAATATTCGCAGAGCCGGTATAAATTGGTTCGATTAAATGTCCAAGAGATTGTGCAGAGCTCCCAAGAAAGAAAAAATAAATAAAAATAAAATATTTATTACTTAACGGTTGCTTGGCGCGATTCCAAATGAAAGAATTGCAGCTGAAGGGAAAAATACAAGCTGTCAATCCTGTTTCCAGAAATATATTAAGAATAAAATTTTATTAACTAATGCTAAGAATTTTTCGTTATCCGAACAGTTCGTTAAGTTTTGATAAAACCCCTTTTTAGCTGGTGAGATTATATTTGTAAGCGTTTTATTTGATTTTCTTAAGCTAGATAAAAAAAATGATTTTGGAAGATATTGTGACTGATGTACATATAATTAATCATATTCATTCGTCTTAGAAATACTGAACAAAAATGACTTTTATTCGGATAATTTATCGCAGGAAAACATATTTTTTTCTATATGTAACATGACCCAAAAGTTCAGAGACAAAATGCAGAAATCATATTACCCTGAATATTTCACAGAACCGAAGTACATCCACCATCAAAGTAGTGACAATACACTTCTGGCAGCTTTCGTATAACTTCTAGAAGCTCAGCTAGAAGCCATTTTACGCAACCTCCAGTAAGTCCTGTGATGCTACTTTCACCTCACTTGACGACACAAAACGGAGTCACTTTAAATGAGTTTGAGTTTCATTAGCAGGAATAGTAAAAGTCTTATGATGCTATGTCTGGTTAATAGGAAGAATGTGGAAGCACGTTAGTGCAAATTTAGACTGACTCTCTTACCAATTAGGATCGATGTACTGGTTTGAGGTTTTGTGTAGTATTTGCGACATTCGAAGAAGCTTGGAAAATGATTCTGAGACTTCGGTGAACTCAATATCATCAGTTCGCGAACGGAGAACAATAAATACCGTACATGCTAAAAACAGCATAAGATTAAGAAACATTCATCAAGGTGTTGAAATTCCGTCATCAAATCTATGACAAATGCGCGAAACGTAATACGATGAATAATTTAACTATAGTTTTCTATTGAAAAGTATATATACAAACAACTTTTTACCGTTTTAAAATTTATCAATGAAATGCTTAACCTATACTTGCGGTGTGCACAAATTCCAATCTTTCTTACATGGCAATAATGTAATTTGTAGTTAGCTTCAAGCAGGGGTTTGTTCAACGTGATTACATTCAGAAATGTTACAAATATTTGCATCCCAAATTGAAATTACATAGATTAAACGCTAGATTTCTGTCTAGACGCTTGAATCAATACTGTTGGTGTTGAAAGTGATGCTAAGCACTTTAACGGAGCTGCGTTCTGTTAAAATACATATGTTATTAAATCACTCGGTAAGAATTTAGCACACTAAGTGAAGTATTAAATTATAATTTTACATAAAAAACGATATTGGACAAATAAGTCGTTTTTTAAGGTTTCAAAAGACACGCATCGAACATAAAAAAATTGGATTATCTATACAATAACTTCGAATTAACAAAAAAAGTAATAAATGCTCACTTCAACTTACTGAATCATTTGGTTTGTGTTATCTCTCTAGAATGATACGAAATAGCTTTTTCATAATTGTTCTTTCTGCGTTCTTTCGACTTTACAGAAGACTTCGGAAACTTTTCAAAAGTCCAACGACCTAGACATTTATTATTAAATTTACGATCTCAAGTTATGTCGTTAACTTTTCTAATTCAAAACATCCATAAAAACACATGTGTCTAACACACAATAAACCTAATTCAGTGTGCTTCTCGAAATTTCAATATCTCTCTCTCTCTCTGTGACCTAATATTCAATCATAATCTTCATCGCCCCCTCAATATAATTTTAAGGTATTTAGTTCAATAATACTATACTTTTTACGCTAAGGCTGCAAGACAACTTTGACTTCTTATGTGCCATAGGCGTATATAAACGTCTTGTTCAGCCAAAAGGTTAATTGCTCTGGACGTACATATGCTCCTTTACGAAATATGATCTTTTCTGTGCAATGCTATCCCTAAAATTATTCCGAAGGCTTTGGAATGTAATAAAAGGACCCTGACAGAGTATTTGCGAAGGATATACTTATTTCACAGGATTTGATCATTTATCTATTTTCTCCCGTTTTCCTCCTCCGCTGCAATGCCTGACGTGCGCGGTTCTATGTGGTTAAACGGTGGCATGAACGAGTGAATATTAACGTTGCAATGTTCAGCTACACGAGGCTTTTGGCGACGAATCACGTAACTTTGAACCATGGTAAAGAGTGACGTGGATGACACCTGAGCTGGCACGCCCCTCTCCTAACTTCCACACCACACCTTTGGGAGGACGTTTGAGCTTTCGACAGATTTAACGCGCATAGCTTCCCTACACGACGAGTCTTTAGTGTCGCTGGAACTAACACATTCCACCCTGACAGATTATATTTCCACATCCATTTTTCTTTTTACTTAAAAATGTTCAAAAACAGGCAATTTTGTGTAAAATGCATTCTATTATCCATTATGATTTCTTCATATGCCGGTTAACATTTCTTCCTTACAAATAATATTTGATTGTGATTTAATAAGGAATTACGGTAAACGTAATAAGCCTAACTTTTATTTAAATATTTTCTATATATTTCCAATGAATTAAGGTTTCATGTGTTAAAAAAAAACGATTCTGAAAATTATATATTTTGTATTTGTCTCTGAGATTTAGAGCATTTAGATAGCGAGTCGCAATATATTAAAAATAATATTTACTGACGACAATCTGCAAAGGCGTGGTTCTACACATAAAATCATAATATACATATTTAAAACAATATCTGTATGTCATATAAACTATATAAACTGACCAAAATGGCTAGATGGTTTGTCTCTGTGTTCATCTGGAACAGATTTCCTTCTTTTTCAGGAGAAATGGAACACATTCCTTCTGATTTATTAAATGCAGTCTGTATATTTCTTATGTATATTTGGCATTTTTATTCCAATATAAAACTTGGACATGGTAGCCTAGTGGTCAAGTTAAGGGATTCCTGGCTGGAGGTTTCATGAGTTTGAACCTTGTACCCCTGAACACTCGAAATACAGAAGAGGCCGACGCACGTTAAATATGTTGAGTCTCAACTGTCCTTTTGGTGTGGTGTGGAAGTTATAAGAGCCAGCTCAGGTGTCCGCCTTGTCACTTGACTGTGGTTCAAAATGACGAGGCCAAAAGCCCTACTGTAGTTGAATACTGTGTTCACTCACTCATTATAAAACACTTTGATAGTTTGAATAGGAAATCTACCAGAACAATAGGTAATTTGGAAAAAATCAAAGTTGTGTTTTGAACACAAAGGGGGTGACAACTCGCATCCGCACTAAAAGTTAATAGAAAATGGAAATTACTCTTCCATTGTCTTTGAATTTTCTTCTTTATGAATAAAAACTTTAAGTAAAATAGAAGATTCTTGATTAAACAGAGACGATAATTAATATAAAGTGAAAATCGTTGAAGACGAAACTGAGGGGACTGGAATATGTTTTCGTGTTAAAGAATATATTGCAAATATTTATATATATCTTTTCAACCAAATTCAGCTTTTAGAATACATTTTATTCACATTAATATGTTTATCTGCATTTTTAATAAAGATCAATGAAACGAAAACATTCACGAGGACTTAATGAAATTTAATACGGAATTTTCAAGTTTTTTGAAACACAAAGTATTTATTGAGTTTTTGGAAAATAATCCGATATTTTTCTTTGAATTGTCTTTCATAGCATCAAATTGTCAACAAATAATTTGATGAGGTTTCTGTTGTTATTTATTTCAGCAATGGAAATGTGCGTCTAAATAACTGCGTATACTTTTCATGCAGTGGCGTAACGGAGTATGTTAGGGCCCATGTGCAAACTCAGGCTTTAGGCCCTCAAGCTCAAATATATACTTAGCGTCAGTCAAAATTTGAGCCCCCTAGAGTCTCTGGACCACCCCGAACGGCGGGGATGTACTTTACACCACTGTTTTCATGATATTCTTCATTTCGGATGACGTGGGATTAGGAGATGCATTATTTATTTAATTTGTGTCATTGAAATCTGCATCAGTGACATTTTTTGAGCTTTTAACAAACTCCAAAATGCCGCTTTCGGTCATAATTGGAGTTATGCAATTAGCATTGTTTATTTCAACGAATTCTTCTGGTAATACAGTCTATTAATACAGAAGCTTTTGTCAAACATTTCATTAAGTGTTCATCCCTAAAAGCTAAATTTTTTCGTGTTGAGATATTTTCTTTCCGTGTTAAGTGAAAAAAGTGCAAGAAAATACATAGTAGTTTGTCGGGACAGTTGTATTATTTCTTGTTGACCAATATTTCATCTCGATCCTTTTTGTGTTAAAGGTATTCCACTCTTTAAGCGCATGTTAGTTTAACCGGGTTTTTGATATACGGGGCTTACCATTTCCTATTCGTTACGGATAAACGAGGATCTACTGTACCAATAGTTTAAATTTTATTTTTAACTGATATCTTATAATAATTTTAATGACTTACCCTTTGAATAACTTTTTGCGTATAAACATAATAAGTGTAATATTTAAAACTACATAACAGTTTCTAAGTATTTCAAGAATAAAAATGATAATGCCAGAATCTCTTTGAAGGTTAAATATTAAATCCCTCAGGCTCTCACAAATCCTTTCTTAACAAATCTCAACAAAGGAAAACTCACTGAAAGTTCTTTGATCTTGTTGCAACGCCTTCGGTATCATTTTAATCGGAGAACTTTTAGAGGATGATAGAATCTAATTATTTCTTCCGTCCATGGTTTACCTCCAACACTTAAAACTGTTTTTAATTATAAAGTGTTTCTCTTAGGCTTTTAGTAAGGATTCAGTAAGATTGTCCTTTGAGAGTTAGAACACAATTTTATAAGAATGAGAACTCTTTCAAAGGCGAATATTTTCTAAAATTTCAGCAAAAAACAAAGTAATAAATAAAACATTCAGAGTTAGTCATAAGTTAGGAAATATTAGGATTACCTGTCTATATTTTAGAAGTAAACGAAATGCTAAACAAGTATTTTTTTAATCAAATAAAAACCTGTTTATTAATTTTTAATAAACAACATGTTTTTTTTTCTATTCTTTGCAATGTGAATAAATTTTATATATTCCATTATTATTATTCCATTTCCATAAGAAAACTTTTGTGCAAATTAACTCGCGAAGTTTTTAGTCGGCTCCTACTTCAATTTGAAATTTTTCCCCTTATCTTTAAAGAGGGAAATGAAATGGTAATTGGATGGTGCTGGGTTTAGTGAGTATGATAGATGTGACATGAATACTCAACGTAGCATTGCAATTTTCTAGAGAATCACCAAAACAACATATGGAATGGTGTTGTCAAGTATTTGTTTCCTACTGACCGGCGCAGCTTTCTTGACCTTCAATAGTTCGTATTAAAGCACCCGTTAGTCGATAATTAATTGAGAAATCGAGGTTTCGTGTTAGGTTTGATATGCTTATAATGTTGTGATGGTGGATTAAAAGTCCACCATATACACGTGATTGGCTTAATTAGAATCAAATTCTGTTTTGAAATTATCATGTTGAATAAAAAGCCTAAGTGATGGAATAAATTATACTGCCAAGTAAATATTGTTACAAATTTTGTGTAAAGAAAACTTAACATAATGTAAATAATTTACATCTTTATGTGTAATACGTATGTACTCTATGTTGTATTTATTTTGTGTTAAATCTGTAATATTCGCATGCAACACCTTTCCTTACATTATAATGGCGATTCAATGGAAACTTGGCAATAGAGCCAAGTTGGCATCATTTTGACTACCATGTTGGTGACTTGGCGATCATTTTGGTGATCAATTTAGCAGAGTTTGTGACCTATGGATTCTGAAAATGAGTGGAGAAATATACTAATATCAAGATCTATGACGAAAGTGGATTTTATTCAAAAAATCCGTGAGAAATATAAATAAGGAGTCGTTCACAGAAACTGAGTTTGTCTTGTTTTGACCGTTGAAGTATAGCCTTGATTTGACCATGAAGTATCGAGCAGTGATTAGTTATTTCTGCGACTATTGTGTAGGATGAGCAAGTGCTTGCGCAAACAATCTTTAACATACTTATATTTTCGAAACTGATCGTTGTATCTGAACGCCGTAGAAAGTGTGAATTTTGATATATATTCTGCTGTAATTCAAGGATTCTTCTTCCGACAATAAATTTTTATCACTTCTGAAGAACTGCCTTGACTTTGCGATTGATTTTCATAAATGTCTCCGATTTGGGGAAAGTATTAATATACCAGGGGGTTATAAATAAACATCCCCTATAAACGGCCTCCTACAGCACAACCGGTTGAACGGAATGCTATGAATTTTGTATGCGCTTACGGAATTTGAAAAAAAATAAGGAATTTTCGAAAAAAAAATCCCTTTTTGGAAAAAAACCATGAAATTTAATTCAATAAACGACCAAAACGAAATACAGAAACAATATTAATAATCCAGAATAAGAATTATGAGAAGAAGAAAAAAATGCAAAACTGGGAAAAGCTGTCAGTTGTAGGAGAAAGAATGCCGAGATTTTTGAGCACGCTTGTGAAGAGGAAGCTTTATGCAAAACAGGTTGTGACATAAAATTCTTACAGACTTTGCCAAGTTTATGTCGATGTTTCCAGCTGTGCTAATGGCGGTCGCTGTAGTTGAACGTGCATTATTAGTGAGGCTGTTTTACGAAAACAAGGGGAATGCTTCTGCTGCAGCTCTTGAATTTTGTCATAGAAAGTACCTACGGCGTGGGCCGATGTCTACTAAAGATATCCGGGCAATGGTTATGAGATTTGAAGGAACGGGGGAGTCAGGAGTTCAACCTGGATGAGGCCGTAAACATATCATACCAATACTTCTTGATGGCGTCAAGACAGTTTTTGACGCATAGTCACAGGCATCAGAATTTGCTGCTCGTGCAGTTTCTCGATTGACAGGCTATTCTTATAGAACTGTCCAAAAAGTACTCAGAAACATAATGTACTTCCCACCATACCCCGGAGTTGCTTGAACGGGACAAACTACAGCGCCCATCATTCGCAGTCAGTTTTCTTAACAGAATGGTTGTTGATCTGTCATGACCTTGAGATATTCTGTGGAGGCTTATTTATACCTCAATAGGATAGTCACCACACAGAATTACCGCATTTGGGCTAAGAAAAATCCACGGATCCAAACTGATATTCATCTATAATCTCCAAAGGTTTCTGTCTGGTGTGGATTCACGGCGGCATTCTATTTGAGGAAACCAATGAACGGGGGCCTCTCACATGTTCCGTTACGGACTGTAGGTAGCGTGACATGCTGCAGACGTTTTTATGCCACAACTACAGATAGGTCCTTATATCGACCATTTTCATGCATGATTTTGCACCTCCACACATGCATGGGTCCGTTAGGGTGCTATTGCTCCAACTCTTCACAAAGAAGCGTGTTATTAGTCGCTCCTTCCCTAATTAATGGCCACCACGTTCGCCGGATCCAACTTCGTTTGATTTCTGGCTATGAGGCTGTTTAAAAAGTATCTTGGAGGTGTTGCGTCTTTGAATGACTTGAAGAACTCCATAACGCTTCATGTGCGAAGCCTCACAGCTAATCAGTTGTGATCTGCTGTTGAATGCACTGTCCGTCGCCTTGAAATTTTGCACCTTTCGCTACATCACACTGGACACGATGGATAAATGCTCCTCTGGTGCAATTTCGTCCTAATCTTTTCTTGTTTCTGCAAACTGATTTTTTCCCCTTTTTTATCTCTATTTAATGTTGTCGTTCGATTACAAGGTGATATAAAACTTGTAAAAAAATGTTAATATTGTTTCTTTGTTCCATTGAGTTAAATTCCATGTTTTTTCCCAAAAGGATTTTTTTTTTCGAAAATTCCCGTTTATTTTTCTTTTTTTTTCTCAAAATTTCGTTAGCGCATCTCGTGTATGGCCCATACACAAAATTCCGTTTCATTTCTCTCACCCATTTGCGCTGTAGGCTGTTTATAAGGGAAGCTTAAATATAACCATCTCGCATATGTAGAAATCTGTTAACTTCTATTGATCTTTCACAGAACTTTCGGATAGATATAATATACTGATTTAAGTTAAGCATTACAGATAAATGTAAAAATCCCTACAACTCAAAATAATAAATTTAATACGAAACAAATTAATAAGTTTAAGTAATTTATACAAAAAATGTAAGACAATATGAAAATTTACATCCTAGGTCGACAAATTGAGGGAGAGTGACACTTATATTATTATTACCATCTGAAGTCACATAAGGGCTGTTGGTGAATGACCTTTCATTCACCGGTTAAGTGACAAGATCACCTGAACTGCAAATATCCTCCAGAAAACTACTACATCACACCAACGGGAGAACATTGAGCCTCGACAGATTTGGGTGCATCGGTTCCCTCTATAGGGAGGGTCTGGAGTAGTACCAAGACTCGCATCCGTGTTGCTCTGGTCACGAGTTTAAGACCATAACCATTAGACTACCATGGCCATCCTGAGATGGGCAGATACTAGAATCCTGTATCTCTCTGTGACTATTAATTCCCCTACAAAAGACAAGCTGCTAAAAATGAAGAAGTGAAATACGAAAAAAGTGCAGATAGAGAAATAAAAGACAGTGAAGAATTTGAAAATTTATATATCTAAATTATTAATTTTGTTTCGATAATTCTTCAATATGAAAGGAAAATTAACAAATTAACTGTAAAGATCGTTTACCGCCTTTCCAACAAATAATATTTTAAAAATAAATAAGTAATGTCTTAAATGTGTGTGTGTGATAATGATATAAAATTATATGTTTTATCTTGCTGAAACCATAAGCAAATGTATTGCATTCCTCGAATGTATAATTTAGTATTTATATCAGTCACTGATGAGGTGGTATCAAGATTCACAATCTTACACCGATAACTTAAGTTTCGTCTAAAATTTTTTATTACTACTTAAAATTGTTGTTTTTGAAACAAACACGAGGACAATTGAGAACTAAATTAATTAGTTTCAAAACACAACTATATTATGGCATTTGTCAATGATATATAGATATTTGTACTTTTGGTCAGAATTTTCTCCGTTGACGTCATCGGTAGTCTGTAGTCGAAAAAGTGTATCTAACTCATGTGTCTACTTGTGAGAATTCAGCACTCTTAGCTAATTTCCACAAAGGCATAATCAGTAGTGGTAGACTTGTGATGGAGCTTTATCGGTAATTTTTCTAAAAATCTTCTTGGGATATCTTTGGGGCCAGAATGGCAATCCTTTCCACCCAACCCAAGAAGACAGCGTAGTTATGCAGATTAGAAATTATATACATCGGAACGTTAATATTCGCGAGAAGCGCTAAGTGGAGAAGTAAAGCTCAGAGAAGTGAGGTAAAGCTCTAGGTGAAGTTCTGGTAGAAAGTTCTTAGTGTATTCTATGAGTTCTATGAGTCGGTCTAGTTGTGCGAATGAAGCTGATTAATAAGTGAGTCCAAGACCAGAAGAGTATTCACTTAGCCGGATCAGGTTGGATCGAAGAATAAATTGAAGATATAAGTACTGTAGCTGTTCGCAAAGGAAATATCGGTAAGACAGTTTGCTTAAGCTTTAAGATTAGAGCGGATTCTAATAAATTAGGAAATCAGCTATAAATATAGATACAGTGGTTTTTTGTGATATTTGTCAAAATTACGGATTACATCACATCACTCCTGATCCTAAGCCTCCTAGACTAGTGTTGTTTTATTGAATATAAATTAAGATCATAGTAAACTAATTTTATTATGGCACAGTTTAGGGTTCAATACTTCATTCCCTCAAACATAGGTCAAGTGGATGGTGATGAGATGATACCCCCAGCGCGCGGAGTATCACAGACTCTGTTATCATAATACACTGCTGGCCACCGTAAATGCAACAACCTGAAGGACGCATGCAAATAACATGAAATTTATAACAAATATTAGTGGAGGTGAGATATGCAAATGATTAGAATTTCAGCGCAGACACTCATCACGCGTGCCTGTGGCGCCACCTCAAAGCGCTATTTAAGGTTTGGAGATTTCGGCGATTTCAAGTTCGGCAATTGGGTTTTTCTAGTGGTTTTTTCAAGAACTAATCAGTTATGTCTCGTAGAAAACCGCGATTAGCTTTAGATCAAGTATCCGAATTCGGCAAAGGAAGGATAGTGGCCTACCGAGATAGGGGATTAACTTTCAGGTAAATCGGTAGTCGTGTTGGAAGAAACCAAAAAACTGTGATGCGGATATGTGACCGTTGGATACAGGAGGGTAAGACGGACCAACATGGTCGATCGCATCCACCTCAGTGCATCACTTTACGTGAGGACAGGCAAATTGTGCGCATGGAAGTGACGGATCGCTCACATCATGAACCATAGCACAGCACATTGAGTCTGTAACGCATCATTCAGTGTCTGCGCGTACCATTCGACGCCGTTTACAGCAGAGGGGTCTATCCGCAAGACGTCAATTGCTTGGTCTACCCTTGACGCTAAACTACAGACATCTCCAACGCCAATGGTGTGATAAAAGAAGGATGAGGGTGGCAGAATGTAATGAAGGTGTCTTTACTGACAAGTCACGTACGTGTCTGCAACACTACGATGGTCGGATTCGATTCTGGAGACACCGTGAAGAGAGGATGCTGAACAACTGCGTTATGCAACACCATACTGGTTCTGCACCGGGTATTATGGTATGGGATGATATTGGATATCACTCTCGCACTCCTTTAGTATGCAGTGCTAGAGCTTTAAACAGCCAGCGCTACATCTCCGAGGTGTTGGAGCCAGTTGTCCGTCCTTAACTTCAGAGTTTGGTCATAGTCATATTTCAACAGGATAATGTGTGACCACACGTGGCACGCATTGTCCAAAGGTTCTTCATCAACCACCAGATTTAATTTCTTCCCTGGCCGTCTTGCTCTCCGGATCTCTCGCCGATATAAAACATGTGACCCATGGTTGCTCAACGATTGACCTAGATTACACCTCAGCTGCCACACCAGATCAACTTTGGCAACGTGTGGGAGCTGCGTGGTCTGCTGTACCCCAAGAACTCATCAAAAGTATTTTTAAATCAATGCCGAGGCGTGTGGCAGTGGTGATCTCCAACAATGTCGGCTACTCTGGCTATTGATTCTGGCAGGAATCACACTTCCGAGAATTCTATAAATTTAATCATTTGATACTTGGTCAACATGTTATGCATAAAATAAATTTTCTTGTGCTATATCTTTTCTTTCTTGGTGTTGCATTTACGGTGGCTAGCAGTGTAGTTCATTACTTTAATGGAAATTCTTGATTTGAGTATTTAGTGACACAAGACCCGAACTCAAGACACGATAGCTACAATTTTGGTCACGTGTGAGCACTCGGATACCGTATCGATCGTATTTTGAAAATAATGGTGAACAAAATTAGGGAGAATAAGTAGATGACGTTATTATTTTGTATTTTCAATAAGCTCCTCTGGATCAGTTTTTCTGGTACTAAGTTTGTATTGATGATTCTCAGGGATTACGGTATGTTATATTTGGATAAAATATTTCTTATAAATGTTTATGACTAGAACATCTTAGATTTCCATTATTCTTAAACGTCCAAACGTGTCACTTCGACAGCGTAGTATAAATATTTGAAATAATTGTGACAACTAAGTATTTACAGGACTATTTTGTTCACTATTGTTTAGGTTAAAGACTTTTTAATTTTATTTTGTAATTATCAGAGATTATGGCTTGTTGTGTCACTGCTTCGTTGCAAATAATTTTGAGTTGTAAATCTGCTAGGAACATTACTATAAAGTGGTTATGCATTCTGTGCCATGTCAGCGACATATTCATTATGATTTACTGGAATATTATCAATTTCATCTGCACTTTCTTCAGATTCCTCGCAGTCACTTTTACTCAATCTTATGTCTTGATCAGAATCTAAATCATGCCAAGACCGCTAACCATCATTCGATTCCTTCTCAAAAAGATTTCGCAAATTAGAAATTTCATCAGGGCTTAGACCTTTTCTACGAATCATCAATTCAGAGTGTCTGCTGTGCAAAAGGTTCGAAAATCGAATGATTTTTTTTATGAGTAGATAAGCAAGTGCAATGCAACGAAACACTTAGACAGAACGATTTTAGTATAACTGACTCATTTCCACTGCGAACCTAATAACACTGTGTTCAAGGGTAAATAATTGTGCGATATTACATCTGTAAGTTTGCTTTAATATTGGTATCTACTTAGTGAATTATCTGTTGCTACCGCTATTTATAATATTAAATTGCATTGATGTCGACACAACACCAGCGTATATTTCTAATGAACCTACAACCACAAAACATTTTCTTTATAATCGGCATGGACAATTATTAAAGGTCACAAAACATTTTCAAATCCCCTGCACAAACGAAACGAAAACAAGCTAAGCAGGCTCCGATGCTAATCGACACTGACGGACGTTCTAGTGTTAGATAAATAAAAAAACACATGACTAGTTCAGAGAAATCTACACATTTCTTACGAAGGACAAAAACAAATATAACCCTAAAAAGTTCATATAGAATACAAGTTACCCGCTGCAGTACACTTATCTATTTATTTTTTACAGGGAAAAAAGGAAAAGTATCTGCTTCAAATTTTCATTTAAAAATATTCATGACTTCTCATTAAAGAAAATCTTCCGGGTTTTCACGAAGCAGTGATTTTTGGAATACGATAAACTTGACAACGGGGACCCCATTATTTAAAGTACGGAGATATGAAGGAATCAAATTTATACGAAATTCTGACCACGAAAGGAAAAAATAGTATGAAAAGAATGTTTATCGATAACTTTAATCACCCTTCGGGGAGACATTCGACAATTCATCTTTATAAACTGCAATCAAAAATTTTTTCCGAATGGTCATAAAAAATAACGCGCAATTGGATGTGATTATCTCAACAAGGAACAGAATGAATTATTTCCCATTCCATAGATACTGATCTTTATTTTAGGGACTTTAATTAATCAACGCGAAAAAAGTTTACTAAAAATCAAATATTTGCTAAGCATCACTAGCTTTTAAGTTAAAAATCGTAGCTGCAATTTATTTACGCGAAGTTATTCTTTATATAAAAATGAAGCAATTAGAATCTCTTGATTTATGAAGAAAAAAATACCCTAAATATTGTAAGTCTTTGTTTTAAAATGGAAACTTTGAAACTACTTTAAATTTAAACACTTTACATGATCTTTAAGAAGTCACAAACATGTGTGTCAAGCATCTTCTGCTAATGCCTTTGGAGTGAGTAGAAAATGCAAGAAAAATCCTAAAGATGTAAAAAAAAAGAAGACAAAAGTACTTTGAGTTAATGTTTTCTCTAAAAATGCAAACCAAATTTATCAATTCCAAAATTTTCAGATTTACTCTATGTAAACACTTTTCTATAAAACATGTTAGGTACTTATTCTCGTTGCCGAAGCACTTACTCAAATCACCTATTAAAGGGTTAGACTGTTAATTGTATTTATCAAACAATATGAATATTTGCTAATTTCGATGACTTTTGGAACCAAACAATTAAAATGGATTCATTAGGCAAATGAAATACAAATGAGGATTAGGTAAAAGTTTGTTTGATAATTGTTTAACATGAAATGAAATATCCTAATTTAAAGTTATGTCTAAAGAATATCATGCTAAAAGTAGATAGAATAATAATAATAAAAAAACTTTCATCAAATCTAAGCATTCTTTACGGTTTATAGTTCGAATGTTGTATACAAGATCTGTTCAAAAAGTATCCGACTTTTGGACAGAAAAATATCTTAGTTCCCTTGCGGGATCTTAATGAAATTCAAGTCAGGCCCCTTGTGCGTATCCACAGCGCAGCGTTCCTTTTACAGCCGACTGGAAGGTTTCTTTTGGAGTGATGTTCAACTCCACCGTCGCGTACCTCATCTCCACTCAGAAAGTTGGATCCTTTCCACGGCATTTTCTTTTTCGAGAACATCCAGAAATCGCAAGAAGCCAGGTTGAGCATTGATAGTGCCCACTAGCTCCTGTGCAATTGCAAGATGGAGTACTTTCTGTTCCAATGACGAAAGCTGGGAGCGAATTTTCTAGTTCTGCACAGGATCACACAAAATTGTTAGCGCAGAACCTGCGCTGTTTGCAGCAAGTTCTCTCGTACGATCAGACGTTCACTATCAGATATTCCCCTTTTTCAACAAGAACTGTATTTCGAGCTGTTCGTGGCCTCTCTCTACCGATGTGCGACCGCATTTGAACCGTTTGCACAACTCCATAATTTGTGTGATACCCATAGTATCGTCTCGAAACATTTGCCGATTATCACGAAATGTTTCACTTAGAAAATCACGAAGCGTTTGACGAAAGCTTTGACGCAGTACCCCTTTTCAAGTCGATCAGTCATTTTTAGAGAAATATAAACCTGACGAACAACATAACATCACATGCCTGCAAGAAAAGGACTGGTACGTTGGGACGAAGGAACTAAAATAAATCAAATGCATTCTCTGCACAGTGTTGCTGCTATGGAATTTCTAGTATTTGCGGGAAAAATCAAGGTTAAATAGACCTTGTAGGATACATTTTTGCGGAGGCCAGATTTGTCCACTCAAGAGAAGAAAAAATATTGATTTTCAAAGACACATGTTCTAGTCAACACCAATTGTGATTCTGTAGGAATGCAACCATACAGCAACATCTGGAACCAGGAACGCTCAGCAAGTTTTAATAAAATCTAAAATTGAGGTAAAGGATATCATTAATTTGATCACCCTCTTTTTTTCTTCCCGTATTATTAGAATTCTCATAATATAATTTTGCTACTTCCGCTACCTTTGGACAATATTAATGATGTCATTCAAGAGTTAAAAGAGCCATTTTCGACAAAATTTGATAAGTTCTACAATGTGGGTTTCCGAAATATTAAAGAATCACTGAAGGGAAATGGATAACAACGGATGGTGACTATATAAAGCCTTAAGAGCAAGAAATCAAAATTCCCATCTTCTTATTTCAGTAATATTTAAAACTTTACTATATCGCCTTGTACATGTCTTCAAAACTCACTAAAATAATTATAGTTTGCTGACTGCAATTGTTTTGATGATAGTATACTGAAATTCGAATCCGGATGAATTTCCGCAACCATTTGTCCACTTTGAGACAGACAGGAAGAATATACATCTACACATATCAATCATGGGTATGCTTGCGCTATTTGCAGATATTAAAGATAGAACTAGAAAGAAGTGGGGTTTTAAGATAAACATAAAAAGAAATAAGTACAGACATTAGTAAATAGTCTACGTTTATTTTCTTTCATTTCTGTCTGTATTTACTATTTGCCGATGAAGTAATTACTACACGTAAAGCCTTCTTCTCTGAAAGTAAATATAAAAAGAGCTTTATGATATTAATGTCGAAATCTCTCTCTCTCTCTCTCATTACATTTTCAATTATTTGTTATTCAATAATTACTCCTCGCATAATCAAGGGGAGGAATATTCATGTGTTGGAATGTAGCATTAGTTTATTTGCTGCATCAAAAGACCTCGCTAAAGATAAATAATTAAAGATTACACTACTTTGGAAAATTAAGGAGCTTATACGAATTCTAATTCAATGATTTTTCCATTCGATCTCGTCTTAGACGAATTGGTGTTAGTCAAACGAGGAAACAAAAGCACGATCATCACTCCATTTACAGAGATTAATTTGAATACGTCTTAACTACCAGAACCTGGTGAATGAAATCGGGATTTCGTTATTGCAATCCAGTTCATAATCTTAATCGCATTTGTGTAATGAACGCTTGTAAAGTGGTAAAAAGAATCAATGTTATTAGTAAATAACGGTAAGAACAAGCAGTGGACTTTTATTCTATTGATTGGAACATTATACTCCTTGTAAAGGGAGAGATAGATGCACGTTTAATTTTATTCAAGTTATGTTATCGTAGGATAAAATCTATCTGAGGGGATCTTACTAAAAAGCGCAATCACTGAACATATTTAACTCCAGATTGCCCAAAGTAGTCATTTTGACTGATTTTTAATTTCAATTAGAAAAACAATGACATATGTAATGTACAATTTCTTAGAATATTTTTTTCCCCAAGTTAAGTAAATTTTTTGTTACTGTTAATATTTACTAATAACTTGTTATATGACTCTAAATAATATAAAAAATATGAAAAGTTAATTTTTTTAAACAAATTTCTTTACACATCAATCTTTCTTTCACAATGCAGTCATTTTGATTGCTTTTGGGCAATCTAGGTCTGGACTAAGTTTCAGTCTTTGTAGTGTTCAATGAAATACTCCCCACGTATTATAAGACAATATATTGCTTTTAAGTTATTCTTATCTGAGTCACATCTCTCTCTCTCTCTCATTAAACTTTCAATTTATTGAAAACTATTTCCACACATCTTGCATCTTGATTCAAAAAGAGTAGGACCTGAATATCTGAGACAGATCTATATGTAACTTTAACGTTCTCGTAAACACCTCCTTCTGAGTAGATTTCCACTAGCTTGTTTTTTTTCGAGCGTCTCTATTCAACAAAAGAAACATAACAGCGAAACTTCAAGTCTGTAGATATAATACCTGAAAAATGGTATTTTTTTAAAAAAAATGTGTAACCTCCCCGTTATTCCAGATCAGATTTAAGAGTCAATACCAGGAATACCCGTTCATAGCGTATATCTACTCAAGGAAAAATATGTTTTTTTTCAGATTTCAAGTGCATACGTCGGATAGCTAAAAAAAAAAAGAATTTTTTTTCTTACGACCCCACTGTAAGGCACTAAGGAGCATATTTTCACAAAACCCGCTAGTCCCGGATCTCTACTCGACATAAGGAACATTTTTATCAGATTTCAATTTTGTAAGTCTAATTTTTCAAAAAACGTGAACTTGTGTCCTTATCGCCCCCATAACCATCGTTGAGAGAGTCGAAATTTGAAAAAATCTTCCTAAACGGATTTATACTCAACAAAAGAAATATAATTGCTAAATTTCATGTCTGTCTAATAGTTCCGAAAATTATGTGATGCGTGGAGTCACTCTTCTCCTTCACAAAATATATAAACTACTTTGATGCTCTACATTTACATATCCAGTACGTTAGAGAAAATAAGATATAAATTAAATTTTTATCCAAGCCATATTTGAGATTTGAAAACCTTGAGCTTCTAATCTGATGAAAGACGAAAATCTAATCTAATTTTTAATCTAAAAAGCGAAATATTTCACAATGAAACATATTATTATGCATAAATTTCACCTTTTGAAATATTTCTGAGACCGAAAACTTTTTAATTCCTTGTGTAAAATGGAAAATGTTGTTCGAGTTCCACTGCATAGGCGAAATGGAAACCTTCCAGACAACAAGCAGCAGAAATCCTGTATCTCTGTAGCTATCGATAAATGAAAAAAATCTAGTCCAAGTACCATTCTATTTCTTTCCTGGAGTCTAAGAGCGATGATTTTAAAACCAAGGATATTTAAAATTGTGGTTCTGAAATTACTATAATTCAAAACAGCTATGAATTATCTTTCACATACGTGCTCTAAACCTTTTTAAAGAGTAGGTTTCAACTGGAATCTCAAAGGTGTAGTACGACTCTGAAGATTCATTTCCATGCAAAAGGATGTTTAGAATCATTCAGATTTAAAACAATCGTGCTGGAGATTCTCACACACAGATACTTCTACGAGCCCATTCGAAACATTTCAGTCGATGAACTACAAACGAATCCCGTGAGGAGGTGGTGAATTCACGAAAATGCAAGTGGGAGTTTTGTGGAATTCAATAATAGCTTTATGAAAATGTATGGGTATCATTAATCTTTGTTAATTACACTGTATCACACGTAAACACGTGGAAATATATTTTCACTTGAGATCTAGTACTTTGTTATGTGCGTAACTTCTAATATTTAAATATCACATTTTGTTAAAATAAATTCATGTACTATTATTAAAGGTTTAAGCATGAGTTATATAACGGCGGAGACACTCCTATTTTAAGCAAAAAGGCCTCCACTGTCTAAATTGTAAGATATATGTTTAATAGTTACATGTAAACAAGTAATAAATTATGAATATACAAAGCAAGCGAATGCATATTATATTTTCATGTACATTTATCAATGAGAATAGTTCATTTAGGAAATTGATGAATTTGAAATTGAAAATTATTATTGTAATATTTTGGAATGCCGTGAAAAAATTCTAATGATTTTAAAGAAAGCTTTGCATTCGATAATTATACATGTAAAAAAGCCAAAGTGGGAAAAAAACCGAGCAAATAAAATCAGTAACGTGCGTTGAATTTTATAAAATTATTCACATCGCTAAAAAGAATTGAGGGAAAAAAATGTCAATTGATATATTGTTTAAAAAATTTTAGCGAAGAAAATTAATCCAAAACACGCCATTTTATATTAATTTAATAATTAAATGGAAAAGTAATGATAAATTTTAGGCAAACTTAAACGCTTACATTACGTATCTCTAAAGTTTATCTTATTACCTTATGTAAGCTAATGTGTCTTTGTTATTATTTATCCTTTTCTTTTTGTACAATTTACCAAATACTGTGGTACTATCAGAATTGATTTAAACTCACACCCTCACTGAATTTTCAAATATTCTCATATCTTATTTTTGTTTTATTAAAAAAACTCAATTGTGTGCAAAGGGATTTTACAATAAAAAAAGATATAAATAGGCTTCAAATCGAAAATAGATGTTTCATGGATATTATTTACTTTAAAGGTGTTTCAAAGAAGTTACGGCACATAATGACTTTTTTTGCATAGCAGTTTTTCTTACAAAGATGCACAAACAGTGGCAAACGGATCACATACTAACTTTAAATGATATGGGTGGCAGTACCATATATTTTCTTTCACGTATTAGGATTTTACCTTAATGTATTAATACAAAAAAATTGCAATTAATTCAAAACCGTATAGTTCTCTTTCAAACTGCAAGGACATTTCTGAAAAATTCAAGATATATTTAAAAACTGTATGAGCTAAAAAAGAAAAAAATACGTAATTTAATGTAATTAATTCGAAAAAAAATAATTCAGGTATTTTTATATATATATATATATATATATATATATATATATATATATATGCTCTAGCATTTATATTTATTACTTTTTTTCCATTCCTACTATTAGTTCACCCTCTCCTTATATATATTGTTCAAATTTTCAATCGTCAATAAAATACTTTTTATTCATCCATTCCAGTTCAAATACATTTTTTGAACTTGTATTGAAAGATACTTCATGTTAATACAGTTTTTTTCAAATATTAACCCCATAACTAAATTTTATTTCTTAATTTTAAATTTATTCTGCGTTGTTTCTGACATAGTTAGACCTAGCACAAACGGATGGCACCCGTAGTTGTTTCTATGAGGTTTCCTTGGATTATTTTTTTAAACTTGTAGAGGAGATGGCACTTGGTGAAAAAACTGTTTTTTCAAATATTATTTCATTAATTAAATATAATTAACTAAAATAATGAAATTGTTGGCCTAAGTAGGAATTGACTTATTTTTTTTATATTACTTGTTATATATATATATATATATATATATATATATATATATATATATATATATATAAATAAATGCTTGAAATTTATTGTTAGAAAATATTATGGCAAAGTACAAAAAAGGACGAATTAATTTAGTTAATCTGTCTTCTATATCGTTCTGCTCTTGTTAAACACCCTATAGCTGGTTACCAAACAATACAAAGTAATGAAAACCTTTGGCTACACTGATACTTCTAAAATAATCAATATAGCCAATTAAAAAAATCAAAATAGATTTTGTTTAATCAAATCAAAGTTAATTTACCGTAAAATCTGACGTATAATGCGCACTCAGGGTTTCAAGCTGCCATTTTTTTTATTTTGAGGTACATACAAAGAAATCTAAAACATGCCTGTGCAATGCTTTTAAGTTTCGAAGTCATTTAATTGAGGCACTATCCCAGGTTTTTGAAAAGTAGTGTATTTCTAGATTTACAAGCCTTTAAATTCTTAAGTAACGTCATTCTTTTAAAAGAACAGTATTCCGATATATGTAGAAGTCTGATTTTATTTTTTGTGCTCATCTTTTTCTTTTTTTAAAGGTCTTATTTTTACACCCTGTGTATTACGTGCACTCCTAAACTTCGATCTAATTTTTTGCGTTCTAAGTTATACGTTGGAGAGAGAGCTTTCATGGTAATTTATTTTCTCTTTTAAAAGCCTTTTTGGTAATTATATCAAAACTTATACATTTATATCTTAGGATATATAAATAATTCATTCATGTTTTTTTATCAACAATAAATTAAACAAAACAAATATGGCACGAGTCATAATTTTTTTACAAGATAAATATTCTAAGATATTTATACAGACATATTTTGACTTGATTTCATCAATAAATCCTTGTTCCTAAATGCAAGAAGTTAGCAAAAAGTATTTTAATTCCCTAATCAGCTAGTTGGCCAAGTGTATTTCTCATTCCACCAAATATGCTTCTTATTTGCACACAAATAAATTCTAGTTTAAAAAAAACTAAACAACTTGTTTAATGGTTAATCGAACTAAAATGTAAATTAGTGGCCAAATTAGGAAATGGTATATGGAATTAAACGCCAAATCTGGAAATCGTTATTCCTTATGATCCTGATCAAAACAATGGAACAAAATTGTGAAATTATTGAATTGTCTTCGGTCTTTGACAAGTGTGCAAAATTTCAAATTAATCTGACCTTTCAAAGTGGGTAAAAATCGAGTTCAAAGATTCAGTTACATACAAGTAAAAAAAAGGAGATCATTTCGATCTGGAGCTATTGATAAGTTGCTGATACGATGCTATTGATTCCTGCCTTTTTCGTGGTAAATGTGGGTTTGGAAGTGACAGAATAGCTATCGTGAGGGCTTTTCTTTTTATGTCTGACAGGATGAGATCGACATATACCGTTGTGTTATGTCAAAGCTTTTTTTCTTATACATGAATTTATTACCTTGGTGGAAAAGGAAACATAAATTGTATGTCTGCATAGAACCAAGTTCCAATTTGTTGCTATTTTAGTATATTTGAGAAGCTACGTTAGATTTCTACAGTACTTAATTTAAAGCTTAAATAATGCAGTAATTTACTATAATAATGTTTTGGACATAAAAGAATTTTTGAAAATATGTCAAATATTATAAGTTTTGAAAAGATTTAATTTGGGCTTAGCACATAAACTAAAGGAATCTGCCCATGTTTCTGTGACTCAATATTTGACTAAAATTATTTTTTTGATCTTTGCCATTTTGTGTAGGAAAAAATAGAGCATCCAGAAAGAAAAAAACTTAAAAAGATACAGAATGAAGAAGGTCTGTGCCGTAAAAATTGTGAAGTCGAAATATTTAACATTAGGTACATAATTTTTTTTTAGTAAAATAAAAATCAAAACTTTAAATACTTCTTTTTATACTGATTGTTATTTATTTCGCAGTTATATTATTGAAAACCTCGTATCTCAAAAATTTATGAATGCATTTCTTTCATATTTACTATAGAAGTTATTTTAAGTATAATATAGACGAGGAACTAAAGATTTAACTCTAACTTCAACAGTTTTTTTAATTTTTAGCAGTTTTTATTAATAATAGTTAACAATGAACACCATGCATTTTATAAAATTTTTGCAAGAAAATATGCAATGAGCCATAATTTTTTGGCAATTATGAATAGATTTTAGTTCATAGCCTTTATAAATTTGTTAAATATATTGTGAAAAAATTATTTTAATACATGGCTTTGGGTTCCATGTAGATTATTTTATGAGTATCAGTAAAGTCGTCATAAAACTTTCCATAAAATATCTCACTTTAAGAAATTTAAACTCTCATACTACTATTTCATGATGGGTGTTTTTCATTCATTTAAGTCATAAGAACCAACACAATAACATAAAATTACTCATAGCATCAAACTTGTCTCCAAAAGTAGACAGATACCGTAAAGTTTCCATCACTCATTGCGAATAAAAATGCATTAAATTTAAATTTACTTAAACTATGAATTAATTTTCAATAGGATATCTATAAATAACTTGAAGCCTTAGAGAATCAAATAAAATCTCTTTTTAAGTTGTTAGTTTAAGGGAACCAGGACAGAGTAAAATGCCAAAATTAAGACCCTTTGTTTATGAGACATATATCATTTAAAATTTCCAATAGAGCTTAGATTTTTTATATCTATAATAAGGATAATTTAATTATTCTGTAGAACTACAAAAATAACTTTACTCCAAAAGTGTTTTTTTACTTTTAATTAAAGTAATACATAATTTTTTGAGAACTCGTAATATATAATTTTTGTATATTTTTAAAAAATTATTTTTTAATTTTTTTACACATATATAAAAACAATACATACAGTGAAATATTTTTTGTAAAATTTTAGTATAGTTTCTTTAAAAAA
Source organism: Trichonephila clavipes (assembly GCA_019973935.1). NCBI lineage: Eukaryota > Metazoa > Arthropoda > Arachnida > Araneae > Nephilidae > Trichonephila > Trichonephila clavipes. Next base: position 687,034 of record BMAU01020051.1, read on the forward strand.
TTATGAAACTTTTGAAATTTGAAATTTTTTTATTTTATGCATAAAACAATTTTTAAAAAATTAGGCACTATAGGTTCACTATAGCATAGGCATCTTGTATAGAAGTATAAAAAAATCAGGGAATCATCAGTGCAATAGTTTTTTTTTTAAAAATCTAAATGCAAAAAAAATAAAAAGTATTTCCTTGCATATTTTATATGACTAATTCTTTAACCATTTTCTAGAGTTACAAAAGTAATTTTAAAAATGTTTTTTTTTTTTTCCTTTGTTTTAGTTTTAACATGAACATAATTTTCGAGATCTTGTAATACATATTTTCATGTATAAATAACAAAAATATTCTTTGAATATACAAAAAAAAATTTACAAATATATATAAAGTAACATATTTTGAAAATTTATATATTGCATAATTTCTTAAAAATAATCATCTCATACACATACTAAAAGATATTTTGTTCACTGTATGCACATGTATCCTGTTTGATGGGTGTAATTCATTCGAGAAAAAAAAATAAAACTTAACAAAAATTTCTCTTACATTATAGATTTGATTAATATTTCCCTGAGTATTCAACCCAACTTTATTTAAATAACATAAAATTACAGAGCTTCAAAGACTTTTATCCTCATCATATCCATCATTTACAGCATCCATTTTTAATGCCAACAAAAACTGTCTTAGAATTCGCTCCCAAATACATTTGTTAAAACTTTCATTGTTTTCCATGAAGGCACCTTAAGTGAGATCCCGAAACATCACTTTCAATAAAATTGACTCGGGTAAAGAAGTTTCAATGCTACGGTTATAACTCAGCGTGTTGAGGATTATCCTCAGTACTTAGTTTATGAAAATAAAAATATGCTCTTTTCACGTCCTCCACAGATGACAAAAATTTAAATTTGAGTCCACTTTAAGCGTTAGCCGTCCACGTCCCGAAATATTTTCCCCATCTGATAGCTTAATGCCTTTGCTCATTTTTAGAATGTTTCTCAGCCTTGTGCCCATATCTTTTGCACATGGCCAACACATTCTAATTTTTAACTTCTGTTCGCCATAACTTTTGCATCTTTTATTAAGAAATCCTTTTGAGTCCCCATCAAGAACTGCGTATAACATGCTTTTCGTGATGTTTAGATCGCTGAAATATACTTAATACCACCCCGACATTCCATTCCCCCACTGAATCCTTCGTAATTTTAAGCACAATTTTTGAGAGTTTCAAAGTCGATAACCTTTCCGTTCTCAACAGACGTAGCACATACAACTCCGGTTCAATGAAGAATAGCCTCTTTATGCCATGTGCCAAAATAGCTTCGTTGCATTCATCGAGTTTTTACTAATTGTTTTTAAAACATTTGTTTCATTGGAGGCAAATTCATTATTCGAGCAGCAGCTCCAGAATGTCAATCTTTAATCATAACATTTTTTTGATATTTTTGATGACATTTTCGAAAGTTGTGACAAATTATTTCCAAACTCACAGCTAAAATTACGACTTTAAATTCTCTCAACTCAATTTTTTCTAGAAGAACAGCAATATTTACAACATAAGAGATTTTTCATAAGGGAAGATAATAAATCCAGTTCAACGATTATGTTTGCATTTTGAGAATCTTGTTCTTTTAGTAAATCCGGTATTTTAATTTTCTCCTAGAAGCACTTTCCACGGAATTCAAAAGCAACTTCAGTCGATTTAGACATTTTATGTTGATTCGCTTCAAATTTTTTATTCTTGGCATAATTATCGTTAAAAAATTAAGATACTTTAAAATCTTATGAATATTAATAATTATAAGTAAAAATAAACATTAACGAAAATTAATGAATATGCCACAAGAAACTTCGAATAGACAAAACTCGGTTCCAAACATTTCCATTTTAAAGTAAGAAATTTTGTCACACAGCTTGGGAACAATAGCTCACGCACAAGCGTGGCTAAAAAGTAGCGGGGTTAACATTCAAACGAAAAAACAATCAAAAGTTAATATAGATAAAACACAGGGGAAACTACATATTTAAAGTTCAAAGGGGCGTGTCAAAAGGGGCGTGGTCATTTATTTACATTTTTATTTTTCATATTTTAGGGCTATTTTATTAACAAACATATAAGTATTATACATTTTTAGATTCAGAAAAATAAGCACTATTTTTTAGAAATAAAATTGAAAAATCGATTATTTGAAAGTATATGATGTCCCTGTTCTCTTAACCAAAAGCAAAGAAAATAGCTTAATTTTCCTTCTTTTTTTACTCAGAGCTTTTGTGTATTATTATATGAATCTCTTTTAAAAATACATTTTAAAATTCAAGATAAATTGTTCCTTTTCTAGCAGAATAACAAGAGTTAGATTAATTTCGCAATGAGAAATAATGCCTTTTCAAACACGCTTATATTCGCTTCACTCGTCTGTAACGGAATCTTAAATCGATTTTTACCCACTTTAAAAGGTCAAATTAATTCGAAATTAGACACACTTGTCAAGGACTGATGACAATGCAATAGTTTAATAATTTTGTTTCATTGTTTTGATCAGAATCATCAGGATTAACGATTTTCTGTTTCCAAATTTGGCAACTCAATCCAAATCACATTTCTAGATTTGGCGACAAAAAGATTAAGTTACAACCCTAAAGCAAGAACGCTCATGGTTAATACAAATACAACAAGCAAGAAATGTGTGTTTTGTGTGAAAAAGGGAAGGATGAGTCGGCTCATCGTACATTTCGAAAATCGGGTGTATCGAAGCACTGATATGATGTCAATGGGTATTCTAGAGTCTAAGACAGTGTTTCTCAAACTGTGGAGCGCCCGACAACTCAATGAGGGGGAAGCGAGCATATTAAAAGTCAAAGACAAAATATTATTTAAAAAAATTATTGATTGAGTGAAAGTAAACAAACAAAACACGTTCTGACATAATGAAAAACGAAATACACATTCACAGTGATATATTACGCTTTTAAATGGATCAGTGCAACACAATGTATTTTATAATTAATTTAACAATACTAAGTTAAGAACCAGTGACTCACATGAATTTGTCATATATAAAATAAAAACATAAATTGACACTTATCTTGATCATTTGTATGGTTTCTAATGAATCCCTTCACTGCCGATTAAGAGTTACGCGATTCGCTTCCCAGTGCCAAGCGCTTTCCACGTAGGCACACGTATGGGGTGTATTGGGGTAGCGAGAAAGGAATAAAGAAGCAAATCATTTGAAATAAGTAAATACTCGCAAAAATTGTTGTGAAGGTCCTTTTTATTGAATTCCAAAGCCTTTGGAATAATTTTATGGATAGCAGTGCACAGAAGAGATTATACTTGAGAAAGACGTATATATACGTCCAGGGATATTAACGCTTTCGCTGAGTGAGACATTTATATACACCAGTGGTATTAAGAGGTAAAAGTCGTAGCGTAGTTTTAGCGTCAAAGTAGGGTACTATTCAACTTAATACAGTGTTATGTCGTGCAAGAGAGGCGCGATGAAAACTGTGATTGAATATTGGAAAGCCAATATTGTGAAACTTTGAGAAGCACTGGTCTAAGAAAATGACGAATTTAAGAGCAAATCACAAATATATATATATATATATATATATATAATAGTTTAAAATACTAAAAAAATCATGGTTTTATTGTAGATCGAAATGAAAAATAAATTCTTGCTTTAAAAAGCTAAGAAACCTGCTTTTACATTTAATCGAACTAAAAAGTAAGAAAATTTTTCTTAATATAAGAATAAAATGATTAACAAGAAATTATCATGGCATTGTGTTAAAAGTGAGTGAGGTGGATTGTACTACAGTTTTACACAAACTCAGAATTTCGGAATAGAATGTAATAAATTATTACAATTGATATCAAACGTTCCACATTTTTACGACAATAAAAATAATTTTATCGTTAATTATTATATTCTTATATTAAGAATTATTTTAAGTTTTTAGTTCTATTTATATTATATATATATATATATATATATATATATATATATATATGTATATATATATGTATATATATATATATATATATATGTATATATATATACATATATATATATATATATATATGTATATATATACATATATATGTATATATATGTATATATATATGTATATATACATATATATACATATATATATGTATATATATATATATATATATACATATATATATATATATATATGCATATATATACATATATATATATATATATATATATATATATATATATATTTTTATATAAAATCTTCTGTGCGTATGTTTGTCACTAAACTCCTCCTAAATGGCCGGACCGATTTCAATGAACTTTTTTGTGTGGGTTTAAGTAAATTCGAGAATGACTTAGATTCGCAATTCGGTCCGATATCGCAATTTGTTAAAAATATATTAATTAAAAACACTCAAAAATACAACTCAACATTCACCTGCTTTGTTGTAACAACGCTATTGTTATAAACAAGTAATATAAAAATTTTTTTAATTCATTCCTACTTAGATTAACCAAGAAAAAATTTATTTTAGCTAATTTTATTGAATAATGGCAATTGATATAAATATGTATATACATATGACACAATCACAACACTAAGTGGTAATTAATTTTTATTAATTATCATTAAAGTATGGTATTGTCATCCAAAACAATCGTGTATATAAAATTTCCTTTCAATTGAATGTTTTAACACGTGGGGAAAAAACCTTTTCAAATTTTGACAAAAGTCGCCAACGTGGCTGTATTTGTATTTTTTAAATAATTAGTTTTAATCAATTAATTTTTGTTATTTAAAATTAAATTATTGTATTGTCATCCAAAATAATCATGTACATTACATTTCAGCTCAATTGAGCACTTTAAAATGTATTTTATTAACGATTGAAAATTCCACCAAGAGAAATAAATAAATAAACAAACAACTAAAATATGTATAGAGATCGTGAGCTAATAGTAAGAATTGAAAAAGACGTAAGTTGGCGTCAAAAATTGATTTTCAGCCAAACTGGCCAAACCCGGTCTTTATTGTTACGAAAATGTAGACGATTCACGCTTTTTCGCGTTTTTAATTAATATCTTTTCAAATAATCTTTATATATGTATCTAATTCTTCTGTGGGTGTGTATGTAACTGAACTCCTCCTAAACGGCTGGGCCGATTTTGATGAAAGTTTTTGTCTGTTCCAATGGACTCGAGAATGGTTTAGATGTATAATTCGGTTTAGAAATGTTTATTTAATTAATTTTTTATTTATTAATTGTTGATCTAGGAATGTTTTACATTGGATCCGGCAGACTGCGCTACGATCGCAGTATCGAATATTCAAAAATCTTTTATTATAATTCAAGTTGGTCCCGACAGTTGGTGCTGTGATCATTTCAGGAAAATATTTTGTCACTTCGTGTTATTATTTTGTTAAAATATAAATTGTGTGTTAATTAAATTATTACATTCAGAGCTGTAATCAGTGTTTGAAATTTTACTCAATTTTACTCAAAGCGGTCCAGATTGTTAAAGCTTATTCATACAAATTTGGAATTTTTGAATTTAAGATGTGTGTACAGGACAATGTCTGTCGGATCCTCTAGTATATATGTATATATATATATATAATATATATATATATATACACTCCGGAACATTGAAAATAGCAACCCAAGAAGAAAGCATCGGATTGAAATGAAATTTAATACACATAATGACACAGATGAGAGATTCACTTGATCTCAAAAACCAGACAATTAAACGAATGCAGGGTGTGCAACGACACAAATAATGGGGAACTTCAATAGCGCGTTGGACCACCTCCAGCTGCAATACATGCCACCATACGGTCCTGCATTGAGTTGATTAGACACCTTATGTTGTCCTGAGGCAGAAGACCCCACAAATCTTGAACAGCCAACTCTAATTCATGCACGATGGCATCTGCCGTTTAAGCTGATCCCACACGTGCTGTACAGGGGACAAATCGGGGGAGCTGGCCTGCCATGGAAGACTCTGAAAATGACGTAGGAAGTCTTGCTGTATGCGTATGAGCATTATCTTTCTGGAAAACTGTCCCTGGGAGACCATTTAGGATAGGTCCTACATGGGGTCGAAGAATATCATCAACGTAATGTTGGCCCGTTAAGGTCCCACGCATCACAATTAAACTGTGCCGGCTATCATAGGCTATGGCACACCAGACCATTACAACAGCTATGCGGGCAGTGTGACGTAGAGCAGTATGGGGGGAATTGTACCGCTCACCAGGGCGCCTCCACACCCGTACACGGTTATCATCTGTTCCCAAAACAAACCGGGATTCATCACTAAACACAACCATTTGCCAATCTGTGACATTCCACATTGATCTGGCTTGGCACCACTGTAGACGCAGTTGCCGATGTTCCGGCGTTAAAGAGAGTGCACGGAAAAGGCGCTTGGATTTATGATTTGCTTTTGCAAGGTGTCTAGAAATTGTTTGTGGAACAATTGCTACGCCTAGGTCTGCTCGTATCGTTTAATGAGTCACTGTGGGATCCACACGTGCTTGATTCACTTGATTCTCTCCTCGTTGTCTTCCTGGACACACCAGACCCTGTTTTCCGCGCATGGGTACCTTCTCGTGTCTACTGCTCCGAACAATTTCTAACGGCACACTCCGAACAATCCATCTGACCAGCAACACGGCACGTCGACCAACCTGCAGTTTTCATCCCGATGATCAGGCCTTTCTCAAATGCGCTTAATTGTGAGAAATGTCTTCTAGCGCGTTTACCTCTCTCTCTGGCATGTTTCGCTTACCAAAGTCTTCCTACAATTGGCGGGTAAACGTCACGTTTATGAATCTTGGAATTTGCGTTGGCTTATATAGCACCCTCTTCCTGATTGTAGTGCCACCTTGGTGTGTATGAGCATGCGTATTGGCACAAAACTTGGATCATTTGCAAATCACATTACGCTGTACGTATATGCAAAGTTTCGCGATTGTACTTAGCTTCCTTCTTGGGTCGCTATTTTCAATCTTCCTAATTATATATATATATATATATATATATATAAATGAATATTTTTTAGATTTTTTAAACTATAATTTATTAAAATACGATATTTGTTAAATTTAATATTGTTTTCCTTCATTTTAAAGTAGCACTAGACAAAAAAAGGGGGCAATTGACATTGAATGCTTCCTCCCTCAGTTATTTTGATTCTCTTTAGGGAAAGAAACTGGCGTTATAAAATCTCTTAATTTTAGGATGGAGCTGTCAGAAAATTCCCGAAACTTATGGAGATTTAAAAAATAGCTTTTCTACTACCTTTCCCTTCATACGGAATTAGCGATTATTATTGACATGAGTGAATGAGAGTTTTTTAACTCCTTAACCGATCACTCTCTTATCCATATCATATGCTAATGATAAAAAGATACATTTTAATTTAATTTGAATGTTTTAAGTTTTTACAAAATATATTCCATGTTTCAATTGTGAGGAACACAAAAACTCTGCAATGTTTGCATTTTGTATGTACACAATGTGTACTATGAAGAATAGTACACAGTGTACTGAAGAATAGTACACAGTGTACTGTGTACTGTTCATATATCTTAGAAAGTTTCTTATGTCATAGCTTTTACAAACTGTTGAGAGCTGTGTGTGTGCATGTTGCTCTGAAGAAAAGTCCAAATCATCAGCAGAAAGTGCTGAACATGTATCCAAATTTAATTCATCCTATTACAAAAAAAAGTGTTGTGTGAGTTATCCGTAATTTGCAAAGGTGTTGATCTGAATGTAAAAGCATTGCAAACAGAATACAAATTAAGGATCTTAATTCATGTCTTCACCAAAGAAAATACTGGATGAAAACATTTCAGTACAATAGGTAAACTGCATCATCTTTTCAAAACTAAAAATATCACCATAAGAATTAAAAACACGCGCAAATCAAAGAAAGAAAATAAACCAACCAAGTTGCTGCAAGAAGAAAAAGTTCAGGTCGCATTCTAAAGTACCATGTCATTGGATCTCGTAATTTTTGACCACGGTCAAGTAACGAGAACGACACACGACTTAGGCATTCAAACTTTTCTTATTTCCACACAACAACAATAGGAAAACTTTGAGCCACGCCCGATTTAACGAGTATCTTCCCCTCTACAAAATATCTTTCTGTAATAGTGGAGCTCAAATTCTTGAACCTCCAGTTACTACTTCGTGACCATGACCACTAGGCTATCACGGTCAAATCATTATTGACATAAATAAAACCATTGGAAAAAGTTCTTTGACTGTTTTAGTTGATAATGTTATATTACTTTCAGAAAATAAGGAAGAATATATCGGCGGAAAATACTTTTTTTCTCAAATTTTATTTAAATAAGTTTAATTAAAAATAACGTACCGTAAAATCCGGGGTATGACGCGCACTTTAAACTCAGAAAATAAGAACAAAATTTAAGGGTGCGCGTTATACACCGGGTACAAAAATGAGAGCCTTAGAAATAAAAAAAAAGGAAAAGAGCATGAAAATAATTACTTCTAATAGATCGAAATACTGTTTAATTAAAAAAATGACTTCCTTTTTATAAATTTAAAGAGCTGTTGCTCTAGAGGTATACTATTTTTTTTCCTAAAGCATGGAATAATACATCGGATTAATGACTTCAAAACATAAGAGCATTGCTCACGTACTTTTCAGGTTTTTTCGTAGAAAAGGGAGTGCGCGTTATACGCCGAATATATTTAAAACTAAAAATTGCAGCTTGAAAGTATGGATGCGGGTTATACGGCGGATAGACGTTATACTCCGGATTTTACGGTAACTTATACAAAACATTTTAAGTACAGGAGTACACTGCAAGACATTTTTTTCTTGTCTGGATACAACTGGGAAATCCTATTCACTAACCCATACATCACAAGAAGCAAAGGGTGGGAGGACTCATTTTTAAGGGTCCTTTATCTCAGGAGACTTGCCCCACTTTTTCAAACTCTGCCACTTTATCTTTCAATAATGGAGCGACAAGGATTCGCCACGTTTTAGAATCTATCCTTCTTTCGCAGTCCTGCGATCCATCACGGGTTCCCTGGCCAAAAGACATCCCCGAATATATATATATATATATATATATATATATATATATATATATATATATATATATATATATATAACGGCCGGATCTACCATTAATATTCAAAAGAAATATCGTTTGCGACAGCTGGAAACCTTTAAGTGGCAGTACGTGAGAGTGTAAGGATTTGTGAAGTCGTTTCTTACCAGAAAGGGTTGATATTCATTTTATGAATCAAAGTCGTGGTTTTTAAGAAACGTTCTGATAAATACCGTATTTTCTTGAATCTTAGCCGCACATTTTTTCCAGTGTTAATGCTCCTGAAAATCGGTTTCGGCTTAGAATCGAAGGCAAAACGTTTGCTGGATGGCGAAAATTGAGTTTTCATCCCTTTCTATGTAGGGAAAATAAGCAGCTGACACTGGAAGATGAAGCAAATATCCGTCGGTGGGCTAAGCAAAATGATATAATGTGCAACAGTCTTTAAAAAAAGTTTTACATTCTTCTATAATGCATTTTTTTTTAAAAAAGTGGTGTAACAAGCTCATTGTATGGCACTGAAGCCTACACCGTGTGAGAACATGGGGATATCGGAACAAAATCCGAAATCAGATGTGACATTGGGAGTGACGAATCAGTTTCAGAACATAATATTGACGTTTAGAGTAATTATAGAATCATGTATGTATTTGAAAGTTTTTAATACTGGTAAACAATGGCGCAACGTACACCCCCCCTTCCCATTGCGGGGAGGATGACCCAAAGCTTGTCTGAATGCCTAGAACTGCCTGGAGCCCAAAACATGATTTTGCAGGGATGCCCAAATAGTCTCCGATACTCCACTGATAGTAAGATAAATTAACTTTTAACTTCTTAATATTTTCAGTAATAATTACTTTAAAATTTTTTAAGTATCCTATATCGATGAACTTTCTTTACACAACTTTTTTTAAAACAATTTCCTCAAAAAGGTGTAGAGAATTTGGAATGCAACTTAGATCCGAGTAAATATGGTATATTGATCTCATTCTTTATTTAATTAGTCTTAACATTAAAGTATTTACTTTCAGTGTGCCCAAGGTGACTGTTGTTTCTATTCTTAACGATGGTTTTAGGAATTATTTGTTTGTGTTCGCTAAAGTTGATGTTAATAGTTGAATAGTTTTAACGGATATCATGGTTGAAATTAGTGTTTGTAGATTTTGTGTTGATTGTGATATTATTGTTGTGTGTTTTTGTACACTTTCCTATTCTCAATAGTGCAATTTAGGTGCTTTCAGTTCCGAGTAGTGCATTTAGTTCTGAGGTTGTGAATAGCATATTACAAATGCTTTTTGGTTGAAAATAGTGTATATTGTGTAGATGTTGTGACAAAATAAGTTTAAAAATGGCGTTGAAATTAAATCTAAAGAAAAACGAGCTTATCTCGGTTGCTGTGGAAATACGTTTGGTGATTCCTAGCAAAGCTAAAATAATAGATTTAAAAAAGTTAATTGAATCAAGTGCCGTGTATAAAAATGATATTGAATACGTGCGCAGTGTAGTTGAAAATGCTTTAGAGAAAAGTAAACAAGAGGCTGAGAAAATTAGAGGCTGAAGAGGCTGAAATTCAATTAGAAAAATTAAATTATCTCAGATTGAAAAACAATTAGAATTGAGAAGGTTAGGAAGGAATCCGAAAAAAAATCCTCAGACTCTTAAAAACGGAGAACCAAGCTCCATAACTGATAAATTGGAGAGTTTGGTAAAAAGACAATTCAAGTACCGGTAAGGTCAGAGTCCTTTAATTTATTTTTTCATTCTTTAGAAAAGGCATTTCAAATCAAATCCGTGCCTGATGAGCTAAAAGCCGAAATTCTATTAAATATTTTAGGAGAAAGAGTCAACAATTTGCTAACATATGTGAGTCAAGAGGAGTTAAGCAATTATGTTACAATTAAAGAATTAATATTAAGAGAGTTTGAACCCACGCCTCAAGAATGTCTGATTAATTTTAAAAAGGCTCGTAAACTACCATCAGAAAACTATGTTCAGTTTGCTTCCCACTTAAGTGTAACTTTCGATTATTATTGTGTGTGTGTGTGTGTGTGTCAGTTGCGTAAAGTTAATGAATTCCGCTCTTTGTGTGATTTAATAATTTCAGATAAATATTCGAAACGCTAGATAGAGATACGATGAATCATATTGCAACGAAACAGAGAGAAACATATTTCAAGCCTCAACAGTTTCGGAGGGAATGTGATGTCTATTTATCCGCGAGAGAAAAGGTTTCGAATGATTTAATGAGCAGAAATCCAGGGAGGGGAGTCAAAACAGATGAGCGAAGTAGACTGTAGATGGTTGGCACTTGGCGGCAAGAGAGAAACTCGTCGAATGTTTTCGTGGCCGAAACCAAAACAAATTGTGTTCTATGTAAGGGTAATAATTTTCATCCCCTTTCTAAGTGTTATCAGTTTAAGAAACTGTCAGTTGAGGATAGAGTAGAGGTGGTTAAAGGGAATAATCTTTGTTTTCGTTGTTTTTTACCTCATAAATTGAAGCAATGCCGTTCAGAGAAAAATTGTTTTTGTCTTAGACCTCATAATAGCTTGATTCATTTTGCACGTGACAAAACTAGGAATCCCACTCTCACTAGTAATTTAAATTTGGAAACTCCTACTTTTGTTCCAGGGCAGATTGAAGATCAGTTGAAGCAAATTCACAAGCGCAGTTTGTGGCGACTGGGTTTGAGAAAGCAGACTAAAGAATGTGATTTTGAGTACTGTTCGCGCGCTTGTTAAAAATACTCTCAATGGGTGGATGTCAGATGCTTGTTAGATGTAGGATCGCAGTCTTGTTTATGTACGAGGGCATGTGCTGAGAAGTTGCAGCTGAAAATGGAGAAAATAAATACAGTTGTTTCATGTGTTAATGATGCTTCTATGGTTGTTAAAAATTGCGCAAAAACTTCAGTTGCAAATAAAGCCAACACTTTTGAGAGTGAGGTTATGTTGTTAGTAGTTAATAAGATTACAGATCTCATTCCAAACAAGGTGATTGATGTAGATGTTAATGTTTCAGAGTTTGTGCTCTTAGCTGATGATAAATTTAATATACCAGATAGAATTGATATGTTACTTGGTGCTGAAATCTTTTACGAATTGTTAAAGCCTGGAAAATTTTATTGTGATAATTCGAATTTAGTGTTACAAAATATGGTGTTTGGTTATGTTGTAAGTGGAAGTGTAGATCACACACACACAAGTTACAGAGAATCGTGTTCATTGCAGATTAATTATTGATGACGATTTAAACAAAACACTGGAAAAATTCTGGGGAATTGAGGGTGTTCACATAGAGCTTAAGGTTGATACAGAGGTGTCCTTGTGTGAGGATCATTTTGTGTGCACTCATAGGAGGAATTGTGAGGGTAGGTATGTATTATCGATGGCATTAAATAAAGATCCGTCTTGTTTAGGAAACTCCAAAGATATTGCTATTAGGCGTCTTAATTCATTGTGGAAACGGTTGTCTAGGGAATCTAGGTATTTATCGTTGTATGCGGAATTTTTGATGGAGTATGAGGAGTTGGGTCATTTGGAAAGGGTAGTTGAGTCAAGTGAACCACCCACACATTACTACATACCCCACCATGGTGTATTACGCCCTGAAAAACTGACTACTAAACTAAGAATCGTCTTTAAAGGTTCCACTTCCACCACATCAGGCATAAGCTTTAATGACATTTTATTGAAAGGTGAAGTGAAGGAAGATGTGTTTGAGACAATATCTCGTTTTAGAAGACACAAATTTGCTTCTACGACTGGCATCTAAAAGATGTACAGGCAAATATTAATAAATCCAGATGAGCAAGATTTGCAACGCATTATTTGGAAACATGGACTAGATGCAGAAATTTTAACGAACCGACTAAGGACGGTCACTTACGGGCTGTCCAACGCACCCTTCCTTGCCATAAGGACACTGCAGCAGTTAGCGAAGGATGAAAAATCGAGATTTCTTTTAGCTTCTGAAACCCTGTTATATGATACCTACATGGATGATATTGTGAGCTGAGCGCCGGATTTGGAGACTGCTCAACAATTGCAATCGCAACTGAAAGACGCCCTGCAATCTTGTGGAATGAACCTTCATAAGTGGTTATCTAATTCTCCTGAGTTATTAAATAGTTCGTTGTCATCAGGCGTCGAGCATTCATTTTCTACTGACATTGACATATCTGTGAAGACATTGGGAATTAGTTGGAAGCCATTTGAAGATTGTTTCGTGTTTAAGGTATATGTTTCAGCTAAACATATATATGCAAAACGTGAAGTTTTAAGTGTAATTGCTAAGCTATAAGACCCTTTAGGTTTCTTAGGCCCAGTGATTGCGAAAGCAAAGGTATTTCTGCAGCAATTATGTCAATGTAAACTGGATTGGGATGATGTGTTACCTAATTCAATTGCCAACGAGTGGAGAGACTTTGTGACAACATTAAAATGTATCGAGGAAGTGAAAAAATTAACAGATTTATTATGGCTGACAATTATATTAGAACCGTTCTCCAAGGATTTGCGGATGCATCTGAAGTGGCCTACGGAGCGATCGTTTACCTACACTGTTTTCTTCACAACGGTGCTGCCAAAGTGGGCATTCTTACCAGCAAATCTCGTGTTGCACCAATTCGAGTTATTTCCATACCTCGACTCGAGCTTTGTGCCTGTGTTTTATTAGCTCAACTCATCAAGAAAATACGCTCCACCTTGAGGTTAAACATAAGTGATATTGTGCTACATACGGATTCAACTATTGCATTTGCATGGTTAAATACACCTGCCAATCAATTAAAAACCTTCTTAGCCAATCGTGTCGCCAAAGTGCAAGAATTGACTGAAGGGTTCCAGTGGAACCATGTGCCATCTGTTCTCAACCCAGCAGATCTTGTGTCTCGATGATTGCGACCTTGTTACCTTCCAAATTTAAGGTTATGGTGGCATGGTCCACAATTCCTTGAAAAAGGTAAGTTGTCATGTGAAGAAACAAGTTTGTCACCAGTTAAGGAATGCGAGTATTCTAAGGAACTGAAAACTGGTTCGAGTTCTGATATAATTACATCTAGTGTTTGCGTTTCAACTAATTGTGCATCTTCTATTTTATCTACTTTGTTATGTAAATGTAATAGTTATATGAAAATTGTTCGTATATTTAGTTATGTGTTAAGATTTAGTAATAATGTAAACAATCGTAAAGTAACATTGAGTGGCCCCCTTTCTGCTACAGATATAGACCAAGCAGAAACTAAACTATCAGAACGGTCCAAGAACATGTTTTTTTGGCTGAAATTAAGAGCTTACAAAGTAAAGGAGTTGTCTCACCTAATAGTAAACTTAGAAATTTAAACCCCTTTATAGACAGTGATGGATTATTAAGAGTTGGAGGACGGCTGAGTAATTCAGATTTACCATATGTTAATAAATATCCTGCAATTTTACCAGGAAATCATAATTAAACTGTTCAAATAATTGTCCATTTCCATAAAAAGAATCTGTATACTGGGGCTTCTTCTCTTCTACACTATGTAAGAGAAAAGTTCTGGCCATTAAATGGTCGCTCATTATGCAGAAAAGTAGTCTGTTTTAAAAGCCGACCCCTTGTTACTTCTCAGCTAATGGGTAATCTACCCCGGGTAGAGTAGTCCCAGATTACCCGTTCAACTGTTCTGGTGTGGATTTTTGTGGCCCATTCATGATCAGGTACAAAAATGAAAGAAAAGGAATTTTGCATAAAATTTATGTTTGTGTATTTGTATGTTTTGTGTCTAAAGCGATTCACATAGAAATTGTGTCGGATCTTACATCTGATGCTTTTATTGCTACATTAAAAAGATTTTTTAGTAGCAGAGGTAAATGTGCTAAATTGTACTCCGATAATGGGAAAACATTTGTAGGTGCCAATAAAGAGCTCAAGAGAAAATAAAACTTATTGAGGATTCAGATGATAATTTAGCAGGTTTCTTATCTGCTGAGGGTATAGAATGGACGTTTATACCACCTAGAGCGCTATCCTTTGGTGGTCTTTGGGAAGCTTCGGTTAAGTCAATAAAGTACCATCTTAAGAGAGTTGTCAGTGGCTCAAATTTAACCTATGAGGAATTTCTAACTGTTTGTATCCAAATAGAGGGAATTTTAAATCCCAAGCCTCTGTGCCCTTTACCGAGCAATTCGGATGACTTGAACGCTTTAACTCCAGCTCACTTTTTGATAGAGGTCTATGACTTCTGTAGTCGAGCCCAATTTAATTGAATTAAAAGAGAATGCCCTTAAAAAATGGCAACGGATAACCAGACTAGTACAACTAATTTGGAATAAGGGGCACAGATGTTATCTTAGTGAATTACAACAGCGCAATAAATGGCAATTTAAAAAATAAAATGTTAAGGTGGGTAATTTGGTAGTTCTCATTTAAGACAATATGCCAACATTTAAATGGCCTTTAGGGAGAATCACTGAGATTTATAGTGGCAGTGATGCACTAATAAGGGTTGTAAAAGCAAAATCACAATTTGGAGAATATAAAAGAGCCATTTCAAGAGTTTGTCTTTTACCTATGCCAGTTTGAATTTTGTCTCTGAATATTGTGTATTAGAATTTTTATATGTACCTTAATTTGTTTTACGTAATCCTATAGTATTTTATCGTTTAATGTTTTATTGTAATTTGAGTTATTGTTGAATGTATTACATGTCAACGTGGGGGAGAATGTTCACGCTTGTCGCAAAAACCGTGCGTCAGACGGCGCTGTTTGTGTATCTCCAGTTACTATGTGTTTAGGTGAATAAAAATAGAGAGTGTTTTACAGTCCATGTGTGAGGTGTGTTATTGAGCTATCCCGGGTGTAGTGATCAAACACTGACCTAACATTGTCAATAATGTTAATCGCAACACAAAGGCAAGCTACATTCCTAAAATCTTACAATATATTAGAAAACATGAGTATGCAATGAAAGGAAAAAATATTTTTATAAGAAACTAGAATCTATAACAGTTCATTGCCATAAAAAAAGGTTATTTATCGTCAGTGGGAGGAATGAGAACAATTCATATTAAACATAAACATATGTGTTCGTTTAAATTAATATATTCAACCAATATAATTATCTATATCAGAAATTAATTAAAAAATCTCAATTTCACTTCATATCAATTAACTTTTTTCTTTCGACACACATTTTTGTCATGATATGGCTATTAATTACAGATCAGCTCATTAAAATTAATATTATAATTGAAAGAAAATGTTAGGAGCACTAATTATACATTTAATCCAGTCAGCTACTATAATTAGTAAGCAATTAAAGTAACAAAAAGTCGTTTTATCAATGAAGAAGCAGAAGCGTTCCAAGAGACGAACCAATTAACTGATTTCTTCGTACGTCTGGAGATTGCTTTTAATTGAATTCAAAGTTTGTTGGAGTCTTTTGAAATAATTAATTGTGTCTTTTACGAGTTGCAATTGTTCTCGCCATATTTCAAGAAACCATACTTTAAACTGAAATATTTATAATGTTAATCGAAAAAAAATTATATGCTTTTAAAAAACCGTAGAGAAAATCATTAGTTTTCATTAGTTCACTTAATAACACATTAATCGTTAGTAAATACCTTAACTTAGACAAAAGCTCTGCACATTGTCCCTTTAAGATGAAAAAAATGTGCTTAGTCATTTCTTGATTCTTTTCTACATTTTCAAATCCATATATATAATCCGAATTTCTTACTTATATATGTAATAATTTTGAATTTTCTCTCAAATTCGCGTTTTTTTAAAACCGTGAACATAAAAGATATTTTGTCATCAGAATGAGTAACTCCATCTGGGGTGCTAATTTAATATTGGAGTGTTACGTGCCAAGCTGCTGTTCCTGTTTGCCAAGATGGGCGATGACATTAAAATATGGTTACCTTGATATTTATATTGTGTGGTCATGTGTTTCGTCATTTGTATTGCTACGAATTTTGTGTAAAATAATGTAAATAATTTGGATATGTAATGCCGATATCTTACTCTAAATTAGATTTAACTTACGTTAAAATTGTAATATTCACAAGCAACACCGTCACTTACGTTATAATGGTGATTCAATGGGAACTTGGTGAAATCTTGGCGATAGAGCAAAATTAGCGTCATTTTTGGCAACCAAGTTGGCAACTTTGGTGACCATTTGGGAACCCTCTGTATTCTTCTAGAAATTAGTAGAGAAATCGACTTATTTCAAGATCTATGACGCAAGCGGGTCTTTCTCGAATTATTCGCGAGGGATATAAACAGAGAAATGCTCACTGAAAGTCAGTCAGTCTGGTCTTGACTAGCTATCAGTTAGTATTGCTCTGATTGTTGAAGCGATTAGTAATTACTTCGGCTGTTGAACGAGCGATTGCTTGTGAACAATCTTTTATGCATGTGTATTTAAACCCTGATATCTGTGCTTCTGTGCTGTTGAAGGTGTAAAGGCCTTCTGAGATTTATTCTGCGAATATTGCTGTTGAATCCTGTACTTCATGGATTTGATTTTTGACAAATCATCATCGCTCTTAAAGCTATCTTCGGCTATTGTTAAAGAATAGGGAATACTTTTTCAGATATAAAAGTGCCCAAACACTAATATCCTATTCTGGCTTCACTATGCTGTAGAGAATCACTTATTTTATCGTATTATTCATTTTTATCCGAGTTGACACATTTTTCATTTATAAAATGTATTTTACATTTTTTTCCTATGCCGTAATACGAAATAAGAGATCCCTTTACATGTTAAAAGGAAAAACTAATTATTTATGAAATATTTTGAAATTTTAAAAGACTTATAATATAAACAAAAGCATGAGTTACAATGTTACAAATATTTATAAAAACTGAGGCATTTTTCTGTTTGAAAATGTGCTCCGAGTCAAGTTCACGATCACGTACATAAGGCGAATACAGCCTTAAAGAACTGTCTTGTTCTTTGCAACTCTGAGTGGCATAAAATCCTCGAAATCTGATGAACGTAACAGTATCGTTTGGTGCGATTAAGGAATTGCACTTGGCACGTAGCACTCGCATATCAAATTAGTTTCCTTTGTGGAGTGACGCATTCTGATACATAAGCCTACGATATATATACTTAACCAATGGAATATTAATCCGGGAGAAAGAGCAT
This sequence comes from Trichonephila clavipes, assembly GCA_019973935.1. NCBI lineage: Eukaryota > Metazoa > Arthropoda > Arachnida > Araneae > Nephilidae > Trichonephila > Trichonephila clavipes. The sequence continues at coordinate 705,279 of BMAU01020051.1, forward strand.
GCTCTATGCAAACAGTAGTGGTCACCTAGGGTGACTGAGTCATCTCAATTCTTTTTTTTAATAATTATTTTAATTGTTCACCATAAAAATCATAATTCCAGTGAATAATTTAATTAAGAGAAAGTATATTTGTCTACTTTTAAGAACTGTTAAATCTTTCTTTAATAATTTGAGAAAAAAATCCAATCAAGAGATTAACTAAAATGTTTCAAATCTGAGTGACTTTATTAAAGAACACAAATAATTTTCGTTAACATTACAAGAATGATATCTGCAGGCAAAACTATCATATGTTGTTCAAGCTATTGTAGTTTTATTTTCTTTTGATGATCAACAAGTAGCATGTTGAACTTTTTCTTGCTTGTGTCTTTTTGACAGGGTATAGTGTGTGGTACACATGTAGCTTCGTATCTTCCTTGACGGAGTTTTATTGTTAGCATCTTAAAACTTGCCTTTCAACTCAAACCTTTCATATGTGTCCATCACTTTTCTTAAATCTACTTCTGCTGTTATGATTAATATGCATTATTTCATTAGGTTTTTCCTTCGCTTGATCAGTTTCAAATTCAATGAATATAAATCGCACAGATGACCATTTTTTTCTTTATATTCTTGCTCTCATTTACATTTTATATACACTTTCATTTATAAACCATAATGAGTCGTACATCGTAGAAATCAAAACCTCAAAGTCGTACACAGGGGAAAAATGTACCCTGTTCATAGACATTCTTAACAAAAGGGGTCACAAGGAAAACTCCTTTACTCCAAGTACCTTAAGATTGCAAGAAAACGTTTGCCACTCCAAACAAAGAGGAAGATATATTTTAATTGTTATGACTATTATTATATAGGACAATACTGACAAGGTTTTTAGTATCAAATAAGCAGTTTTTCGTAGAATTAAAGATTCCGTCACCCTGGGGTGACTCAGTGCCCCACGTGATCACTCCCGGGTTAAAATAAGTTCGTATTAATTTGTTCTTAAGCTTATTTTGAGCATAGTACCTTGTGAGAAAAAAAATTGTTCGTTGTCACGATTCCTCTTAAGTTAACAAATTTTGCTAATTTTGATCTGAATTCTATATATTATCTATAATAATGTATGAACTTTAAGAAAAATAGAGAAACTTTGCTCTTTAATAAATACAAAGTTTTTAAAATAATAAATATATATACGAAAATTAAAAAAAATAATTACCTCCTGTTCCCCCAAGATAATTTTTTAAATTATACACTTTGGAATCTCAATTTTTGCATTAAATTGAAGCTAAATGTAACCTTTATTCTGTATACCACTTAATTGAAAGTATCTGATACATTAATATTTTTTTTTAAATTAAAAAAATCATAAAAAATAATTTTTTAAAAAATTAAAATTTTTATACCGCTGCAAATCAAAATGTATTACGTCATAAAACGTAATTATAACATACAGAATAAATATTTATGACTAGAATATGTATGCCAATTTTTGTAGCTCTAGAGTAAAAATATTTTTTACAATCTCGCGGGAAAGTGTAAAAAATTGAAACTGAGAAAAGCAAGAGAGTTTAAAGATTGACACACATTCCAATATTTCAAAAGAACTTAATATATAATATTTAAAATGGTTCTGCTTCAATTGTAGGACCTTCTAGTTCTCCAAAATGCTCCTTCGTGGCTTTTTGTCTCATTCTACTAGCCCTATGGGCCTCTAATGTATATGAATTTGATTTAATTTCGGCATTTTTTATGCGTGCATAATTGGCCTTAAGGGCAGAGGTAACAGTAAAATGTCCTATTTTAAAGCCAAGATCTTTCGTTATCCTTATACGTCCCGTCATTCCCTCATTAAACATCACTATAGCCTCATTTACTGCTGTGTCTACAATATTTTTAGATGACCCACACAGAAGTTTTGGGGCAGTACTTCCGAACAGTCGAGTTGAGCGACTCATTAGTGTGTTTTGCGTTTTACCCCACCCACACACATTTTTTCAGCAATTTTGGTGCAGATAGTTCTGATATTATAGGCTTTATTTCATTCATTATGGCAATTGGAAAAGTATTTTTATGTTTGAATTAAGAAGCACTATTTGTAGCAACTGCCTTTTGATATTTGCACCACGAAGTATCACCAACTGGGCAGAAGTGATGCATAGCTTCCTCATCAGTGGACCTATAAGGACAATAAATTGCTCATATGGCCTGACGCATATCACTAACGGAGCTGTTATTCTGTCTAATAGCATTGTCATAATAGGTAGTAATTGTATCAATTAACTTATCAGTTAGACGATTTTTACCACTGATACTCTTACCATCTGATAATTTTTTGCCACGATTCAATGTTTTCGATTTTCGCAGTCTAGAACCCATACGCTTTTGTATGTAGCCAACACATTCAACATTTTTGATAGAATATGGTACTGTCGTTAGAAGCTTTGGGAAGGGTTTTGTGTCCCATCGCCGAAATACTTAATATATTTCGCATTTCGTTGTGGCACCGATCTTTGAAATATCTCCTTCATCCCGTTTACTTCTATTATACTGGAAGAATCAATATGGTTCTTTACACAATGTGGTTGAATTTTAAATTTCTATTCTTCATATGAATTTCTAGATTTTCGACCTCACCATTTTTCACATCCTTTACAATATGAAGAGAGAACTACAACATCAATTACTTTCCCTGTAACATCTCCAATGACACTACACACACTAATACGTGAAGTATGTTCACGTGTTTTCCACGTACCGTCACCACTGACACAGATTTCATTGCTTCCAGAAGCTGAAACTTCTTTCGCAGCATTTTTCATGGAGTCGTCTGCTATTTCACGACTGGCCAAATTTATTTTTGCAGAATCCTTTCGTACGGCTTTTGTGATACTGGTGGTGGGAAATCCATTGCTGTGCAAAAATTCCTTATTACACAAAAACCTAGTCCTACTGTGCGCATAGCATAGGTTATTCATGTTTTACTTCATAGTCCTTACTTGAAGCCATAACTAAGGAACTTTTAAAAGTGGTCAATGTACTGCATGAGTAGTATTCAACATTATAATATAAAAAGTTGTATGGAGTAGATAGTTTAAAGAAGAATGTTTAACTAATAACAATTAATGTCAATTAAATAACATTTCATAATAGCTGAAAATTATATTGCGGTACAATACGGTCACTTCGGTATAGCACCTCTCTATCTGGTCTTGCGAGATTACATTACATAAAATACCATAAATATGGTTGCCACTAATTCTAACAAAATGAGAACCTTACATTCGGCCCCGCTCAATTAGAATTTTTTAAAGACATAAAAAATTTGAAATTGTAGCGTAGTTAAGTATTAGAGTCTTAGGAAACATATTGTTCAAATCTTTTGGAAGAATAACGAATACGACGCAAGTGATTTCGACTTGATGAAGGTTCAGTGGTCACAGAAACTTCTTGATGATCTTCTGCTGGATCCTGATTTTCTGTAGATGAATAGTTTTCTTCATCCGAGGTGTTAGTCGGCATGACATCTGCATCTCGTTTTAAGTAAGGGCGAAGATGTTGCACATTAACAACTTTGATGAACTTGTTTTGGAGTATTCTAGATTTGATCTCTTAGCACACAGCCCCTACTGGATGAACAATCACAAATGGTCCTTTGATAATAGGAGAGAGTTTGTGATCTCCTTGTTTCGGCCAGTCGTATAATACGAGATCTCCTGCCTTGAACGAATGAGACCTACGATGAAGATCAAATGTATGTTTATTCTCCAAATGTGCTTCATATACATTATTTGCAGCTTCTGGCCTGGCGGGAATTGGAAGGTCAAGTTGATCTTCGCGAGGCGTGTCATCTATGAAGCTCCCAATGTGAATGTTCAAGGAGAAGACGGGGCTCATATCCAAAAAGCAGTTAAAATGGTGATTTTATTGTTGAATTTTGTTTTGTTGTGTTAATTGCTAGTAAGACGTTTAGGAGGAATTCACACCCATTTATCTGGATTTTTGTCAGTCAATGTTTTAAAAGTGGACACAATTATGCCATTTGCCCGTTCAACGATGCTATTTGCTTGTGGTGAATAAGGTGGTGTCATTGATTGTGTGATTACATATTTTTGTAAGAAATGCTGAGTGTGGCGTGTAGTGAATGCAGTCCCTCTGTCAGATATGTACATATTTGGTGGACCATATCTAAGTATTATGTTGTGGTACAGGGCATCAGTCACTGAGTGTGCACCAAGGGATGTAGAAGGTGCTACTATATAGCGTGTAGCGCGATCAATGTGGACAGGCATGTTGGTGTCCCCTGCTCTTGTTTGCGGTAAACAGATCACGTGATCATCGGACACAATTTCCCATGTTGTAGTTGGAATCGGAAATTGCTGCAACAGACCATAAGCGTCAGCAGTAAGGCGGTTAACAACTTGACATTTGTTACAACTTCTAACATAAATTTTACAGTATTTTCGCATATTTGGCCACCAATAGCGTTGCTTTAAATTGTGAAGTGTTTTCTTTGCGTCCATATGTCCGACATCATCCTGACAAGCAATCAGCGTTTGTTCTCTCATTGCCTTCGGAATCACAACTGCAAAAGATTTTTATTTTTCCTTTACTCGCACAAGAGTGCTGTTGTCGATGTTATAATTAGACATGATTGACATAGTCTTTTTGTTGGGATTTTGTTCTTTAAGTAAAAGAAAAATAAATTGACAAAAATCATTTTGTTTTTGTTTTGTACAGATTTCTGATTGATGGCTTGCAGTAAATGTTAAACAAACAGGCGGTGTAAGAAAACGCGAAAGATGATCAGAAATAACATTTTGCTTTCCAGGTCAATGTACAGATGTAAAGTCAAATTGGGCCAGATCTACTAAATATCTTGCAAATTTTCGGCTAACTGCGGATTTAGCAACAACATAAGCTGTTGTGTAGTTGACTGTGATGAGTTGAAATTTATGACCAAATAGATAAAGACGAAACTTCTCGGTGAGGGCCCAATGTATAGCAGTACATTCCAGTTCATTACTGTGGTAACATGTTTCAGCATCTTTTAAAGTACGTGATGCGTATTCGATGACACAACTGTTTCCATTTTGATCTTGAGACAAAACTGCTCCTAATCCTGAATATACGACATATGTTTCTAAAACGGTTGGTAGGCCTTGTTTAAAACATGCAAGAATGGGAGTGGTGGTAATTGCAGTTTTTCGAATTTGTGCTCTCTTATATAGCACCCTGAACCTGATTGTAGCGCCACCTCGGCGTGTATGAGCATGCGTATTGGCACAAAACTTGGATCATTTGCATATTACACTACGCTGTACGTATTTGCGAACTTTTGAGATAGTACTTAGCTTCCTTCTTGGGTCGCTATTTTCAATGTTCCTGAGTGTATTTTCAGACCTTGACGATACTGGCGAGAAACAAGGAGTAATTGCGGCTGAAGATCTTGGCGAGATCATGTTCCGTCAACTCGGCGATTTTTCTAATAATCATTTAGGCTTATTGTGCACGGCGGCAAATTAAGCTTAACTTCGCTGTATATAAATAGTTCTTTAGCTTGGAATATTTCAGTTTTGCAGTTCTTTTGAAAACCGGCTGTGCCATATAAGATAAAAAGATGTATGGAGTAGACCGTTTAGAAGAATGTTTAACTATTTAAGAAACAAATAACATTTAATAAATAGCGAAAAATTGTATTGCGGTACAATACGGTCACTTCTTCATAGCGTCTGCATCTGATCTTAGGATTACATTACATAAAATATCATAAATATGGTTGCCACTAATTCTAACAAAATGGGAAACAACATAAAACACAGACACCAATCCAAATTAAATCTTTTCCTTCAGAACTGCTTTAGTATTGCAGTTAGGACACGTTAAATATTCAGATAGTTCAGATAATAAGATTCAATGTTTATCAATCTATATCCATTAGATTGATTGGAATTATTTACTTCCTTATCAAGATAACTTTTGCACAATTTTGAAGCAGATTTACAGTGAACATTAAGCGTATCTGATACTTTGCGAGTGTATTGGATCGCGTGAAAACGCTTTTTGTTTTCGTTGATAGTCACTGCCTCTACGTTGAGTTTTACAAGACATTTTTTACTAATTAATAAGATGAAAAAAAAAAACTTCTATCAATAAAAATTTAAAAAGCTTACGAATAACGATATAAAACTCAATAAAGCAGCATTAAACAGTACGAAATACAAATGTAAACAAACAATACTGGAAACTAGGGCGGTGCTGAGTTGCAAACTTCCTTCTCTAATTAAAAATAGATAAAATTAAAACTTAGCTACACAACTGGGGAGAAAATATTTTCATTATCGCCATCGATTTCAAAACCGAAACTAACGAACATGGTTTGTTTACATTGGGTTTAAATGGACAATCCCCCCTCCCAGTGCTGACGTTTGATATTTTTTATTGCTATTGCCGTAATTTTGGTCAATTTTGAAGCAGTTTTAAAATGCTCCTAACAGTCTGTATTAATTTTTAAAATTATTTTTGATTTTTTCACCGTTTGAAGGTACTATCCCCACTTAAGACATAATTAAATGTTATCAGAAATGAAAAATATACTGAGGGATATATCAAAATTGCTGCTCATTTTTATAATAAAAATCTAAATAAAATTTGGATTCCATCGTGTATTAATAAATTATGACACGAAATAGAATCTGGGTTGCACACTAAACAGTAAATTGGTCGGTTGATTTTATAAGCTCGAGGTTATGCTTTGACTAACAAGAGGAAGGCGCGGCACAGGAAATTCATTTAGTGTAATTAGGATGCTCAAATGCTCCATGTATTATCGCCATTCGGAGAAAATATCCTTCGAAATTCGTACTTAGCCTTTATACTTTTAAATGTTCGTTAGCGTTAGATAGTGGCATAGAGATGTTACCTCTTTACTACGCTAAACTCACACGATCAGTTTTTTTTTGTTTTATTTTTTCAATACATCTATTTTTTTTTTAATATTAAATAAATTTATTTAAAAACGACTTAATAAATATTTTTAACTACAAAATAATTAAATTAGTAATATTAGCATAAAAAGTATTTTTTTACTATATCAATAATAAAATATTTTTTTATAAATAATTATATATTATATATTATTATAATATTATGTAAAATACTTTATTTATAATACATTGCATTTCATATTTTAAAACTATTTATAACTAGTTTTTATATGCATTATCACTTAATATTTATTATAATTTATTTTTATAATAAATATTTTTTATGAATAATTATATTTATAAAAAATATAATATAAATATTTATATAATTACTGTAATTATTTTATTTTTTTAAAATACGAAATAATTATAGATATCATTCAATATTTAACAAACCTTTTTTAAACAAGTTTATTTAATTCCAAAAATAATTAGATGTATTGAAAAAATAAAACAAAAATAAACTGATCGTGTGACTCGAACCTTGGCCGATACACTAACATCAACGCCACAGCGTCTCTGACGCTAATGAAAACTTAATTGTATAAAAGCTAAGTATGAATTTTGAAGGCTATTTTATATGAATTGACAGGTCATTCGGCGCTAATACATCGAGTGTTGAACATCTAATGGAGTACTACTATTCCACTAAATCTGAGGAATTAGGAATCCATAATTAAATAATCTTTAATTAAATTTAATTTATTTTTTAAAACTCTGTTCCTAGATATTTTAGCTATTAAGATTCTCTCTTATTCCAATACTTATTTAAACATATACAAGGTGTGAAACTAAATAAAATGAGACTAAGTGTGTAGCTTGAAAAAGAGTGAAGTCGGCAACATCTGTTTTGGTCACGTTCTCCCCCGCACCTCCTCCATCCATATGGCCACTTGCGGTTTTAATCGGTCACTTTTCTTTGTGAGACTTAAGAAATCAGCATCGTTCAAATATCAACTGAGGCTTATCCAGATGAAACTTTGTCTCGTGCACACGTGTTTGAATGGTATGCAGGTTTCAATTTCAGAGCGGAAGATGACGAACATGCTGGGAACCAAAGGTAAACGATTACAGACCAAAGTATTGTCAAAATGGGTGATATGAGTGGGTTTCCACTCTTATTAGCAGTTAGACAATTGATGAACACAATTACATTGAATACTGTTGTTGTTGTCGTGTGTGTTTAATACTGGGATACATACGGAAGACGTGAGATAGATGAACAGAAACATATAACACAACCACAGAAGAATACAGATTTTATTAGAAACGATGAACCCAGCATGTAACAAGATGAGGTGCGCTTCTTTTCCTTTCGAAAATGAATTACCACTTAATGTTGTGATTCAGTCATATAAACTGCTTGACAATTGCTAAGGACGGATAACACTATCATCCATCGCAACCACAAAATGAAAGGAAGCAAAATGTGGAAAAGTAGAATAAGTGCGAGATATTAGTAAGAAGAAGTATGGTATGCAATTTTTTTTTTTTTCCACGTCTGTTCATCACGTGATAGCGTTCATAAGAGCTTTAAAGGTTTTGACGTGTGGACAGTTGTTGCTTCAAGTCAAAGTTTTACAGGAAAGATTTAATAGACGAACTTAAAATTTTTGGCATGTGTTCCCGACATCACATAGATGATTTTATGCGTTGCCGAATTATTGGAATAATCGAAGAAGGGCGAAAAATAACAGATGTTGCCAGGGAGTTCGACATCGCTCACAGCGTTGTTTCACGGCTGTGGAAGTCATTTAAAACTACTGCAATGTGTAGTAGACGGCACGGGGAGGTCGTGTTAGAGTACGACGCCTGCAGAAACAGATATATCGTCCTATCAGCAAAAGGAACAGGCACATCACAGCTCAGCAGGTGGAAAATCAGTTTCTTGCTGCCTCAGGAAAGCAGATCTCCCGAAAAACTGTTGCCAGACGTTTGACAATACGCACGCAGACCTGTTGTGTGTGTCCCATTGACCAGACAGCACCGTACTGCCCGTTAGCAATGGTGTCGTGATCATCACAATTGGACTGAACAGGACTGGGCATGCGTACTATTCTCAGATGAGGAAGTAGGTTCAGTCTGTCATCGGATTGTAGACGCCAACTGATCTGGCGCGAGAGTGGTACTGCTTATCGTCCAGAAAATATCCAGGAAAAGGACCGATATCTGACATGCAGTATCATGGTGTGGGCCGGCATCATGATCAGTGGCCGCACGCGCCTATATGTGGTTGCGAATGGTACTATGACGGGCCAACGATACATTGATGAAGTTCTACTTTCTCATGTTCGTCTTTTCCGTGGTGCTGTCGGTGATAAATTTGTTTTTATGGACGACAACGCAACATGTCATCGAGCACTCGCTGTTCAGGATTGTATAGACAGCGAGGGTATTCAATGTCTCGTATGGGCAGCGCGTTCTCAGATCTAAACCCCATTTGAAAATGTGTGGGATGCTTTGGAGAGGCAAGTTGCTGGTCAGGAAACTATCTCCGACAAACAATCATCCCGTGCACTCACAGAGGAATGGGATAAATTGAAGCTGCTGGATAATGTTGTGCTGTGAACGACGTGTGGAATGTTTTCCACGGTGGACAAACTGATACCTTTCTTTAAAGGTGCCTGCTGAAATGCATTGTTCCATTTCTCCGTACGCAGAGATCAAATGAACATTTTTTTTTTCTTTCAGATGTTTCACAGCTTTTTGCAGTTAATGTCTGAACAGTGTGGCCTATATTTTATCCCTACTAGGTCTCGTATTTCGCTTAAGGTATCCGACTACGTTGAAAACGTCAATAAAAAATCATTTTCTTTTTATTTGATATTTTTTTAAAATTCAAACAATTATCTTTTAAATCTGCCTTTGTTTTTTTGTCTGTGCGATAATTAGAAAAAGGTTACAGGTGTTTAAAATATTATTACAGCGGTGAAACTTTTGAAACCGGAAGAGGTGAAAAAACCCCTTTTCTTTTTTAATTTTTGCAATTTCAACCCATTATAATTTTTAAAAACAATTTCTGGCATTTTTTTAAACTATTTTCAATTTCAATCTTTTATTGGACTTTTGCGATTAGCAACATCTGTTTCTTCTGACCTCAATTTTTTTGTTTTTGATTTGAATCTTTCGAATGTTTCATTTCTTGATGTGTTAATTGGTGCTTTTGATATTTTTGATTAAGAAAACACAACTATGCTGGTGAGACATTTAGTGGAAGTGTTGACTTGCCACAATGTTCTTGACTTGAAGTGCTCAAATTTGTGATGAACGAAAACTGGGATAAAGGTATTTTTACAGCGAATGTTTTAGTGGAACATTAAGAGGTAATGAATATTTTATTTAAATTGGGAAGTGTGTTTTCAAGTTTGTGTTTCTCCAATTGTTTGAGAACAATTGACCTGCATGAAGATTACTTTCTGACTTCTAATGTGACGCTCCGTGTTTTTATCGTCCTTTTTTCAGCTACTGAAAAGCTAAACATAATTTGCCTTTTATGAAAAAATGTGCTAAGCTGAACCAAGGAGCAAGACATTGTGAAAGAAAGTCTTGTCTGTGCCCAAATGCCATGAACGACACTGCTTTTAAAAGCATTATAAAATGTTTCAAAACAAACTATCCAAGAGACACATGGACATTCATCGCTAAATGTGGTTTCTTACTTTATACATTGACACTGGGAAATTCTAGATTTAGAAATGTTATCAAAGTTTTAGAATTCTATAAGTCCAGTCATACATGCGTGTTCCTGCAATCATCTGGGGATTTACTTCAAACATAGTGCGTACAAAATCTTTTTGTTTTGCACTACGAATCTTAAAAATATGTATTTCTTTTGTGATGGTGATTCCAAGGATACCTTTCTGTTAAAGATGTGTATTTCAACAATGTCATCATATGAGTGCATAAGATACTTCTAAGAAAGATTGAGTAGTTTTTAAAAAGGCGAGAAAAACCTCGGTGAGAAGGAAAAACTTATCAATGTTATGTTTAATAAAATTCTACACTGTTTTAGCACTAACACCAATGCCAAAGCTATGCTAAGTGCTACAATAGCAGTATTTTTCACTGTTGCTCCAACAGGGAGATATGGGCCGTGCCCGATTTGAGCTGAGAACTGGTGTGACTATCAACGAAGAAACGACACCGAAAACAATAAACAGAAAAAAAATTGAATGTATTTCTGTGAAACTTTAAAATATTGTTAAACCTGTGTACACAAAGCAGAGTGATAAGCAGTTATAAAAATTGCCTCCACGGTAAGACACAAATAAAAATGTATCATTTAACGCCTGTTTGTGGCAAATCATTTTGAAAGAAACTTTTATCGAGCTAAAACCCTTTTCTTTGGTACCCATATATTACCGTCATTATTTTTAAAAAAGCTTTCATTGATGTGTTAGGTATTTTTGAAAGCATTTGGCATAAATGCAGGGAATTATATACTGCGTAATGAGAGATTTGTTGACATCTTTCGAGTCGGTGACTACATTTTTGCCTTTTATAAAATCAACCAGAAAAAAAGGAGGCCCAAAGAAAGAAAAATTTAACAAACTTCCAAAGAGTGGGAGTGTTACTTATAAATCAGGAGAGTTTTAGTAGTATACTTGTCATATTTTGTTTTGAAATTGATTTTATAAAGTTTAAATGCATTTTCTCAAAACCATTTTTTTTGTAAATTTCATGATATTTCAAACATGATATCTAAAAAACTATTAGAGATACTTGTATGAAATTTTACACAAATGTTATTATTGGTATTATCTAGAGAATGACCTACAAGCTAAGAAATTGAACAATTTTTAGTTATTTTATAGTTGTATTTCTTTTTCTGAAAGTTACGATAATTTGATTGAATTTCTAGTTCAAGCTCTGGCCATACCTTTTGATTCAAAAAGTAATTTGCACTTGTAGGTCATTCTCTAGAAATGTGTTTTAAAAATGTATTGCAGCAATATTTTATGGAAAATATAAAATATTTTAAAAAATAGAGTGTTTGAAAAAATTCCAAAATTTGATTAAAATTTCTTTAAAAATTTTAATTTTTGCAAATTTTTATGTACATATATTATTTCTAACTGTACTTTTTATTATTGTGTATAAAAGTGAAACTAAAAATGTAAAAATATTAGGGATTTTTTGAAAACTTAAAAAAAAAGTCTCCGAACGTAGTCGGATGCCTTAATGTTATGCAACATAGCAATTTGTGATCCGTCCTTATAGCAATTGTCCAGCAGTGTATTTATATTAATTGTAACTATTTAATAAAAAGTAGCTAAAATAAAATTTGTCTTTGTTAATCGAGAGAGAGAGAGAGAGAGAGAAGTAGGAATTGTCTTATTTTTTTTACATGACTGATTTCGTACAGTTAAATTTTGCTTAAAAGGAATCCATTTTACCTCAGTTGAAGAGGTTCAATCAAAAACGGAGAATCTCCTGACGGGCCTTCGAAAAACCTCGTTACAAATCTGTTACCAGCATTGGCAGCACCGAATGCTGAAGGTGAAATTGAAGGTGATACTGTCACGCAGAATTGATTCTGTAAGTACAATGATTTATTGAAACAGTCTCGTCTTATCGTGATATATATATTTTTTAAATGTGCATTCAGTTTTCAAAGGTCGGCAAACCATGACTTGCGCACGCGTATGTGGTTCTTTGCATGAACGGCTGCAGCTGTTTATATCTCTGCTTCTATATTTTTTTTAGAAAAATGATTAATACTAAAAAATGTTTCCATTACTCTTTGCCCTTTATCAAGTGAAAAAATTACCTGTATTTGTGAACTAGTCAAAGCATTTGACCGGCATTAAATTATTTTCCATTTTTCAAAGTTAATTGAGAATCAAGGAAAATATTAGTTCTCAATTCAATTTAAGAAGGTCAATATGTTAGTTAAAATGTAATCTCAGTGTAAGATCGTCTTGTAGTTGAATTAATCACCTCTAATTAACCGGATTAACCGTTTTTATTATTTCCTTCAAAACACATCATTATATTAATAATTTTATTTACAATTAAAAATCGCATCGGGAACTACAGGCAGCTTCCTCCATTTTACGTTCGAGACCACCTTCTTCTCTCCTTCCCGCTCAAAGGCCAAAACAGTTCACAGCAGCGCACTCTTTCTAGTCTATCGTGTGCTATGTGTCAAGCCTCCTAATGTACTATGTGCCACGCCGTTACATCAGAAAGACATTTTTAAAAATGATTTCCAGCACTATTTACGAGTTGGCATGCATACATTCCCGAGCACTCAGAAATGACGGAGGAATACTCTCTCTCTCATCACGCTATAAAATAACCTCATTCTCCAATTGATGACATGCGTAAGAGTCAATAAAAAAAGTTTTATAACGGGTTTTGATGTACAAGAACAACAAAATTGTTTTTTAATTAATACCTTGAGCATGAAATTTAAAAATAAAGTAATTACAGTATTATAGATATGGGTACTTTTTTCATGCAGCTTACAAGTTTAAGTCTCAACATATAATTTGATAATAGTCATTTTCCTGCTCTGAGCCACAGAAATAAAAAAAAAAAACCCTTTGATAGTTCTCAGTTATTGAAGACCTTGTAACCTTGTATTTGTAACCTTGTAAAAACTGTGTAAACCTTTATATGAACATAAAAATATTAGTAGAGAGACTTGATCGAGGTCTGATACCAGAGTAGGGTTTCTTTTCCTGGTTCCAAGGAATCATAAGGTTTTCATACTTTTTGTGTTCCGAGGAATGACACTTCGTCCCCGAAATGCACTGCTGACAGCGCGGCAGCAATTTGCAGTCGTTTACCTTTGAAGGAGAAATGTCCTTCCGCAGTAGGCTAAGAGCGTAATAAGAGACACAGTAACACCCTACTTGAGAAAAATGTTTGCAGCTTGTCGTTGGAAAGAGACCCTGATTAGTTTATGTCTGCCTGTCGAACATCGTTTCCCTAGCTAAACGTGATTAGTTATTAAAGAAACATCATTTGATTGGCTGCCAGCACGACTATTCTCATACAAGTTTGATATCTTGATATTTCGGATCTTTGCCTTCATTATAAACTATTTTATTGAATCTGCACTTTGGGATAAGGACATGAATGTCCAAACTGTTTGGAGGAGAATATTTGTACAAAAATCACACTTTTCTTATTGGTCAATATTTCTTAACTAAACTTTTGTTGAGGTTCTTACATTAATATTTAATTATTTTTATGAAACAAAAATATTGTAATTTCAGAAACAAGAAATCAGTTACAGAAGCAAAATCTCTTAAATACATGAATTCATATTTTTAGCGTGCGTGATCGTTACTCCTGCAGTAAATAAATTTTTACATATATATTAATATGTATCTATCAATAGCAACTTTAGAAAAATAACTGAATCAGGACTGATTACAAAATTGAAAATCAATCCTCAAACTTAAAAGTTGGTTAGGCTTTGAAGACAATTCCTCAGGCATCAGCTGAAGCTAAAAGAGCATTTTATACAGAACGGTTATTCACAACAGCGCTTAGATCTAGGTTGAGTGATAAAATTATAAATCGGTTATGCTTTCACAAATCACAGTTTAAAAAGGAATAATTAACATATTTCTGGAATATTTTCCTGAATAAATAAATGAGTGTAAATTTTGAAAATTATATACATCTTAATTTTATATAATAATTATTGATACATTAAAAAAACATGTTTTCAATTTTTTTAAAAATTTGGTGTATTTTTGGGAATCTCGAGAACACGACAATTACTTTCCCGGGAATGGAAGAAGTCGAGAAAACACACAAAAACCCCTGTACCGGAGCCCCGAGCAGTCATGTGCACGTTTGCTTATAAATAACTCTTTATTACTTTAGTTATCATGTTTAACTTACAATTTTGCTCTTCATCCTCAAAAATTTACTGACCCCTGATTCAGTTTATGTTTGTTTATAAACTATTCCTTAAAAAAAGTCTCTAGTTTCGTTTTATTATAATAAACTAATTAATAATTTTTACATTTATTTTTGAATAATTTATTCTTCGCATTTAAAATAACTTAAAAATATCTGTGTACTGTAGAAACTGCTCATTCCGAATGAAATATTCCCAACAGCTTGAACTGTTTAAACAGTACCTTTAGACTTATTCGTACAATAACAAAGTGTGATAAACCAGTAATATAATTCCCATCATCAATAAGTATCATTCCATTGACAAAGTGGAATTAATACATCCATTGTTCTTTGTCTGCCAGACCCAATGCGGCTTTCTTTCATACTCAAGACGAAAAAGAACAGATGGCAGCAATAATTCATCCTTGAGTGCCCCCTGCTATTCGTATTTGATAACATTGTCTTTATCATTTAATGACAACCGTCTGTAATTAATTAGGCTTCGATGCTTCTTTCATCGTCAACGCCGTACTGTGAATGGAAACAATATTTTTTCTTTTCAAGATGGCAGAGATATTGTTCTTTTAATGAGCATTTCAGAACAGCAATCAGTTCAGAATTTAGTTAACTAATCAAAATGCGTTAATAGCGTTATTTTTTTTTAAATAGATCTCTGATTTTATAACTAATAAATCATGTGTTCAGTTGGAAAATATTTTATTGTTTCTTCCCATCCTATATATAAATGACTAATATCAGAGGCGATGCTTTTAAAACAGAGATCGGCAACCTTTCACATGGGGCGTAACTAACCACTCCACCAGCAGGATTCAGCGTGCCGCGCAACGGGGCATTCATCAAACCATTCGATTCCCGCATGCAGAGTTAGAAAATATTAGTTTTAATACGTTTTAATTTTGCGTCACTTGCAGATATTTCTTTACATAAAAATAAACAGCACACAATATATAACTGTTTCTTCAACAAACATATAAAAAGAAATAAAATTGTACCTATATTACGTATTTTTAAATATATTTATTAAAAATGAAATGTTCAAATTTAAGTATTCCCCTTCCTTATTGTTAAATAAAAAAAATAAATACAGTTTTTACTGCGAACTTAGTACTTGCTCCGCTCTCTACTTTCACATCGCAAAATCAGGGATATAATGTGTGGCTTTCAACATGATACGATTCTGATCATTCAGTTGCTTAAAATTTCCTTTGTGGATTCGAAATATTTTTCATATGAGGAAAGTTTGTTTTTTTATGTAGATATGTAGAACTAAACATGGAAAGCAGATTACATGCAAATTTTCACTCTTCAAACAATTACATCTTTCTAGCAATAGCATTCAATAACTTACAAAATAACTAAATTTATCTTTCAGAATTTTTCGTCATTCCATAAATGTCCATAATTCTTAAGATGTTCGTCAGATAAGGTCTTTTCCAATTTATCTAAATCCATCCACTCAAAAATTGTCATATATGTAGAGTTGTGCAAAGTGCCACTGAAAATTGTACCGCGTGCCATAGGTTGCCGACTCCTGTTTTAGAGCTAAATGCAAGTCAAAGGTAAATGCTAGTTTTTGGTGGTATTAAGATCACATTCGTGACACATAGTCCAAGAACTCTTGACTATAACCACTAGGACAGTGTTTCCCAAACTTTTCAAGTATGTATATCGCTTCTATAATTTTCGTACCACTGCGTACCATACGTTAAAAAAATGGATGTATTTCAATAACAATAAAAAAATTATTTTTCTTTTTTGTGACATATAATAAATAATAAGAAACGAGGAATAAAATAATTCATGATAAAATATAAATAAAAAAGTTATATTATAAATAACATTTATTTCGCGATTAACAGGTTTTTTCAGGATCGAAATTGATTCGTGTGGTAATTTCATTATTTCCTGTTAGTTGAGTGATATTATAATCCTTATAATTTCTTTTGTTGTATAAGCTACATATTTCAACCAGTGATCCAGAAAATAAGTTAAGAATAAAAATGATATTTTATAAAAGTATCAAAATCTGAGGGACTTACTAAAGCGCATAACAGACATTTCCTATAAAAAATATGAAAATACACAGGCACCTAGAGAAGCCACTAACTATTAACGAAGTAAATTGTCTCTGTAACGAAGTGTGGTATGCTCCCGCCGTGTCACACCGGACCATCTCACACCGGACAAGACTGTCATCAATGGACTGATGAGAACTTAGACGCAGCTAAGCACAGTTCAGTGCAGTGCATATCCCCACCAAACTCTGATGCACGCGCCTGTACTCCTGAAGGTATACGTACCACACTTTAAGAAATACTGCAATAGGCTATAACAACTACTCTTACAAATGACACATGAGCTATTGGTGACGAACCTTACAGTATTATCAGGTGACGAACATCACATCTGAACGGTCACCCTACTTTTCAGCTTAGCAATTCCCAAAGTGATCTATATCGACCCCCAGGAATCTATGATAGTTTATCTCATTAAACTAGTTTAATTTTAAATATAAACTGTAATCAAGTGGAAACCAAGTTTTATCTACACTGCTAGCCACCGTAAATGCAACACCCTGAAGGAAGCATTCAAATAACATGAAAATTACAACATGAATTAGCTGAGGTGAGATATGCAAATGATTAGAATTTCAGTGCAGACACACATCACGCGCGCCTGTGGCGCCACCTCAAAGCGCTATTTAAAGCTTGAAGATTTCGACGATTTCAAGTTCGGCAATTGTGCTTTTATTCTGTTTTTTTTCTAAAAACGACCAGTTATGTTTCGTAGAAAACAGCGATTAGCTTTTGATCAAGTATCCGAGTTCAACAGAGGAAGGATAGTGGCCTACCGAGATCGTGGATTAACTTTCAGGGAAATCGGTAGTCGTGTTGGATGAAACCAAACAAATGTAATGCGGATATGTGACCGTTGGATGCAAGATAATATACTAAAAATTTAGAGCTTTGCGAGCATTATTAGTGTTTGTTTTATGCCTTTACAAACTTAAAATTCATTTTTCTCAGACTTTTATTTTTGAAGATGTAAGTGCTTTTTAATCCCTAAGGCTTTTTTTCTATTCAAGATACAGTCTTGAAATTTTTATATATACTTAAATATGTGTGTTGTTCAAAATTTAGTATGGATTTAAATCTGGGATCTCTAGTTATTTTTTTAAAAATTGTTAAAGTTTATATTTTTAAAATTTTCTTGTTTTTTCCAGGTTTTTCTAGAAAAATAATTATTAAAAATCAACAAAAAAAAAAACAGATTTTCAAATCTATACTAACTTTTGTTTACAATAATATTAGAAATATAAATCACTCAAAATAATGAGAAATTTCAAAAATTGTGTATTTATAAAAGTTTAATAAAACTTCAAAAATTTTTAATTTTTTTAAATTTTCAAATAAGGGCTTGTTAAATTGACTTTTAATTTTCAGAATCAGTTTAATAATATAGTCTGAAAACAATACATAAATTACTTTTAATATTACTGTCTCCAAAAATTTTTTTGAAAAAAGGTACCGTGTAGCCTTAAAAAAACAATGCATCCATTGCACTGTCATTAAGCCTGGAACGTAATTTTGTGCAATAATTTCATCCGAATTATCTTTTTTTTTTCAAAATATTCTAAAATACCTGATGGCTTGGGCTTAGAAAGTGTGCTAAAGTTTGTATCTTCATCGCAATTAGATTCTTTCCTCTTTAACAATTTTATATCATGTTTCGTTTTTAAATGTGTTTGTAATCCCCATTTGTACTTCCTCCATTCATTTTAATAACATTAGAACATTTGTTACATTGGGCCACTATATTCTTTTTCATCATATAAATAATGAAACCAAACCGAAGTATTATCAACTGATTTTTTAGGTTCTTTAAAGTTATTCTCATTCATTATTATCGATTATTATTTATGAGTATATATCTATATATATAATTAATATAAAAAAGTATTTTGAACCTTAAAGTATGATATATAAATACAGTGTGAATAACAAACTCGCCAATTTAAAAAAGATCAAAATATTACACACTTTCTTCTTCATTACGACCTTGTTTTCACAGAGATGAAAATCAGTCTACGAACCTGAGCGTGTGCAGGATCGCTCTGAGCTGTAACAGGATAGTTTTGATCCACCTCTTGGGATGAGTTGGATATTTTATCACTTCTCTTACTCGAACGATACAACTTTGTATTCACAGTTTCATTCATTTCGCTCGTTAGGGAGGCACAAAAATAAATGTATATTATTTTGCGATGTTAGTGATCCCTGAACATATAGAGGAGACAATTTTAAGAAATTTCTAGTAAAAACCGGTATTTAAACTTCTGAATACCGGTATTTCAAAATTGTACAAATCGCTCAAAATACTGGCATTCGGTAACCTGGTATTGCAATCCTTAAACACCGCCAATAGGAATAACTTCGACTGTGTTGACGCGGGTTGAATCGATGTCATTGCATTTGATTAGTTTTCCCTCGTTACGGATTTTATTTCAGCAAACATTTACAACTCATTTTAAAAGGATGATTCTAAATTGCTTTCGTTGGCACATTTCTTTGGACCCTGCAAGGCTGTAAAAATTGAATACTACAATTGTGTACTAAAGATGCCGATCTGGATGTCATTGGTTTGATTTCTTTGTAAATGTTCTCTTCCTCAACAAATACTTAATCGAATGGTTTGATCACCAAATAATCATGCAGCCAACAGCGTTTCCAATGGCATAGTCGGCGCCTTAATCGAATATGGCCGTTTCATCAAGTACATTTGTGAGAAAGTTGTACTTCGTAAAAATTTGTGTCTTAGGATGCTGTTTTAACTCCTGAAATAACTTTTCTAAATAATTTTCTTAAGGCAATACTTCTTGATTCATTTGAATAAATATAGAAAAAGGTCAATTCTACTTCAGCATTCAGTAAGTTTGAATATTTTTGCGAATTTATTGTAATCTTTTATCTACTTTAATATTTCAATCAATTTTACAAAGATATTAAATCATTTTTATTGTGTTTAAGGTTTCACGCTCCCATTTTTTCCAAAGCATTTTCTACAGAAAGTCTATATTAAGTTGCACTAATAATTTTTATCTGTTTTCTTAAATTCATTTTTGGCACTCAATTCCACTTATTTGGTTAGAATAATTTATATTTATTATTTTAAAAAATTTTAATTTCTTTGTATTTGAGTTTAAATAAATTACAATACGTACACGTCATGAATAACCGTTGTAAAAATAAAAGATTTATCAATTGAAAATTAAATAAAATTTCACTTTTTCGGGAAAACCCTCGGTATTATAGTCAAATTAATTTTAAAAAGCCTGTTAACCAGTTTAAGTTTTAATCAGATTTCATTCTCTAATTACAAGTAATTAATGCCGTATACAACAAAACCAGACACATTAATTGCTACTATATAGACACTAATGCGGGCGCTAAAAGGTTAAACTGGATTAACGCATCTGAGTTCTGCAGAATAATTACTTGAAAACTGTTTGGCTACTTATATAAAATAGATCATTTGAAAAAGATCCATCTACTAAGTACATTCTTTTGAATGTCTACAGTTCAACATATGCAGACATTCAGAGTCATATAATTTATTTAATATTTCGCGTAACGATCCAAGTTGACAAGTTAGTAACATTTATAAGTTACTTTCTATGTTACTTTTCCATTCTTTTCACGTAATAAAGTATTAATAATTTTATAATCTTTTTTTTCACAAACCCATTATTGCATCATCTGCATTACTGGCTATCTTTAAAAACAGTACACGTAAGAAAATTTTACAGCTGTGATATACACACATTTTCTTTACTATTTGTAAAACATACAGATATCATGGAAATACATTGATTCAGGTAAACTAAGTATGCGTGCTTTAATAAAATGCGAAAAGATGTAACTAAAACTACCCAGAGTAAATTTCATCCCGATTCTACTAAATTTAAATAACGCGGCGCAACTTATTTTCATTAAGTTTACCCTATCAGGTGTAATTGTTTAACGCAGAAATTCATACATACTTTCTCAAATGAAAAACTCAAGTGGGACTCGTCTACAGAGTATTTTAAACGGAATTACTGGAATGTATTTGCAAGGATAAGCTTTATGTGAATAATCATAGCGTTACAGAGTGCTAATTCTCGGCGCGTGAGGTCTTAGCCAACTCTTTGTCTAGAAACAAATATTTGCCATATATACCAAATTTATACCTAAAATATATTTCGATTGTAAATGAAAATGTTAAGCAACAACTCAGTTCTTCGCAATCCATGTAGGTCACAATTTTCTCATCGATAGTTTTTGTTCTTTTGCAGAAAAAAAATTCAAGATATTCGATATAATGTTTAGGAATAAAAATTTTTGAAATAAAAAATTTTGGCAGAAGGGGGGGATTTTTAAAAAAATATTAACAACCAACTAAAATATCTGATGCAAATGCTTGTTTTTAAATTTAAGTCTAAATTATACTACATAAGCAATGTTATAAAGGAGATACCAATCCTAAATATTTCCTGATAACTTTTATTATCGATCAATCTAAAATATATCTATTGCAAACAGAACCCGCGAATTTTTTTAATACACCTAGTTGACGAAACAAACTTAATCTCAAGATGACATGCAAATCGCTTTAGTGGATGCGCCAATGCGATAACGATTGCATTCTTCTTGATTTTCTAATGGAATTGCGCCTACATTATTTATTTGAAACTGGTATTTTGTAACATTATATATATATATATATATATATAATATATATATATATATATATATATATATATATATATATATATATATATATATATATATTATATATATATATATATTATATATATATATATATATATATATATATATATAATATATATATATATATAATATATATATATATATAATATATATATATATATATATATATATATATATATATATAATATATATATATATATATATATATATAATATATATAATATATATATATATATATATATATATATATAATATATATATATATATATATATATATATATATAATATATATATATATATATATATATATATATATATATATATATATATATATATATATAATATATATATATATATATATATATATATATATATATATATAGCAGAGACAATCTTAGTTTAATTGAAGAACCTGTAAATCACTCAATCTGCTGTGGAAGTTAGAGAAGGGAATTCAAAATTTTGGGGCTCCGAGATGCCAAGCTGACGCATAAAGAGGCTGCGAGGCATTCGAAAGTTTAACAATCGCTGCCCAAGAGGATTCGAGGAAGGATGTGAATAGAACCCGTCACAATATCTCTGCCAATTTGAAACAATGACGAAAATCTGGATGTTACCGATGAACCAAGAAGATGCAACAAGCACTTTTTCAGCAAAAGGACATTTTTTTCGCGATAGCTTTATGGGACCAAAAAGTCAAGATGACAAGATGGAAGTAGACATGAAGGACTTTGGGGGGTTTAACTTCATTGGTTTTCGGCGTAATGTTGGTCTTGAATTAATTCCTGCAATCTCAGATACTCTCTGCTTTTTGAAGTCTTACATTTTACTTACTGCCGAACCGAGGAACATACTTTACTGTCGCAGTCCAGAAACCACTGCAGACGGATAAAATTGTCAATGTCCATCTTAGAGGTAACTAAGAAACTCCCAAAGTTTCATCGAGAACATGGACCAGATGATTATAAAACAAATTAAATGATAAGGAATAACTATCTTCAATAAATGTTTATATCAACACTTAAATGTGTGTGTATATATATATATAAACTGGAGTTTTCTAAGAAAATTCCACTTGTGAAAAGGATAATAAAGACTTAAAAAAATGAAGCCCTTGTATTGCTCACAGACTGATGCATGTAAATAAGCACATGAATGTAAAATTATGACAAAGATAACTTTAATGTGTTCTGATTTTTGCAATGTCTTAGTAAATAATTTAATGCATTAAAATTCCTAATTGAGATATTTGACAGGAAGTGATCCTATACAACAGAAACAGAAATAATTTTAATAAATTGCATTTTTACTGGTAGTTTGAAAATATACGTTAATTTTCCCTGCAATTGTTTGCTCAAATATCTTCAATCATACATTTTATGACTGATTCTTTTAGGTAAACATTATCTACATTTTATGTATGTCTTCACGAATGAGTTAGCTCATCATGTGTGTTTTCCTGTTCAAAAATTTGATCTGAATAGATTCAGAACCTGAAGTTATAAATCTAAAGGGCGACAAATACTATATATGCACATAGGAACACACACCTGAAATATTTTTTCTAACGAAATAATTTAAATAAAAAAAACTCAAATTCCATCTTTAACATTCATTCAGTTCTACAAAGTCAGTCAGTTTCTAATATAGCTGATATCATGAGTCATGTTACCACTAAATACATGTCGGGTAGAGAGGATAATAAACAGTGATTCTGCAGAGGAGTTAAAGTCCTCCCTTTGGAGTGGAATGGAAGTTTAGAGAATGTAATACCATTTCTCAGGTGTCATTTCAATTTCCTAGCCATATATCATTATTACTACGCAAATAGCCTCTGTATTGTATCTAAGTACGACGTTAAACAGAGATCATTTAATAAAAAATCTAATCACAAACATTAGTTCAATAAATCATCCCAAAAAGGAAAATAAAAACGTAATTGATTCTTCATGAAATATATTTGAAAGGTACACTATGTTTTCATCAGAAATAAACTGTATTATTTGTTGCGGTCTAAATTGATTTACTGAATCTAAATAAAAAAAAACTCATCTTAACCAAAGAAATCTCAAAGAGGATAATAAAATCGTACGTATATAAGGGAGTAAGCAATTCAGGGGAGCTTTATACTTCGAAAGTAATCTCATGTGTGATTTTTTCCCCTGAGTTTCAAACCTGTATCCGTTTCCTCAAATCCCATTTAAATAAACATTTGATGTATTGCAAAGCTAATTCCAAAAGTAAATTGAAAGTGCATGCAAAGGTAAACTTTACGAGAAAGGTTTCGGGAACTAATCAGTGGATCGTCAATATAAACCGACGTTTTTCTGTCATAATATGTTGAAAATAACAAAGAATAACAGATCAGAGATACAGCACGAGAACAAGTCAATACATATGATTTATTTGTCAGTCGTGGAAAGCAGAGAAAATGACTTTCAGAATACTATTAATCGTGTCTTTTCAACACGACTGCCAAAAACATGAAATATTTCACGTACGACGAATGCCGATAGCAGGGGCTACTGAATATAAAAAAATCTTATACTATTCTGCGGTGCCTTCAAGAAAAGTTAGTGAAATAATATTCCGAACATTAATCGTTATCAAAAGCCCTCAATGCTCTCTCCCGTCAAACAGCATTTTTAAAATGTTAAATTAGTGGTAAATTATAATTACCACGTGTCTGATATCCCCCTTATTTTGATGCGTTTAGTTTTATTTTACTTTACCCCTGACAGGTAAAATGGTAAAACACTTATTGTAAAACTATCCGTAAACCAGCGTTTCCAAAACTGTGGGTTGACTGACTGAATATTAACGTCGCACTGTTCAGCTGCACGAGGGCGACGGACCACGTCATTTTGAACCATGATCATGGGACGTGGACGACACCTGAGTTGGCACCCCCTCTCCTAACTACCACACCACCCCAACGGGAGGACGTTTCAGCTCTCGACAGATTTAGCGTGCATCGCTGCCCTACACAGCGGTCTTTAGTGGTACTGGGCTCGAACTCGTGACAGCTCCAGCCACGATCCAATACCTATACCACTCGGCTTCTAAAACTGCGGCACGCGCCCCCTAGGGGCAGCGTCATGACACTCGGAGGACATATTAAAAAGACGAAAACAAAAGTTTATTTTAAAAAAAGTATTCATTTACTGAATGTAAACAAAATACACATTCGGACGTAATAAGAAATGAAATACGCATAAACACAGATATTAGGTTTGGGAAAAAGAAACCCATTATTTTTTCGGTGTATGGCTGTAGTGTCGATATCTCATAAAGTATCAATTACAAACAATTTCAAAAATATATGATCGTTGTCAAGGAGACATTTCAA
The DNA here is from genome assembly GCA_019973935.1 of Trichonephila clavipes. Taxonomy (NCBI): domain Eukaryota; kingdom Metazoa; phylum Arthropoda; class Arachnida; order Araneae; family Nephilidae; genus Trichonephila; species Trichonephila clavipes. Next base: position 730,250 of record BMAU01020051.1, read on the forward strand.
ACTAAATTTTCTTTTTGTTTGGTCCATTTAGTTGTGAGTTACAGAATGTTAAAGATGGAAATCTCTCTCAACAAAGAGAAAAGTTGGTATATTTTACAGTTTTTCTTCGATAAAGGTTAAAAAGAAAGCCAGGTGGCTAAAGTTATGAATGGTGTTTTATGGGGCCGATACTGTAACTGCTAATTACGTGCAATTTTGGTTTCGTCAATTCCATTCAGGCATTTTTGAAGTTAAACATGCACCTCGCACAGGCGGGCAAGTCGTCCAAAAAGTTGATAAAATAACAGAAATAATCCAAGTTGACCGGCATGTTAGTAGTCGTAGTATCGCCAAGGAGCTAAATATCGACCATATATATCAGTTTTAAACCATTTGAGCAAAGTTGGATTAAAAAAGAAGCTCGATGTTTGAGTGCCACACCAATTAACACCAAAAAAACATGATGGATCGAATTTTCCATCTGCGAAGCCTTGGACAAACGGAATGAAATCGACCGGATATACCATTTATTAAACGGATGGTAACTGGGGATGAGAAATGGGTCACATATGATAATGTGCGAAAAAAATTGTGATCAAAGCGCAGTGAAGCAGCTCAAACGGTGAACAAACCAGGACTAATGGCTAGGAAAATTCTCCTATGTATTTGGAGGAAATGGAAAGGAATAATTAATTATAAGTTGTTTCGGTATGGCCAAACACTAAATTCAGTTGTCTACTATCACCAACTGGAACGTTTGAAGCTAGATATTGACCAGAAACGCCCAGAATTGGCGATCAGAAGAGGTGTTGTATTCCATCAGGACAACGCCAATCCACACACGTCTTTAGTGACTCACCATAAACTCTAAGAGCTTGGTTGAGAAGTTTTAACGCATCCACCATATAGTTTGGACCTGGCACCAAGCGATTATTACCTTTTCATTAAAAAACGTCCCGAGTGATAAGAAATTGGGATCAAGAGATAATTGTGAAAATCGATTACTAGAGTTTTTCGCTAATAAGGACCACGACATCTATGAGAGAGGTATTATGAAACTATCTTAAAAATGGAAATAAATTATACATAAAACGGTGCATATTTGACCCAAATCGGACAATCCAAAACATGTTAAATAAAGTCTAGAATTCCATGCTAAAATAATGGATTTCATTTTCTCCAACCTAATATAATACACCTTCAGGATAATATCAAGATTGTGTGCATATTGTATTTTAAAAATAACAATACTAAGTTAAGAATAAGTTTAATAATTATCAGTGACTTTTTTTTTAATGGGCTTGTCTTATATAAAATTATTTGCAAAAAATAACACCTATCTTGACAATTTGCACGATTCGCTCCCGGATGTCACTGTTTTTCACGTAGGCATGCGCGTGTGATATATCGGAGGCGGAGTGAGAAATAAGCAAATCCTTTGGAATTCCTCTGAAGGTCTTTTTGTTACATTGCAAAGTCTTCAAAAATATTTTTATGAATAGCAATGCACAAAATCTATCGTACTTTGGAAAGACGTGTCTATAGTACAGGACAAATAACACTTTGGATGAGCAATACGTTTATATACACTGGCCGCACTTCAGAGTTTAAAGTCGTTTTGCAGCTGAGTGTTATTGACTTCAAAACATTGTTTTTTTATGGAGGGGGTGATGAAAATTGTTATTTAATATTGAATCGCAACTATTGAAAGTTTGAGAAGCATTGCCTAAGGCCAGTTAAGATTGCTCCAGAAACTATTCTAACGAAATAAAGCCTAAGACATATTTACAAGAAAGGCAGGAATGTTACTGTGCGATTACCCACACTTAAATCTAAAACACCCTTTTGATGACGACGCCGAAAATATATTCAAACAGCCAAGGACGTAGCCACCACCGTATCAGCCGTATGAGTGATACGGGCCTCCAAGCTACAGGAGCCCCAACATATGCAAGCTAAAAAAATTGTAAAATGATAAGAGGCCCCCAAAAGGAATTTCGATGCAGGGTCCACTTAAGACTAGCTAAGCCAGTGCAAACATCCGTGATCATGCGACTGGCGTCCTCCGTTCTCACTCTGCACCACAGCACATTGGACGCTTCTATACAGATTTAGAATACTCAACAAAAAGCTGTGATTTAAAAAAATAAAGAGGAGTTTCTGTTAAACAAAAGCAACATTACCTGTGTGTTAATTGTCAAAAGTCTCACTTTGTCAAAGGCCTAAATTTTCTAGGATTGGAAAATAGATATTTTGAACAGTGAACGAAATCGCATTTTTTTAGGTAATCGTTTATCAAAAAGTTGATAGACTGAAAGCCCCAGTAAAAAAATTTTTACTCAAAAAATGCTGAGTACTTGGGTAGTTTTTTCCCAGAAAACCAGTTTATAGCTTTAAATCCTTTAAGGTATCCGAACAAATTCGCAGTGCTCATTTAAAAAATAGCATACTAAAACATTATAAAGACTTTTTAGGCATCAATACTAATAGATACTAATATATGTATATAATTCTAACAATATTAAAAAATATCTAAATTATACAAAAAATCACAGTTATAGGTGAAATTTTAGTACTATTTTTGAAAAAAGTAAACTCATAAAATTAAAAGAATTACTAAGACAAATCAGATGCATGTATCTATAAAATGTAGTTTAAACCATAATGTTAACTATAATTTCGTGATTCATTTTTCTCGGTGATATAAGGGAAAAAATTCAAAGAAACTCATCTTGTCATTATTCACGTATTACTTTCCATTACTTCCACTCGAACACACGTGTATCTCTTCTTATTACAACATTTATCCCATCAAAAACATCCGATACAACTCGCATCATTTATCTGCGGAGTTCATCGACGGGGCGTAATGAATGCATCGGTCGTTCTTTGACTCGTTCCATGAGTCTGTAACAAAGAACAAAATACACCAACAATGCATCCTTCACCGCCCTCGGCGACTTTTGTTCGCGATGCTGTATCATTCACCCCAGAACAGGTCCACAATTAATTAAGAGTATTAGTTGTTGCTCCCTGCGTTTAATTAGACGCGAAAATATCTTTCTTAAAGAAACCCCTGTTTTCTTCCTTTCAATGTATCCTTTAAATGGATGTTCAATTGATTTTGTAGAAAAAAAAATTGATTTTTGCGGTAGCAGTTTTCAAAAAATTATTAAGTATTGAAACAATATTCCAGTGAAAGAAATGCTGTAAGAATGTTTAGCGACAGCACATACATCCATTCATTTTCAACAAAGATTATATTTAAACATAATAGTTTTTTTAAGATGCTTTAATGCATCATCCACATATGGTTCATTTCCATTAGTTAATACTTCAAACTATCATTGGTTAGTGGAAAACAACTTCTCTTATTATTTCATTTGCATATGAAAAGTGAGAGAATATTAACGTCTCACTGTTTAGCTACATGAGGGTTTCAGCCACGGACCTCGTCATTTTGAACCACGGTCTAGTGACGATAACGACACCTGAGCTAGCATATCCCTCTCCTAAATACCATACCACACCAACGAGAGGACGTTTAAGCTTTCGAGCAGCATATAATTTAGAAAAGATTATTGTTTAAAACACTTCATTATATTCCAAAGCATGTCACTGGATAGAAGACCGTAACATCATTGCGTTTATAACAATATGAGATTTAAAAAGTTTTACTTAAAAGGCGTGTATAGAAGCCGCAAAATTTTAAGTAATATTGCTGAAGAAATCTTTCATCTTTTTGTGTGATTTGAAACTGTTTGCTGTGCCCTTTTCGCTGAACCGGGGGCAAGCGATAAGTTGTCAAATGTTGTTACCAGCCCTAAATTAATTATCGCCAACGATAATCATATTCTTTCGTTTGGCGTGCATGTTTCAGTAAAGCGCTTCAATAAAAATTACAACTAAAGCTGTAAATAGTGTTTATTAGCCTCTGTTAAAGGCTTAATGAATACTATTTACAGCTACTAATAAATTGGTCAAGTAATCATTTTTCAATTATGTTACAAATCATGTCCGCTTTGCACAAATAATGAATTTAATTTTAAAAGTACAGTATACTAATATACAAAAATGCTTTTGTGTGTTTTATTTGATTAAAGCTCCTCCCTTAAAAAGTTACAGCTCTTTGTTGACTGTTCTAAATCTGCATAAAACCATAAAATGTGCTAGGGTGCATAGTTAGAATAGAGGATGCCAGTCGAATTGTCAACCTTGTCATATGATCACGGCTGTTTGCACAGGCGTGGCTGGTCTTATGGGGGCCCTGTATCAAAAATTCCTTTTTGGGGCCCCTTAACATTTTATGATTTGTTAGGTTGCATATGTTAAGGGCTCCTGTAGATTGGGGGACCCATATTATTGATACGGCTGATACAGTGGTTGCTGCGGTCTTGTGCTTTAGTAAATAATACACAACAGTCTGTTGGCGAGAAGTTTTAGAAAAATATGCTGGTGGTGTGTTTCGTTTAACCCGTTACTTCTTGCGCAGGTTATGCCATAACTACGGCCTAACTTTTTTCAGTACTCCATCAAAAACATTTTGGAAAATAAATCCTTTCTCCTGTAACTGACTTTAAGGTCATATCCATTGCATGTTGGTGAATTTTAAATGTATATTTTTGAATACAGCCTCTTTTGGTATGCCATACCCTGCGCGTGAATCCCAGTTACAGTTCTAAATGCACGAGCACGCTTTAAAATCTTACTTATGCAATAGCATATTATTGTAGTTACGATGAAGAAATATGATATTTAAGTAATTTAACAGATACAGTATTTAATAAATTGAGTACAATAGTATTTTTGGAGGAAAAAAGTCTCTTTGCGGGGATTATGAGGAAGAATCGAATGATGAAAAGTACAACAGCAAGTATGATTCTCCTACCGAAATCTATCCAGATAATTTAACTAAAGGAGCAATTGACCTTAATAAAACGACCACATTCTATTTAATGGCTAGAAATGCAACCGTCAGTATATGTGACAATATATTCTGTGTTATTGAACGTTGAGACAATAAATGCGCAAATTATTTTGATAATTACTAAGAAACCACCTACAAAACATGAAACAAGACGCTGATTTCTGAAATGTTTTGGATTTCTGTTCACAGAAGAATGTAGAAATAAGCAAGCAATGATTGTATGAAATTAAAAAAATATTAAGATTCAGTGAAAACACTTACTCGCGCATAAATGGGTGTATTAACAATGTACTAAATGCCCTAAAAACAAGAACAGAAGAGCTAAATTTATGTGTGTAAAGTGCAAGAAACATATTGTATTTCTTACTTTTCACCTTCGTAAGCAAAATTTTACGTTAAAAAAATGTAACCACCCTTGGGTATGAGATACCCTTCTCGTGAAGTTCCGTGCGTTTTTGACTGCTTAAAAAATAAGGCAGTAGGATCCAGTGATTTGTCTTAGGGCAACACCCATCCATCAATTCGGTCCCTTTTTTCTTATGTTTTTACGAAGTCTTTTTAGTACTTCAATTTAGTCGTGTTGATTAACAGTGTGTCCACTGATGTGAGTGAGAACCCACTTATATCACAAATTTTGGCTATGATTTGGTCTGTAATCGCTAGCCTTGCCCCCCACAAGGCTCGTCACATTTTACACTTACCCTTTCCCCTTAAAAGCTCTTATACCATTGAAACACATGTTCACGAGACAAAGTGTCATCTCCATAAACCTCGGTTAATATTTTTGTATCTGATTTCTTAAATTTCACTAGAATCTAGAGGTTCAACATTTTCCCGGTAGAATACAGTTACACGTGTTCACTCAACGACGCAGTATTTTCAACTGGCGTGATCGATTAAGGCATGGTAGAGGAGGTGTGTGGGATGACACCACCAAAACAATTGCTGCCTATACTGCACTCTTTTTTCAAGTTACACACTTATTGTATTTTTGTGTGTGTGTCAAACCTTGCGTAAATAAATTTCGTCACTATTTTCCATCATTAAGTCCATTATCCTTTTCCAATATAAATTTCGCACATCGACAAACGTAACGAACCTGAAAAAAATCTTCAGTCAAAAGTTTGAGAAATCGCCGAAGGCAGTTGCAGACTGCGAATACCCCTAATTAAATCAATGACTCGATTAATGCATTAATTGGACTTTGAGAAACTTTAAATCTAATTAGAATCAATTTCCGGAAGATGTAGCGAAATGGTTAATTGACCCGTCTCTTGAAACTAATCTCTTTTGTATTGCATTGCAATTTTGTTACTTCATTCTTTTCCCAGTTAAAGTTAACGGAAGATTTAATAGTTAATCGCTGCCTTTTTTTTAATTTATATTATTAAAGTTAATTCCTAAAATGTATAACATAATGATTCATTTTTGTTACAAAAACGTGCTGTAAAAATTAACTTATCTAAATTTTAATGATTAACATTTTCGCAAATTCAATGAATTCATTTCGCAAAATTTGATGAATTCATATTTTATTTAGTTCTCAAACTGTGCGGCGTGCATCCTAAGGAAGCGTGATAACTCTACGAGGGGGGAGGAGGTACTAACATATTAAAAAGTCAGAATCAAAAGATTATTTAATAGAAATTATTAATTTACTAAAAGTAAACAAACAAAATACATTCTAACTAATAAACAAATACATATTTAAACTGATACAAACACTTATAAATGTATATGTATTGCACATTAAAAACTAAATTAAGAACAAGTTTAATAATTATTAGTGACCCCCCCCCTATTAGCTAGTATTGTATAAAATTATGTACAAAAATTAACTTTCATCTTGATAATTTATACGGTTTATAATTAATCCCTTAGCTACAGATAAAAAGTCACGTGATTTGCTCCCCAACGCCTCTATTTTTCACGTAGGCGCGCATTTGTGATGTACTGGGAGGGGGAGGAGTAAATAAGCCAAAATCTTCCGAAATAAGTAAATTCTTCGCAAACATTGTCAAGGTCCTTTTATTGCATTCCAAAGCCTTCGGAATAATTTTATGGATAGCATTGCACAGAAAAGAATGTACTTTGGAAAGACACACACGTCTGGGACAATTGACGCTTTGAGTGAGACAGTTAATTTACATACTGCGGTGGAACTTAGCAGGTGAAAGTCGTATCGTAGCTTTAGATTCAGCACATTGAATTCAATACAATATTATTGTAAGGAAGAGGGTGCGATGAAAGTTACGAATTGGGTCGCAAATATTGAAGATTTGAGAAGCACTGACTTCAACCAAAGAATCTGCTCTGGCTGATTCTGATGCTGATCTGCTCAGTCAGATGCTATCTTATATTCCCTTGCCTATTATTTAAACTAAAGTTAGATTTAATAAATTAAAGAAGATATGTAAGACCTTGCTTTAATTTCCATATTTTTGGAATTCGATCGGTATAAAAGATTGTTGTCATTGTGTAAATTGAATCAAGAATAAGTAACAGTTGAAACCATCGAATATTCAAAAGTTAAAAACAAATTTTTTCTCTTAAATGGCATGAAAAAGTACTTTGATTATGGGTTTACTAAATGGTTTTCAGGAAAATCCATATTAGAGGAGTGCATTACGAAAGCGTAAAATATAATTCTACGTCAATTTTATAAATAAATTATTTAGTAGTCCTATCCTTTTTAAATAGAGACATAAGATTTATAAGAGTTTTTTCAATAACATCGAATATGCTTAACTCTATAAATTAAAGATCAATAATTTTATAAAGGGTGTTTTTTTAGGTATAGAACTTTAAATTGCTATAAAACAAAGATGTATTATTCGATTGACATGATTTTTTTATTCGAAAGATAATATTGTGGCATTACATTTTAAATATGATTCCTGGCATAAGACTTCCACGGCTGGCTCGGGTGTAGTCCAATCTGGACGTCCAATTTTCGAAGACTTTTTCCAACATTTGTTGCCGTATATTGGCAATAACACGGCGAATGTTGTCTTCCAAATGTTCCAGCGTTTGTGGCTTATCCGCATAGACCAATGACATTACATAGCCCACAGAAAATAGTCTAGCGGTGTTAAATCACAAGATCTTGGAGGCCAATTCACAGGTCCAAAACGTGAAATTAGGCGGTCACCAAACGTGTCTTTCAATAAATTGATTGTGGCACGAGCTGTGTGACATGTTGCGCCGTCTTGTTGGAACCACAGCTCCTGGACATCATGATTGTTCAATTCAGGAATGAAAAAGTTAGTAATCATGGCTCTATACCGATCACCATTGACTATAACGTTGTGGCCTTCATCGTTATTGAAGAAGGATTCCACCAGCCAATAAAGCGCACCAAACAGTCAGTTTTTCTGGATGTAACGGTGTTTTCACATACACTTGTGGATTAGCTTCACTCCAAATGCGGCAGTTTTGTTTGTTGACGTAGCCATTCAACCAGAAGTGCGCTTCATCGCTAAACAAAATTCGCTTATGAAAATTGTGTGTGTGTGTGTGTGTGTGACCATTATTTTCTAAATAAAATTGCACAATTTGAAAGCGTTGTTCAGGCGTGAGTCTATTCATGATGAACTGCCAAACCAAACTGAGAATAACACTTGACAGCTGTTAAATCGGTCGCCATCTTGGAAAGTAATGCCAACTTAAACTTCTATACCTGAAAAAAGAACACTCTGTACATATAAACAGTATATTTTTGTATGACGCCATGAAGTACGCATCGAAACGGGCGGGTAACGTAGTGCATATACGTATTTAAGTGCGTTATTATTTTTGAAGAATATGTAGTTTTGCTTCTTGTAAAAACTTCCTTATATAAAATTGACAGCAACGAAACCAATGAATAAATTGGGTAGAAACACATATGTTTTCATTTATCATATGACTATTGTGACGTTATCACGCGTTTTTCATTAACATGTTCTTTAGGGTTCTTTGGGGCCAGAATGAATGGCAACTCTTTTACAACCAACCCAAGAAGTAAAACGGGAAAGAAAGATGCAAATTAGGAAGCTTTTAAATAACAGAAGTTTAGAGTATGCTGGGTAGCATTTGGGGAATGTTATGTTAGTACGTGTTTCAAGTGTGAAGAGTATTTCGCGAAGTTAAGTGACAGTCAAGAGAGGTTACCCGTTAAAGAGAGCCCTCAGTCAAGGTGCATACCATTGCACACCAGTGAACAGCAACTTCAGCTAGGATCAGATAGATTGATACTTCGTTGGACATTAAAGGTAGGAGTGACCATTTAAATATTCGGATCTGAGTGTACATTCGAATTGACTCAGGCGAGTTAGTTATTGATACTGGTCCGGGTTACGTTATTTCGATATTATGTATTGTGTCTTTAGCCACCGTATATTCTCTCACATATCATATTATTATCTAATATGATATTGGTATAAGTTAAGATTTTAATAAAGTAATATTAAGATTATTGCAACTTCTAGTTCTTCATTTATTCCTACACCTCTAGCTCACGCTGATAATCAATGAGAAGGGCACCCTAGGGGGTGTTCTTACACTATAGCGACACATGAATTGATGAACTTATTGCCTGAGATACGTGATTGTAACCCACACGTCTACAATCGTGTATTTTCAGTACATATCAAGTTAGTAATTTCTGACAAAATATATGTCGATTTGATTATTAACATGTCAATATTAATACATTTCTAAGAAATTTGTTTTAAAAATTAGTTTTACAAACCTACTTCTGCATATGTTTGGTAGCCGCGATAGCCTGGTGGTTAAATTATAGGATCATGGCTAGTATGTCACCAGTTTGAGCCCTGTACCACTAAATACCCGCTGTGTAGAGGAGCGATGCTCGTTAAACCTGTCGAGAGCTTAAACATCATCCATTTGATGTGGTGTGGTAGTTAAGAGATGGGTTCCAGCTCAGGTGCCATCCTCGTCACTTCACCATGGTTCAAAATTACGAGGTCCGTCGTCAAAAGCCCTCGTGTAGCTGAACAGTGTGACGTTAATATTCACTCATTCTGCAAATGTTTTAAATAAATCTACTTTTTTTTATAAGCAAAAAACTATGTTTGCACATGATTTAAGCTTTCGATACAAATCAGGAAATATGAAAATGAACCAAGTCACGTATTTTTATCTTTTTAATATTGAAATGGTTGTGTATTTCAAACACAAAAGGATTTCTTACGAATATAGAAAAAAACTAAATCTAACACTTAAATTTTTTACATTTTTGTATGAATTGCCTGCAGATAATAGTTTGGTTACAAAATGCAATAGATTAAAGAATTCAGTACCTCAGTCGTTTAGAAAAACGATTTAAATCTACTTCAATAATTACTGATTTAAACAGTAGTGAATTAATCGTAAAAACAAAATTATATTATATTTCCTATTATTCAGAGCAGAAAACAAAAAACTGTTATTCTACAAAATATAATCCTATATGAAAGCTAAATGTAGAAACTTTTGTGTACAATTCTTTATTCGAGAAATGGTTCTCGGATCACTAGCTATATCCTTTTCCGATTCTTACTCTAGGGTACGTTTTCGAAAATTCTCATCCCCCCTTCCTTTGGTTTAAAGATCCAGCTGTCACGGTCGCAGACGATGCTTCTTTTGAATATTAATGGAGGTACCGGCTGTTATCTAAGAGAATCGGGTGTCTTCTGGCCAAATCACTGTCATGATAGGTTGAAAGACTGTGCAAGAGATCTCTAAGATTTTGTATTATTTTCTTTGTATAATTGAATCCTTCGAGAGATAGTGTAGCTGAACATAAAAGAGGACTAAATCCTGAATGAAAAAAGTGGTTTTTAAGATGAAATATCATTCATTTGCTTGCATTGAAGAAAATGAAGCTTGATAAATTAAATTCTTAGTCCTATGAGCTGAATTCATGCGACGTCATAGTCACATTATAATGATAACTACGTGTTTTTAGCCAATCAGTTTCAAAAACTCGTGACGTCGCAGTCACACGATAAAACCAATCACATGTTTCCAGCTAATGAGTTCATGCACTTCGTTGTTGCCAACTTTTGATCATTTCTCTCTCAGAAACTTTCCCTTAAAAAATACAAATTTGCCAACAACAATAATGCACATAGGTAGACAAAATGCATTTTATTTAAAAATGCATGCGTAAAATAAATTCTTTTAAATAAAATATTTCTTTTTAATTTTAAAATCTTTTGAAGAAATTTACTTTTTATAACATTTGAACATTTTTACCCAATTATAAAATTTCAAAATTTTACCCAAGTTTTACAAATAGAACAACTAGTACAAATAGTTTCTTTTGAATTCAAAGGAGGACATATCTTTATAATGTGACTGTCATGAATGGAGCCCATTTCTGTGTCAAAACAAGTTTATGTGTGGTTTACAGCCATCACAAATATACAGATGCATTTCGTTGCTTCATCACGAGGGGTGCTTGAACTAAAATTAACTTCAAATATTACCGTTTCGAAGCACCACTGATGTAGAAAGTTAATTCGGAAGCGGTCGCGGGAGGCTCACGAAATCTCTAATTCTTTAAAAACTGTTTATTGGTTATACCAATGACGTTGTCAGTATCCTCTTACGTCCCTTTAAAGAGTTCACTGCATATTCCCTTTGAAAAAATAACAAAATAATTTCAAAAATGACGATTAGACATGCAGGCGATCATAAATATACAAAGAAAAAAAAATGAACATTTTTCAATTTCGAGAAATTTATGGTTTCACTGTGAAACCAGTGAACAGTAACGGTCCATTTTTCCTACTCAAACTAACGAATACAAAATATTATTCAGAAAAAAATCTAATATTTTATGACTATAAAACTTTTATATTTAACGAAATTAATTCAGAAAAAATAATTTTTTAAGTTGTTAAGTATTTTTTAAAAATTTTTTCTACATTTGTATAATTTTTAATACAAATTTAGAAACATTATGTATGGTAAACCTAACTATTTCTGGAATTTTTGTATTTTGTCAGCGAGCATATCGATTTGCGTCATTTTGTTGTTGGGCCCCGGGCTGGAAGTATGGCACGGGGGTGAGTGGATATACCTTTGAATTTTGTACTTTGTTGAATGCGAAATGTAAGAAAAAATTGATTGAATGGTGTATGAAGGAAGGATTGATTGCTTTGAATTATGAATGTTCTAAATGTAATGAGCGAATGGGATTATACGAACGAAAGAGTGCTGTTTTGGATGGATTTGAACGGAGATTTTGAATGGGTATGTTCGACCATTACCTCGCAGAATATTTATGGCCGCGCTCCCACGATTATTCTCTTAACGATGAGGCCTTCAAGGCTTTTTGTTAAAATCCGCTGTCATGATGTACCCTCCACTCGGAAAAGATCAGCAGTAAGAAAGTAAGTGCTGTTTTTTTTTCATCTTAAATACGTTTGATTAATTTTTATATTGTTTACATATATTTACATTACTATCCACCTTGTCCCGCTATATTCACTTGCCGCCATCTCATTCTGACTTGGCGCTTTTTTGGTTTGTCGCCAAGGGTGTGGGCTCTCCTAGGACTGAATCTAAGAACAAAATGATTAACGAGAAAATTAATGTAATTATGGTAAAAGGGTGGGGGACCCTTGTACTACATTTTTACACTAACTTTGTATTACAGAATAGAACTATTAAGAAATTATAACAATTGATATCAAGCACCCCACGCTTTTAAATGCAGTTATTATTTTTCCATTTTCCTCACATTCCAATTTCCATAGTTTTTCCTGGCATTTCTAAATACCTTGTGTTCTGTTTTTTTTAACCCTGGCACCCGCATATTTTTCTAATTGGTTTTCTACAAAAAAGTACTTGCATTTTTGCTTCATAATGTAATTCCTCTTTTGTCAGGAATAAGCCATTCTTTTAAACTATTTTCATGTTGAGTTCTTATTGAGAGACCATCATCTTAGATTGAAAACTATTGCATACCAAAATCTTATTTGCAGCAATTTCAAAACCATGCCTAAAAGATATTTGGTGTGTAGTGTACTGATATATATATTGTTCCAATGTGTGGTATTTTTGAACAGTAGTTTTTATACATGTGAACTTCAAAAAAATACATGCCTTCATGTGTAATATTTAGAAAATCATACTTTTTAAACCTGTTATCATGTTTCTAGATGATGAATGCTTTATTCTTAATTTGCGCGCATTAATTTCATTTCTACTAGTAAGCAAATAATTCAATATATATTACATTAAAACAATGGAGTTGACTATAGTATAGATTGTATAGTGTTTATAAAAAATAACTTATGGATGAAGGTATGTTGTTTCAAAAATCTCACTTATATTCTTGTTTATTTTTTGAATGTATGATATGTATGTGTCCAATTTCCAGAATAAATATTTCAAAAACATGATTTTGGTTTGTTTTATTTTTCTTGTTTACAGTGAATCATTGAGGAAAAAAAGAGGCATTGAAAATAAAATGCTGTATATTGGATTATGGTTCTACTGTTTTAGTTGTTTTTACATTCTTTTAAGGACTGAAATTTTTAAGTATTTTAATTTTTGATTAAAAAGCATTAACTTTAAAACTATAAAATTTGTTTTCTTTGGTGATAGGAGAGTATAAAATCAGTTGATATGAATAAAAAACTAGCCTAATTTGTAATATATATTGCAATGGATTTTTCTATATTTCCATCTAGATGAATGTGTTTCTATTTAAACAAAACAATTCATAAAAAATTACTTACACACCTGGGCCTAATCAGTGTTATTTTAGTAAAAAGGCTTTTTCTTCGTTACATAATATGTAAAGAACTATTTCTTTCTTACTTTTTTAAAATTTATACTATATAAAATCTCTCTCTGTTATTCATCCTAATGTTTCTAAGATGTTTCTAATAACTTATTATTGAAAGACTGAATTTAAATAAAAGTTAATTTTCTGCTTGTATAGGATTTTAAGGAAACAATATAATTCTTTTAGAAACACACTCACATAAATATAACTTGTAATAAACCAAATTGCTTTTTGAACTAGTTCAAATGCTTACAAATTTGTTTAACTATTTCGTCGAATCAATTTTTATTATTTTCAAAGATTTAAATCTGATGTATAAGTTCGAAGACAAAGTTTTTGATCAAATAATATATATATATATATATAGTTGTATTTTTTTTCTTAAAGTAAAATTTTTGTTGTATTCACGACAGCATATAAAATTAAGTACATAGTTGCTAATTCTATGCGTACGAGACATGGCGAATTATCTTGGAACGTTGAAATTTTTGCGATGATACTAAAGTACATTTTTGTAACATAATAAATGCAAAAGGAATTTAGATTTTCGAAGTTAAGTGGTAAAAACTTCATAAAATGTAAATTAAATAGTATATAAGATGGGAAAAATGAAATTTACCAACTTAAGTATCGCATATTTAGATCCCTTTAAATTTGATTTGATGTATATTTTTATGTTAAAAATTCGTATTGGATACAACAGTATCGAAAATAAATAACATACAAACTCATATTTGACCCATAAATACTCATAAATAAGTGCATTACACACTCATCTAGCTGTTATATTCTCAAATTTGATCCAGTAACAGGTTCAAAAATGAGTATGTGATGTTTGCAATTTTGAGTACGTAGTCGTTGCCAAAGATGAGAATGGGCTTTTCTCAAATTTGAGTATGTTTGCATCGGAGCTATTTTGAGTATGTGACGTATTCAAAAGTGAGTATTTTGTACTCCGTTCTGAATACCGGTTTTTCGCGTTGAATGAATGTTAAAGGGCTATGACAGTCTTCATAAAAACTAAAATGTATTTGTCGCGTATCTTCCTCTTTTTTGGAGGTGGCAAACATTTTTTTACAAGCTAAAGGTACCTGGGGGTGACTGAGTTCCCGGCTCGACTACTTTTAATCCAAAATATTTTCTATGAACTTTTTACATTAACCTCCTGTAAATGACTTAGTGGTTTTGATTGAAGTGATGTACGAATCATTATGATTTATAAATGTAAATGTGTTATGATTTGTAAATGAGCAGATTATAGGGCATCTGTGACCTTTATTGGATGAACTTGAAACAGATCAAGCAAGGGAAGATCCTGATAATATATCGCATATTAATCATGATAATGAAAATACGTTTGAGAAAAGTGATGAACATGAAACTTTTGAGTTGAAAGAAAATTTTTCAAAAGCTACCTAAGAAACTCCATCAAGAAAGAACTCCGTCAAACCACGACACACATAACCCTGTCAAAAAGACGCAAGCAAGAATTATTTCAACATGCTATTTATCTAAGGACATGTGATCATCCAAGGACAATAAATATACACTAACTTGAACAAAATATAACAGCTTTGCCTGTAAATATCATTCCTGTAACATTAGCGATAAGTGTGCTTAATTTTTCCTTTATAAATACATTTTATTTCAGTTGCATTGAATGTTTCTCAAAAATTTTCAAAAAAAGATGGAAAAGTCCTTAAAATGAGATAATTGTACATCCAGTTAAATAAATTATTCATTGAAATTACGATTTTTATCATGTAAAAAAAATTGAAATCACCCCGCGCGATTATTATCACTAGTACCATGGGCGTTATTTCTCCCAGGTTAGGGATAAGATGGATTTCATAAAGAAATATCACAAAAATATTCGAAATTGATACACATTACACCACTCATAATGTAAGATGAGAAGACAAACTTTCAAAAAAAAAAGAAAGAAAGACATTTAAAAACTAAAAAATATATTGAAAAAATAGTTTTGTGGTCCCAATTCGACATAAAACAGAAACATCTATGTAATTGATAGCTGGCAAGAAAAATCTAGCCTTTAGTACGGAATATGGTCACACCTGTGTGTGTGGCTGCTGTTCATTTTAAATACAAAGTAATTTGTCAATGAATTGTTGGTGGATTGCATCCATAGCATCTATTGCAACTATTGCAATAGATGCATCTTGTAGCCTCTATTAGAGTACCCTGAAATAGTTTATTTACAACTTCCCTAAATGAAAAAACAAATACATAAGAGCAGGGATGTAACTAACCGTAAAAGTAAGTTCGATGGTCCAACTGCAGCAAATGCATTCTGCTACCTACAGCTAATGCATAATATTTCAATAATTTAACAGTGATGAATTTTTGATCTTCGTAAAATTTTTTGGATTATGGATCTGGGTTTTGTTTTTTTCTCTGAAAGAGTAGTATTTTAGGTTTGAAAAGAAAACGTAATAAAAAATCTTTCATCATGAGATTACAGCAAATAAATCAAAAGTTTTTATTTGGATATAGTATCAAAGATAGCTAATAAAGTTTTGAAGTAGAAGCTTTTATTTTTGATGACGTAATATCGCAGATGATATGTATAAATTATATCAGTGTAAATGTGTATTTTTTATATGTCAGAAAGTATTTTGTTTTACTTCATTCCATAAATTTTTTTTTAATCTTGTATTTTCGATATGCTCGCGCCCCCCTCGTAGGTTTATCGCACCCTCTTCCCAGAGGAGTGCGCCCGACAGTTTGAGAAACACTGTGTTAATCGCATCAAAAAGAGTTTGCAGGACTGTTCTATTGGACATCTCTGTCGTACATTTTCTATATAATGTTGTTTGCCTTGTGGTACTACTCTACGTCTGCGTCATCAAATAGTGCCCATAGCAGGAGGTAATGCCTAAAATTGTACATTCTGGACACAAAATTAATATTATGAGAGAAGGAATAAGGTATTTCCTTACAATTTCCGAAATATAAATTGATTTAGCTCTAACTAGACTCCGTTTTCAAAATTTGTTAATCTCATTCATTCCACCATAATCACATCACAAAAATTTTCATGTTAAGTTATTTAAATCCAATTATGCTCAAATTTTCCGTTTTCTTTTTTAATTTATGGCTTAGTTTGAGTTACTTAAGAGGGTTTTTTTAATTCGGTTATAATACCTAATCGAAGAGAAAGGGGTTGATTTCTATATTTTCAAAAAGAGAAAAAAACTAATCATTGCTTAACCAAGTAATATGGATTTTTTTTTATTTTTCCCAGAATGGGTATGCCATTTCCTCCCCCTTTCATACCTCATGTCCACTTAACGCTGAGTTTCAAGTCACCCTGTTTGTAATCTATTTTTTATTGCAAGTATATATATATATAAAAATACTTTTTTTAATTTGAAAAAAAGATTCAATGTAAGTTTAAAGAATGCAGTATTGTTTATCACATAAATCTCTTTCACCCTTCAGTAATTCGAGATAAATGACGAGGACGCACAATTTATTGTTTTCCACTCATCAAATTAAGGGGACCCAGAGAGATTTGTATGTTCTTTGAAGTGTGGCACATTGTGAATATATTGTATATTATTAATTTTATACGTAAGACAATAATTCAAAATAAATTGGAGTGTGATATTAATTAAAAGTGGGGAAAGTATTTTCTGTTAGTTTATAATAAATTATAGGGTGTTGTTTGATCACTACACCTGGGATAGCTCAATAACACACCTCACACATGGACTGTAAAACACCCTCTATTTTTATTCACCTAAACACATAGTAACTGAAGATACACAGACAGCGCCGTCTGGCGCACGGGTTTTGCGAGACAAGCATGGACATTCTCCCCCGCGTTGACATGTGGTAATACATTCAACAATAACTCAAATTACAACAAAACATTAAACGATAAAATACTATAGGCAACAACGATAAATACCTAGAATCCCTAGACAACCGTTTCCTTAATGAATTAAGTCGCCTAATGGCAATATCTTTGGAGTTTCCTAAACAAGAGGGATCTTTATTTAATGCCATCGATAATACATACCTACCCTCACAATTCCTCCTTTGAGTGCACACAAAATGATCCTCACACAAGGACACCTCTGTATCAACCTTAGGCTCTATGTGAACACCCTTAATTTCCCAGAATTTTTCCAGTGTTTTGTTTAAATCGTCATCAATAATTAATCCGCAATGAACACGATTCTCTGTAACTTGTGTGTGATCTACACTTCCACTTACAACAAAACCAAACACCGTATTTTGTAACACTAAATGCAAATTATCCCAATAAAATTTTCCAGGCTTTAACAATTCGTAAAAGATTTCAGCACCAAGTAACATATCAATTCTATCTGGTACATCAAATTTATCATCAGCTAAGGGCACAAACGCTGAAACATTAACATCTACATCAATCACCTTGTTTGGAATGAGATCTGTAGTCTTATTAACTACTAACAATATTAACTCACTCAAAAGTGTTGGCTTTATTTGCAACTGAAGTTTTTGCGCAATTTTTAACAACCATAGAAGCATCATTAACACATGAAACAACTGTATTTATTTTCTCCATTTTCAGCTGCAACTTCTCAGCACATGCCCTCGTACATAAACAAGACTGCGATCCTACATCTAACAAGCATCTGACCTCCACCCATTGAGAGTATTTATTTTTAACAAGCGCGCGAACAGTACTCAAAATCACATTCTTTAGTCTGCCTTTCTCAAACCCAGTCGCCACAAACTGCGCTTGTGAATTTGCTTCAACTGATCCTTTAATCTGCCCTGGAACAAAACTCGGAGCATCCAAATTTAAATTACTAGTGAGAGTGGGATTCCTAGGTTTCTCACGTGAAAAATGAATCAAGCTATTATGAGGTCTAAGGCAAAAACGATTTTTCTCTGAACGGCATTGCTTCAATTTATGAGGTATAAAACAACAAAAACAAAGATTATTCCGTTTAACTACCTTTACTCTATCCTCAACTGACAGTTTCTTAAACTGATAACACTTAGAAAGGGAATGAAAATTATTACCCTTACATAGAACACAATTTGTTTTGGTTTCGGCCACGAAAACATTCGAAGAGTTTCTATCTTGTCGCCAAGTGCCAACCGTCTGCAGTCTATTTCGCGCCTCTGTTTTGACTCCACTCCCTGGATTTCTGCTCATTAAATCATTCGAAACCTTTTCTCTCGCGGATAAATAGACATCACATTCCCTCCGAAACTGTTGAGGCTTGAAATATGTTTCTCCCTGTTTCGTTGCAATATGATTCATCGTATCTCTATCTAGCGTTTCGAATATTTTATCTGAAATTATTAGATCACACAAAGAGCGGAAATCATTAACAATTGACTGACAATAATAATCGAAAGTTGCACTTAAGCGGGAAGCAAATTGAACAGTTTTCGGATGGTAGTTAACGAGCCTTTTTAAAGTTACTCAGGCATTCTTGAGGCGTGGGTTCAAATTCTCTTAATATTAATTCTTTAATTTTAACATAATTGCTTAAATCCTCTTGACTCACATATGTTAGCAAATTATTGACTCTTTCTCCTAAAATATTTAATAGAATTTCGGCTTTTAGCTCATCAGGCACGGATTTGATTTGAAATGCCTTTTCTAAAGAATGAAAAAATAAATTAAAGGACTCTGACCTTACCGGTACTTGAATTGTCTTTTTACCAAACTCTCCAATTTATCAGTTATGGAGCTTGGTTCTCCGTTTTTAAGAGTCAGATGATTTTTTTCGGATTCCTTCCTAACCTTCTCCAATTCTAATTGTTTTTCAATCTGAGATAATTTAATTTTTTCTAATTGAATTTCATCCTCGCGCTTATTTTCTTCAGCATCGCGCTCATTTTTCTCAGCCTCTTGTTTCCTTTTCTCTAAAGCATTTTCAACAAGACTATGCACAAATTCAATATCATTTTTATACACGGCACTTGATTCAATTAACTTTTTTAAATCTATTATTTTAGCTTTGCTAGGAATCACCAAACCTATTTCCACAGCAACTGAGATAAGCTCGTCTTTCTTTAGATTTAATTTCAACGCCATTTTTAAACTTAATTTGTCACAACATCTACACAATATACACTATTTTCAACCAAAAAAGCATTTGCAATATGCTATTCACAACCTCAGAACTAAACGCACTACTCGGAACTGAAAGCACCTAAATTAAACTATTGAGAATAGGAAAGTATACAAAAACACATAGCAAGAATATTACAATAAACAAAAAATCTACAAACACTAATTTCAACCATGATATCCGTTAAAACTATTCAACTATTAACACCAACTTTAGCGAACACAACCAAGTAACTCCTAAAATCATCATTAAGAATAGAAAAAACATTCACCTATTCACAAATTTCACCACCAAATTCTCAACTATTAAAGCACAAAACTATAGTTGCTTGTTGAACTCCGGGAAAGTCGGACCAAAATGTTTGACCACTACACCCGGGATAGCTCAATAACACACCTCACACATGGACTGTAAAACACTCTCTATTTTTATTCACCTAAACACATAGTAACTGGAGATACACAGACAGCGCCGTCTGGCGCACGTTTTTTGCGACAAGCATGAACAGGTGTCATTGAAATAAAAAACGTGAGGTACAGTTTTGAATAATTGTCTGAAATCAAACAAAAAATTTGTTCAGAGAATTAATAGCATGTTCAAATAAAACTAATTTCGCTATACTTAAATATTATGATATAAAAATTTAACACCTACCATAGATTATTCAATAAAAAAAACTTCATATGTATCTGTATTTATAAAGATAAACAGTATTGTTTCAGAAAAATAACATGAAGTGTATGAAAATTTTAATTTCATGTTATTCAATAAAAAATGAATCGGGTATAATTGGAAATAATTTTCTATCGAATAACTAGATATTTAATAAAAATTTTATTTTTTAACACAAAGAGTAATGCAGTTTTTTTTATCAACAATAAGTATTCTTGTTTAATTTGGGGAAGAGCGGAGATAATAGACTTATGATAACTAAAATATGACACATATACTTGTGATTTCGAAGTATTTAAAAACCGTTGAAAAACAGCATCAATAACATTACCACTGTTCGTTGTTGAAACATTTTGATTTGTGTTCATTTTGAGCTTGAGTTCATCAGTCAGAAAAGTTATGAGCTCAGCTTTCGGCAAACTGATGTTAAAATTAAAATAAACACTCAAAATCATCGGAAGCGATTGATAGTTTTTTTTAGAGAGCTGAACTATCTTCGGTGTATCCCTATAAGACTCAAATTTATTTTACCTTCTAATATTAAATTCTTCAATTAATACTAAATAGACCCCAATGACACTGGGAAAATACTAAAAAAATGTCCACTCCCCCCCCCCGGAAGCAAATTGTTACGTTGATTGGTGTCGAGGATTTTATGCAAAACAATCACAATTAAAAATAACAGTTCTTTAACAGCGATGCTATCTGAAATCCATTTCTTTAAATACAGGATGCCACAGCAATATTCACAGAGTAAATCTCCGAAGGTCTTCACACTTTTAACAGCAATTAAACACATTTATTAATGTTTAAAATATACATTTGTGTAAAATATTATTTACAAGCAAAGCCGAGCTAATCAAAACGATGCTCACTAATGACGGGTTGAATGCAGAGTGACTCGTTGCGGCTGGCAACCTGCAGATCCTCCACACGCGTCACAGAGCGTGAAATTAGTACAGAAATTCACTACTGCCTAGAAGAATTCAGAGGGTAGCTGACATGGTTGGCAATGTCGGCCAAAAAATCGACAAATTGGCAGCAAACTTGGTTGCTAAATTGACTCTATTACCAAGATCTTGCCATGTTCCCATTGAAGCCACTTCCTGATACCCATTTCCGAAATCACTTCGACAAATACCCAGCAACCGAGAGGAAAGATGTTATACATTAAGTGTAAAGGAAAGGGTGTTTCCTCTTTTGTTAACACTAATTCTGTGTTTTATTTTTGCTGAAATTAGGAGTATGGAAAGAAAAAAAGGCAAAATCAACCTCAGTAATACCCCGAACTTACGCGAAAGGGGGTAGGGCTGAGCGATAACCATGAAAGTTCGGGCATAATTTTGTATATAAATACATGTAAATAATTTTAGTTGGGACCTGAGACAAACGAAAATCATAATTTAGAAAAAAAGAATGTGTTTAAAGAAATATGACATAACACACAAATAGAAAATCACAAATCGAAGTTATTTTGATATAAAAGGTTTCACAAATCCTAAAAATTTAGTCTGCCGACTCAGAAAATTCTTTCCCGCAAAATTTCTTCGCAGTATGCTAGTAGTTTTTATATTCCTCGTTTTGTTGAAAAAAATACGCTCTTCGTTGGAGTTTATATTTTCTGTTGTTGTTGTGACTCATGCCTGACGAAGTCAGATCGAGGCCCTCAAAATACATAGCAGCTGAGGGCTGGAATTTTTATGCCTGCCCTTAGCCTTAGCTTTGAGCACCATGCAGGGGACAGTACGATCTTGTTCGGTTACACCCGAATGTAGGGGGTCTCCCACCTCTCTTCCTCTTCCATCAACCACACAAGAGGACTTGCGGCTCGACGGCTATTTATAGTACCCCCCTGCCGCAAAGGCACTATACGTTTACAAACATCCGTTTCTTCCCCGGGATTCAACCCAGTCCCTACGGCCCCGCAGTCAGCGTCGCTAACCACTATACCGGTTGGGCGACTTATATTTTCTAAAATTTGCGACACTTTTTCAGTTAAACTGATGATTTCTCAGTTAATTTTCCAACCATCATTCAATCTTCTGGGCCTAAAGATTCTTTCATCACCACTTTCAGTTTTAGAAATGATGCAGTGACCACCATCACTTAGCACTAAGTATTTCTCTTCTGATTCAGACTCGCTCCTCTTTTTGGTGCTCCCTTAGATGATCGGGAACCCAGTGGCAAACTACTTTTTTCATACGCAATTCTACATGAATAATTTTATTTATGGCTGCGAATCCAATGTTGAGTTCCTTTTGTATCATTTGGTAAGTGCAGCGATTATCATCCATTAACATTTTTCGGATGGCAGACACATTACCTGGGATGACTGCCGACCGCAGCCTTCCTGTGTGTTCTACATCCTGAAGAGAATTGAGACCTCTGTAAACCTTCTGAATACAGTAGCATGGAGATTCAGCACCAAATGCTAATTACAGCCATTGAACACATTCGTCTTGATTTAATCCCGCTTTATAATCAGAAAATCCTAAGCACAATAGTATTCTCGTATCAACTCAATTTTCTCTCTTGTGTAAAATTTATTTTTATTCCTCGCTAAGCAACTTGAAGTCAGTCAGAAATCGTCTGCTGTATTAAAATACTTTACATGGTCAAATTAAACCATTAGTTTTTTTTTTGGAACTTCTCGTCTGCGCGTATCTAAAAAAATGTCAGAGTTAACCTCGGATAACTTCCAATGCATTTTTTCAACACCACAGTTCCTTTTGTATTTCGTACTGATCCATTTTATATTTAAATCATTTTACAGTATCTGGCTTTCCAAAATATTGAGATATTATTTTAAACATAAGGACATTCCATCATTAATTATCACAACGTCATTTCTGATCAACAAACGGGATACGAGATTAGATTAAAAAGGACATTCTAGATATATATTCTGACATCGTGAGGGAGTATTATCAAATTGTTTTGTTAACGTTACGTCCAAGCAATTTAAACAAAGAACCATTAACTCTTAATGGAATATTTTAAACAGTATATCTGGCTTCTCCAAGTGTGTTTTATCACAAAAGAATAGAAACATAGATTAAAATGCAGAATTATTTTTTCTTACTCTGAAAAATCAATACAATGTAAAAAAAATGATTTATTTAATTGTTATACTAATTATCCAACTCCCGGTAGAGGTTTCATTAAAAGTTGTTTCAAAATTAAATGATATTTTCTCAAGTTTTAAACATATCGCATTGTAATAATATTATAAATAACGGCTTGTTCCCCGAGTTTGAAACTGGGATTCGCGAGCTCCGAGGGGGAGAACCATATCCCTATATGGGGGGGGTCGAGCATCTCGAAAGGTCTGACATAAAAGATTGAAAAAAATATATTAATTTACTGAAAAAAAATCAAAACAACATAAAAAAAATAAAATAAACGTTTACACTGATAAAATATGTATCAGTCCGCCGGCTGGGTGGCGTGTCGCTGGCCTTCTGTACCCAAGGTTGCGGATCCGACCTCGGCCCAAGTCAGTGGATTTTCCTGATGCAGACAATCGACAGTGCCATATCGTACGATTATATGGCATGTAAAAGATCCCTAAAGTATCTGTTTGGCTTGGATGCTCTCGGTAAATTAAAATTATAGGTTCGTCTCGTCAGAGCTCAAGTGCCTCCCTTTAGGGAGGAGACTGGGCGTTAAAATGACCTGCGGCGATGAGTAACCGTCTATGGAGCACCGCACAAAAAAGGGATACCAGCTTCCGGGGAACGTACTAGGTCTGCAAAAGTTAATGATTATATAATTCGCAGCCCATTAGAAATTTAAAAAAGGTATTTGTACTGTACAATATGTTATTTGATAGGTAATTTATCAATACTAAGCAAGTTTAGTAATTACTAGCGTCCACCATGGGCTGGTTTTGCAGTGCAAAGGTTTTCAAAAGAATGTTTAATACAAAAAATTGACACTCTAAATTCTTTTTGTATGTTTAGCTAAGATCTATAAGGTTGTTTGAAGAAATAAATATATAGCTTAGTTGTAAATTATTTTGCAATCTATTCCAATTTAAAAATTAGACATGAAAAGTATAAAGGAACATAATTTTTCTTTTACTTAAAGGTAACTTACTTAAAATATGTATGACTCAAATGTAACACATAAAACTAATTACGTATCATGATAATTTGTATAGTTTATAAAATTAAAATCGTATTGTAATTTTAGAATCTAAGTACATTATTATTTCATTTAATGCATTGTTATTGTATGGAGGAGCACGATGAAAATTGTGATTAAACATTGAGTCTCAAATATTGAAAGTTTGAGAAGCACTGGACTAGTTAAACGATCTTACTCTCTCTAGTGTAGACAAATATATTTATACAAGAATAAATAATTTCTAATGGATGAAGAAACATGATTTTGTGCAAATATAAAACCACTCGCCCTCAAAAGCGAGATAAATTAGCAAGCATCATTATGTAAATAATTTAATTTCTTCCCAGTGTTATTGTAATTGTTTGTAGTTGGAGTTTTTCTTTTCTTTTAATGGGAGTTTTGGGATAAAACGATATAATTATGCGTCCACCAGCAAATAAAATAACTACATAGTTTTTGCTCCGAGCATTTTATTTAAGAAAATTTCTTGAGTGACACATCACAATACAAACGAAAGTTATCATCGACAGCCATGTTGCACATTTCTACAGCTTACGTCGTTCTTCTCGTCCCCGATCAACTTTTCCTCTCTCCCTTTTTGTCACCGCTACGTATCGATATCGTCGCGCCAACTGCTAGATGCGGGACTTCAGATCCCATCTTAATTTTTAATCTATATGTCTCAAACTGTGCGGCAAACCACTAGGGGGCACGAGCGTACTAATAAGTCGAAATCAAATGATTATTTTTAAAAAAATAGTAATTTACTGAAAGTAATTTTCTGACGTAATAAAAAATTAAGTGAACATTTACATTGTTATAATACACTCATAAATGTATCAGTACTGTACAATGTGTGTATTTCATAATTTAACAATTTTAAGTTGAGGACACGTTTTATAAATACTAGTGACTCCATGATCTTGTCATTTATAAAATTATCTACAAAATTGAACAAGTACTTTGATAATCATCCCTCAACTGCAGACTGAAAGTTACTTGATTCGCTTTCCAATGCCACCGTTTCCCACGTAAGCGTGCGTATGTGGTGTATTGGATGGGGATAAGCAAATTCTCTGAAATAAGTAAGCCCACAATGTCACGGTCATTTCATTCAATTCTAAAGCTTTCTATACAATTGTATGGATAGCTGTGCACAGAAAATTTGGTACTTCGGAAAGACGTTCGGAGCAATTATTTCACTAGCTGAGGGTGAGTGAGACGCCAGTGGCACTCAAGAGGTTATTGCAGCAAAGAATTGAATTCAATGCATTGTTGGAAAGGAGGCGCGATGCAAATTAGGATTGAATATAGGGTCGGTTGCTTGAATATTAACTCTTCAGCTACACGAGGGCTTTGAATATTGGGTGGGAAATATATTGAAAGTTTGAGAAGTGCTGCTATATGACAATGAGTGACGTCAATGCGGGAATACTTTTATCGAAATACTGTTTAATACCATAGCAGTCTGCAGTAACTCAAGGCAAATTGGGGACGGATCTGGTAATTTAAATCTCGGACAAGTGACGAGGATACAATTTATTTTTCAAAACCTTCACATCATGCCAATGCAAGGACTTTCAGCCTCATCAGATGTAACGAGAATCATCCTTTTAAATTATGAGATTTGGTGCTAGTTTGATATCACGAGGCATTACGCCAAGCACAGCGTTTGTTGTCGCTACAAGGGAATACAAGATGGTGGCCTAGTGGTATCAAATCGTCAGAAAGATAATTTTAAATTGTTTTGAAATGCATTGAAGTATATTTCAAAAGAAGATTATAGGAAGAGATTGAGAATAACAGACATCAGTCTATTAACAATGAATAACAATATAATATAATAAAAAGTTACATATATAGGGTGTTTTTTAGAGGTATAGAACTTTAAATTGCAATAAAACAACGATGCAACGATTTTTATTCGAAATATAATCTTGTGGCATTACATTTTAAATATGATCAAGCAAGGCGTAGATTCGTCAAATGGGCCCAAAACGAGATTGCTGTTGTTCCCGATTTTCATAAGCGAATTTTGTTTAGCGATGAAGCGCACTTCTCGTTGAATGGCTACGTCAACAAAAAAAACCGCTACCTTTGGAGTGAAGCTAATCCACAAGTGTATGACGAAACACCGTTACATCCAGAAAAACTGACTTTTTGGTGCGCTTTATGGGATGGTGGAATCATTGGTCCGTACTTCTTCAAAAACGATGAAGGCCAAAACGTTACTGTGAATGGTGATCGGTATAGAGCCATGATTACTAACCTTTTCATTCCTGGATTGAACAATCATGATGTCCAGGAGCTGTGATTCCAACAAGACGGCGCAACTTGTCACACAGCTCGTGCCACAATCCATTTATTGAAAGACACGTTTGGTGACCGCCTAATTTCACGTTTTGGACCTGTGAATTGGCCTCCAAGATCTTGTGATTTAACACCGCTAAACTATTTTCTGTGGGCTATGTAAAGTCATTGGTCTATGCGGATAAGCCACAAACGCTTGGCCATTTGGAAGACAACATTCGCCGTGTTATTGCCGATATACGGCCACAAATGTTTGAAAAAGTCATCGAAAATTGGACGTCCAGATTGGATTACATCTGAGCCAGCCGTGGCAGTCATACGTCAGAAATCATTTAAAATGTAATGCCACAAGAGTATCTTTCGAATAAAAAAAATCATGTCAATCGAATAATACATCGTTGTTTTATTGCAATTTAAAAATCTATAACTCTAAAAAAAACACCCTTTACTAATAATATTATGCAGCATATAATAATCTGATAATGTAATTTAATAGTAATTATATATATTATCCATATAGTATGATTTAATAATTATATATAGTAACACAGGTCAGCAAAAAAACCTTTTTTTTTAAATTGTTTTGGTTTTATTAAGTGATCTTTATTTAGTTATTTGCGCTGATTTAAAAAATGACGGGTTTTTTTCTATCACGTAAGGCTTGCCTACAAAATAAAGGTAAAATATTTGAAAAAAAGTACAAAAAACGAAAATTTTGGATTTGTTTTTATTATTTTAACTTAAACTTAAAGAAAGAAAAACAAATATAAATAGCTTAAATAAGAATAATAGTGATACACATGTGTTGAAAATGCTATTATAAGTCTTTGTAAAAATGTTTTCTTTTCCCATCGAAGCTTCTTTTAGTACTTTTTCGGCTATGTTCTTGTGAATTTTCCCGTTTTAACATCCAACGGTAGTCTGCCATCATGTTGACATTCCAACGATGTTGCAGCCCAATATTTTGTAGTTTTGTAACAATTCAGCAACTAAAGCTTTGTAGTTTGGATCTTTTTTGTTTCCAAGAAAGCCTGTTACAACAAGTTTAAATGAATTCCAGGCATTTTTTTTCTTTCATTTCCATTTTAGTGACAAACGTTTTCTTATGTCAGGCCCAACAAAGATGCCCTCTTTCAGCTTAGCATCGGATAGACCAGGAAACTGTTCACAAAGATTCTTGAAACACTCTCCTTTGTTTAATGCTTTGACAAACTGTTTCATTAGCCCCAATTTTATATGAAGTGGTGGAAACAAGATCTTCTTAGGATCTACTAAAATTTGTCGTTCAACATTTTTAACTCCAAGAATAAGAGCCTTTCTGATTGGCCACGTCTGATTTACGTAGTGTTGTTTCCTGTCGCGGCTATCCCATTCAAAGCGGAAACATGGAAACTTTGTGTAACTCCTTTGTAGACCTAGTAACAGAAATAACTTTCAAATCACCACAAATGGTTCATTTACGATCAGAGTAGCTGAGCTTATTAAGAATAAACTCAAGATTTTCGTAGCATTCTTTCAAATGGACTGAGTGCCCAACAGGCATAGAAGCATATCGGTTACCATTGTGAAGAAGTACAGCTTTCAAACTCCTTTTTGACGAATCGATAAAAAGTCTCCATTCCTCTGGTACATACATAATTTTGAACATTTACAAAATTGCAGGTACATTGTTGCAGAAAACTAGGTTCCCGTCTTGCATAAAAAAGGGACAAATTCCTTTTCTCGAAATCAGTACAACGAAAATAAAACATCGAAGTTTAACAAATGTCTTTCTTTAAGTCTAGACCTTAAAACTTCCGCTGTGTCCTTTGGGAGGTCCAGATCTCGTACTAAGTCGTTCAAATCTGATTGATAGAAAAGTTCAGGGTCATTTGTATCTGGATCGTAGCCATCATCACTGTCGCTGCTAATATGTAATATTTGGCCTAAATCGTCTAAACTATTGCCCAGGGTATCCGGAGATGAAGGAATAGGCAAGTCAGGTCCATGAGGTACAGGGCGAATAGCCGAACGTATGATGGTTGGTTATGAAATGCCCTTCCTGTTTTTTAAATTGAAACTTTGCACTGAACAAGAACAAAAATAACAGTCATCACTGTGATTTTTAGGCTCTGTCCAAATCATGGGTACTGCCAAACGAAATGACTTCTTACCTTGAAACCATTGTTTCAGTTCTTCAACACACACAGAACAAGGGCAGCTAAGATTTATCTTGGTCCCCTAACTTAATACCAAAATATGCAATATAAATCTTCGGAACAAAATTAGAGATGTTCCTTTGTTGCTTCTTGTTGGTATAAGACCCACAAATATAACAGAAACAGTTAGGAGAGTTAACACATCCTCTAGTAGCCATTTCTTTTAAATATCGTAACACAAAACTAGCTCCAGTGGCTAGCTCCACACTGAGTCACTGACTGCAACCAAGGTCACGACGCACGACGCCTAGCAGCCAGTAGGATTGGGGAGGGGCAGACAGAATGAGACAGATCTCGTTCCAGTAGGAACTGGTATTCCGGGTTTAGATTCATTGTTACAGCAAATAAATAGAATAAAACTGTGTTTGTAAATAACATACATTGTTTAGTAACCTATTCACCATAAAAGATTCATAATTCAGACTAATTTCACCAATTATATAGGCTATAATATTGAAAAATCGTACGCATACTGGACCTGAAACCCCCTGAAAATAAGAAAATTTCAGATGAAATTTGTGACTTATCTAAGGGTGATGGAATTTTTTACTATTTTTCCCGTAATCAGCACAAAAATATAGTTAAACACACTAATTAAGTATACATCGGAGACCTTTGTATTCATATAATATAATTGAATAGTAATTATAAAAAAAGAAGAAAGTCATCGTGTGTAATATAAAAATTATTCATAAGACTCACGTAACGTAATATTTATAAATATAATAAAAAATTAATTATAAATAACGAATATTACATTAATACATATAAAAATCATTTTTATGTTATATTATTTATAAAATAATTACATAATATGAAGAGCATTAATAATGATTATCAATTACAAAGTACTGGAAACTTGCAATATTCTAAAATCTGCAAAAATATCAAGGTAACCATATTGCAATGTTATCGCCCATCTTGGCGAACATAAACAACTTGGAACGTGCCCCATGGTATCAAACTAGTTTCTGGGTTTTTAGCGACACAGCAGGACTGCAACACACAACTGCACAGAAATATTGTCCGTCACGAGTTTGCTACCATAACGATTTGGCTATTGCGACAACGAAACGGGGGTTCCAGTACTTCTCTATACAGTTAGATTTGAACGCATTGTTTTTCGCTACGATATGCCCCAATTATGTGCCTTTTTTAATCTAGCTACAGTCTTTATTTATACTGAAATTTATAGAAATAAGAAATATCTAGCAGAAATGACGAATAGATTCCAGACAAAATTTACTAATTTTGAAAGAATAGTAACATAAATGTATCGTCAACATGTAGTAAGTAAAACGAAATTATTATTTCATACGGGAGTGCTACGTAACAAGCAGAGCTTATTGTCGAGTGACATGGAATCCAAGATGGCGCCCTAGCTGTAACAAATCGCCAGGAAATTTTAAAGAACTGCTTTGAAATGGATTTCGAATATAAGAACATATTGAAAGTAACCGAAATCGATCGATAATTAATACTAATATAATATAACAGTTTTATATAATCATCTCTTATATGTAATACCTAATAATAATCATAAAAATTGTATTATTTTACACATAAAATAGTTATATAATATATATTAAAAATTAATCAAACGGAATATCAATTAATAATTCCTGATAATTGGCAATATTTTAGAAACTGTCTTTATTGAATTTCATCGAACAAGGAACATTTAAAAATTGCATTACTTAAAAGTAATATAAAGTGGATAGGCATACTTTTCTTCAATAATTAGAAGCACTGCCCTCCTATTATGAAAAAAATACCCAAGAACTCACTAATTATATTAGCAATACCCATATTCAAAAATAGCGCTAAAGAAGGCTGAAATAGCAGTTTGAAGAATAATTGCAATGGAAATGGTTAAACCTTTAATGAACTCGAGATATAATCCTTTGAAAACAATGGGGTTACCACGGAAAAAAGCGCAATAAATATTAACAGTAATATACGTCATTCTCATGACAAACACAAGTACACTACGTTAAATTTGCAAGGTAACCATATTGTAATACTGTCGCCCATCTTGTCGAACATAAACAACCAGTAGCGAAGCGCTCCGATATCAAATTAGTACCAATTTAGCCCATTATAAAATTCTATTTAATAATGCAATAATACTTTCATTAATCAATTTGTCATTTAATCTTGTGTATTAGCACTCCGATATCAAATTATATCTCAACACTTCAGCTAGTAATGTGATTTTTACTAGCAATTTTCAACTATTTTCTTATGGCATTTTTCACAATAAAATTGAAGCATTTGATAAAGATCTTTTGAACAGAAAATCAATTCATAACATTTTAAAAACTTTCTAAATTAAAACTAGTGACTTATTATTTTTTTAGAATGGTTTTCAATAAAGCATTAAAAAAAACACCTAATTCCACCAATGCACATAAATCATTTTTTTTCCTATGTTAAATTATCTAAGAGTAACATTGTAAACCAAAAAGCCCTTCAATTTTCCGTTTCGTTGCTGCGATTGCTATCTGTTCCGATATTTGAATATAAGTCCGGTTCTTCCGCATTTGGGTAACTGCTTCCAACTAAATTTCAGATGCACTTCCTCGAGAATAAAATCTAAGCTTTCAAGCAAAGAAATCGAATTCCGTGGTAAATCGAGCCCTCTTCATAAATTATGGAACATTCCGAAAGAGAAGCAGATGTTGTCTGTCTGAGTGCTTCGGCATTCATCTTATTTTTGAAATTTCTTCTTTCTTCACAGGTTCCCCTGTAATTCGATTACTATACGTGGAATATTTGAATGCACGGTGTGGTAGAAAGAGCTGATTTTAAAATTGATTCAATCGTGAGTTTTCGACGAATTATACTATTTTTGTTTCAGTTCTGCCTGGCTTAGTGAAGACATTAAATTCAATGTTACGGTAAAAGTAGCACACACACACATACACAAACATATTTTATTCGATTTTTTTTTATTAACGTCGTACTTCAAAGTAAAATGAGGGCCACAAACTTTTGTACCACAGTTGAGAGACGAGGATGACATCTGAGCTGTCATCTCCTTCTGAAAGCTACCGCACCAACAATAGGACAGTGGGCTTTCGATAAATTTAACGTGCATCAGCGTCTTTACCCGCCGGATCTTCCAGGCTCCAGGAATCGAACTCCCGAATCACTAGCCACGATTTCGCGGTCTTGACCACTCCACCACCGTGGTCACACACGAACCAAAAAATATATTTAGCCAAGGTTGCCAATATAATTGACTGATCAACGTCCCACTTGAATAACTTATTCAATTCTTACTATTATTCTCCCTATATGTATATGGCCGCGGTAGCCGAGTGGTCAAGGTATCGGATCGTGGTTGGCCATGTCACGAGTTCGAGCCCAGTACCACTAAAGACCCACCGTGTATGGGTGCGATGCACGTTAAATCTGTCGAGAACTTAAAATTCTTTCGTTAATGTGGTGTGGTAGTTAGGAGAGGGGGATGCTAGCTCAGGTGTCATCCACGTCACTTGACCATTATTCAAAATGACGTGGTCCATTGCCAAAAGCCCTCGTGAAGCTGAACAGTGCGACGTTAATATTCTCTCTCTCAGTCATTCACCATGTATGTATAAATATTTTTGTTCAAATTTTCAATTGCTCACATAAAATATACTTTCTATTCATCCATTCAGATTCAAATACATTTTTTTAAAACTTGTATTGGATGGCACTTGAAGTTAATAGTTTTTTTAAACATTAGTTCATTAGTTAAACTTAATTAATGAATAGTAACAAACAAAAATAATAGTCCAAAACCATATATAAAAAAGAAAATTCACACGTTGTGTCTCTGTAGCGTGCTGAATAGCTCTTCTATTCCGAAGATCGTGAGTTCGAATCCTACCTGGGATAGCCTTATGTCTGGGAATGTGATTTATGAATGAATAAAAAGTAACAAAAAAAAAATGTCCAACATCATAATACATAGAAAGGAAAATGGAAAAAAATCGCTTTCTATTTACTACATAATATTATGATTCTGCCATGTGTATAAACATATTTATATTAATTGTAATTAATTAATAAAAAAGTAACTCAGATAAAATTTCTTTTTTGACCCAAGTAGGAATTGACTTACTTATTTTTTTATATTACTTGTTTTAAATTAAAAGTTGAAGTGATTATATCGAATCTTAACTGAGATGACTTACACGAAAATTAATAGTGGGATATATATATATATATATATATATATATATATAGGAACTCGAAAACACAGATCGAAGGAAAATTTTCCGACCACAAAACCTCTTACAGCATAGAATCTCTGACTGTAACAGACAAAAAAATGGGTGATTGGGATTATACAATAATTGTAAGAGTAATAAAGTTTTTAATCGGTCTCTTATATAAACAATATATGAGAACGCGAATTAGATTCGGTGTATGTGTAACAAGAGAGTATTATATTTGAAGTAAAATTTTAAAAGAGTGATATTTTTTATAAAATGACTTAGTATCTAATTCCCTTCTCTTGACTTCCAAATTATATTAATGTGAGGACTTCGAAAGATAGATAACAGTCGCGGTAGCCTAGTGGTCAAGGTATCGGATCGTGGCTGGCATGTCACGAGTTCGACCCCAGTACGACTAAAGACCCACCATGTAGGGGTGCGATGCACGTTAAATCTGTCGAGAATGCCCTTTGGTGTGGTTTGGTATTTAGGAGAGGGGGGTGCGAGCTCAGGTGTCGTCCTCGTCACTTGACCAAGCTTCAAAATTACGAGGTCCGACGCTAAAAGCCTCGTGTAGCTAAACACAGTGTGACGTTAATATTCACTCACTCGAAAGATAGTTTTAATGTCTCTGCATGAAAGTGTTTTTTGTAGGAACTGTAAGTCAAACGAACGGATCAACGTAAATACAGAAAATCTGATGTATAATGCGCACCTATATTTTTAAGCAGCAATTTTCAATTTCTAGGTGCATTCACCGTATAATGCACACCCCATTTTGAAGAAATCCAAAATGTACGCGTGCATATTTCTAGAATTAAAATTCTTTAAGTTCATACAGTGCGTCATTTCACTTAAATAAACATTTTTTCGATATACGCAGAAGTCTATTTTTTTATGCTCATCTTCTCTTTGTTTTCAAAACTCTGATTTTCACACCTGGCGTCAAAGGCACACCCCTAAAATTCGATTTTATTTTTTGGGTTAAAAGTTCGCGTTTTTCACCGGTGCCTCTTTAACATATTTAAAGTACACAAACCCTTTCTTTTACACGACGAGTTTTTAGTGATCCCAAGACTAGACAACCCCAGTCACAAGTTCATAACCAGTATCACAGCAAACAAACCTCTTTATTTTACAATCAAATAGATCCAGGATTAGTTTGTAATTTCGATGTGTATTTAGAGATGTGATATTTATCAAAATGGAATAATTTAATAAAATAGTTATGCTATTTCGCAAGCATCTTATAGATCCGAAAAGAAGCTGAAAAGGATACATCCGATTGTTTTAAAAACAACATAAATCTTTATGCACCAGGTAAGAAAATATGTTCAAATCACACCCCACAGCCAGTATCAAGAAGCCTCAAGGAAAAATTCACTGCATCTTTCTTTCCCATGGGAGAAATAATATTATCGGCATTTTCTTTGTATCCATCTCTTTCTTTGACGGTATCTTCCACTCATTACTAACCCTTTTACCATCAAAAGTAACCGCGCTCTTTCGGTGTTCTTTGCGGAGTGCAGTTTTTTTCCTTTCCTTTCTTTTTGTAGGTGAAGAGGCGTTTTTCTCTTTCCTACAGTATTGACTTGCTGACTAAGCGCCGCGTACTAGAGATAATGCTCTAATTGAAGAGAGTGGACATCCAATAGATGCCTTTAGTCAAAAAATCCGTCCAGGGCTGTTTAAAAGTAGTTAGCGGCTCTGGGGAATGCAAGACGTTTGAGAAAAGTTATTACCGTGACAATTCTTTTTTAGAACATCGTCTTGGTAAATTAAGATTTATTCAAGTGCGATGAGTGTGATAATCGAAACCACCGCATTCTAGAAGAAAAGGAAAGTTTATAACTGGAATTTGTGCGATAACTGAAAGTAAGGAAGTATTTTAAGCACGAAAAATAGAATTTCTAATTGAATATTATTTTGTTTACATTTATTCAATATTGTATTTTTTAAATTATTTATCTCTTTTCAACGATTTTGAGCGGCTTAAATTTTGATTCCGCAGACAAATGAGTAACAAGACCTTTCTGTAGTTAAGATTTGATTTCTAAAACTTGCTAGTATTTCGCCAATACGCAAGTGAATCGCTTAATGAGTTTCAGTTTAACGTTAACAACGAGTATTGATTATACTTTAAATACTACGAATGAATTCAAGACCACTAAAAGATCGCTTTACTTTAAATTAAGATATAACCAACTCCAGTCGTAATATTTCACTAAAATTTAATTAAACAGCATTCATTTTGATCTTACAAATTTGGCTAAATTTTTTTTTTTAAGCAAATCGGATTTTTTTTCCATGATTTTCTTTCTGAATTACAAAGAATGACATTTTTCTTTGTGAGAAAGTATTTTTGCTACTTAAGAAATTAAAATGATAAGTAAGAATCATTTGGAATAAATAAAAATAAATGCCTCAAAAGTTTAATGATATGCTAAATTTTTAACATATTTACCCTGTAATTATTCAGAAGTTTAAATACAACATTTAAATACTGAATACAAATTTCAAAATAAAATTAAAAGCATGCGCAAAGAACGTTAATGAATGTTAACCACAGAGTCCGTTTCTTATTTCTACGATCTTATTGCAGTGTTTCTCAAAGTGTGGGGCGCGCCCCCTGGGGGCGCAATAACCCTACAAGGGGGGCGCGAGCATATCGAAAATGCACAGATTTTTTTAAAAAAAATAACTAAAAAGAAGTAAAACAAAATACTTTTTTCCATAAAAAAAAATACATAACACTGATATAATTTAGGTTTATCATCTGGCGTTTTTCTTTTTTTTTTGCATAAAATATTACTCGTTAAAAGAAAAAGCGAAACCCAGACCCTGAGAAAAATTCTAAGATAAACATTTCACATCACTGTAATTATTTGAATACTGTACATTAGTTGTAGAAAGAAAAGGAAAACATGATTCACTTTTCAGCTAGGCAGCATAATACATTTGCTGATCATTTGATTGACCTTCAAACTTACTGGTATGGTTTCTACATTAGTTCCATCCCATCTTTTATGTATTTGTTTTTCGCTTAGGGAAATTGTAAATAATGAAGAGTTTACGATATTTGGAAAAGAATTGATTGATTTGAAGAATTATTTGGCTAAGATTTATTTTTAAGAGTAATCTCAAACATATAAAGCATAGTGAAAAACGCCACAATCGTTTTTAGAACATCCGTATTTTTTTCTGAATACACTTTTAACCCGGGAGCAGTGGCGCGGGGCATAAGTGATCTCTATTGAAGGAAGTTGAAAATGATCAAGCAAAAGAATGCATATTATTCATGATCGAGAAACACGATGAACATGAAACGAAAGGAAAATTTTCAAATGCTTCCTAAAGAACTCCATCAACTGAAATATGAAGCCCTAAGTGTACCACAAGGTTCAGTTCGCCTTGTCAAAAAGACACAAGAAAGAAAAAGTTCAACTTGCTATTTGTTGATCACCAAAGGTGTCACGAAATCGAGCCCAGTACCACTAAAGACCCGGCGTGTATGGGCGAAGTGCACGTTAAATCTGTCAAGAGCTCAAATGTCCTCTTGTGGAGTGGTGTGGTAGTTAAAAGAGGCTAGCTCAAGTATCATCCTCGTCAACCATTGTTCAAAATTACGAGGTCCGTCTCTAAAGCCCTCGTGTAGCTGAACAGTGCGACGTTAATATTCATTCATTCGATCATGAATGCTCATTAAAACTACAATTACTTGAACAAAATATGACAGCTTTGCCAGCAAATAACATTTCTGTAGTATTAGTGAAAATTATCTCTGATTTGCGTCCTTTATTAAGGTCTTGCACTTTTGAATAATTTTAGTTCAGTTTTATTGGATTTTTTCTCAAATCATCAAAGAAAAATTGAACATTCCTTGAAAGCCGGTAAGTGTACTTTCTCTTAATTGATTTATTCACTGGAATTCCAATTTGTATCGTGTAGAGTAAAAATAATAATAAACAAATGATTGGGGTGACTGAGTTCCCCCGCACTACCATTAGCGTTAGTATCGAGTGCGCGCCTGCTCCCAGGATAAAACATTTTGATGTCTCTTCTCGCTTTAAATATTAAATAGTAACACAATTATTCTTCATTGGAATTTTATATTCTTTTTTCATTATTTAACATTAATTCTTAATGCTACTTCTGTGAGGTTTAAAATTACAGTTCTTTTAAACAGTTATTTATAATTATAGCATTTATCTAAAAAAAATCATTTTACATTTTTGTATACAATGTCGTGCACGCAGTTTTACTCTCCTTACAGTTCAGTTATTATATCAAGAATGATGTTATATTTTTTTTTAAAAAAATGAACTCGTGCGAAGAGCCGGTGTTTCAGCCAGTATACGCTTAATGTATCAGTACTGAAGAAGGTATTTTATAAATAATTTCTTAATACTAAATTAAGAACAAGTTTAATAATTATTAGTGACTTCCATGGGCTTGTCTTGTAGAGCAAGGCTTTTCAAAGGAAGGTTTAATATCAGATATTGACACTCTGAGTTGTTTTTCTATATTTAGCTGAGATATATATTTTGTCTTCAAAGCAGCTACCGCAGAAAATCCGGTTTAACATAGGTAGGATTTTCAAAATGGTAATAGTATACGAAGTGCTTTTGTTTTCAGTTCAGAAAATTCACCATCCATCTCAACCCAAAATTCAAAAAGAGATTTATTACAAAATTGCTTTTTAATTTTTCACTGGATGTGAAATTATGAAAATTTCTTCTTCTGAAGTTGAGAGCCCTTCTGGAGTATCTTGAAATAGACCCCTAATCCACTCGTAACTTGCTACAAAGTTGTCCTCTTCAAGAAATTACTTTTTCAAATTCTTTGCCAACATGGCTAAATGTTTTTACATGGTTTTAAAAACAATTTTCACATGTTGTTCTTCAGATTTGTAAGTTTTAACACATAACGAGCTGGGGCCTTTTTCCCCACACACACACACACACATCATTTACTTCAGTAGGGGTAAATCCAAAATTTAAGTATTTTTGAGAATATTTTCTTCATTTAATTTTCGGAACCATGCTCGTCTGTGTACTTTTTAATCCTTTATTATCGTTGAATGCTCGCTTACGACTTAAAAATGTATGTATGATTTTGTTTTAATCTACTGCCGTAAATACTTAACTACCGTGAATTACAATTAACGTGCAAATTAAAAAATGAACATTCAAGCTAGATTCGGTAGCTATAGGAGTATCGAGTCGACCAAAACTGACTGGAATTGTACGAGGAAAAGCATTTTTACATGTTTTGCGCAGACGTCCGTAAGGTTGCCCAGACTCACGCAAACGTACCCGATAATGCCAAATGTGATGGATATGATAGAGAGCAACATAGACTAGACTATTTTTCTAATGAGATTTGCACTTTGGGAAATAGATGCTGAAATATATCTTTAATTAAATATATCATTTTGTGATCTGTTCCAATTAAAAATTAGAGAAAAAAATAACATAATAATATCGATAAGTAATATATATTTTAAGTAATTTTCTTAAAATATATATTACTTAAAAGTAACATATACAAAATTTAATACTTATACAGTTTATAATTGAGATCGCAATGTAACTTTAGCGTCAAATTGCATTTTTATCGCAGTAAATACATTATTGCTGTACAGGGGGGGCGACAAAAATTATGATTGAAAATTGGGTCGCCAGTATTGAAAGTTTGAGAAACACTGTCTTATTGTTTTGTGTATTTTTCAACTCACTTGTCAAAATCTACTTATTATCTGATGACATTTTAAAAATTGATTACAATATTTGTAATCTACGGCTGCTAATTTTTTTACGTTAAAAGTATCTGTATTTTTTAAAATATTTTTTAAGTATTTTAATTGTACTTATATAACTGAAATTTCAGTAGGGATTGTTTAGCTGGTCACATAGGCTATAAATTTCCAATAGATTAAACTCATGAGGGTCTTATGATAAAGACAAACGCGTGCTCTCTCTCCATTGAATTCAAAACAGACATTGAACTAATTGAATTTGCTGTTATATTTTTAAAACAGATAAAATTTAAAATATCATAATTAGGTAAAGATGCTTATAAATGTTATAAAAAATACATTGAACCTTTTTTTTTAATTTAAAAAAAAATCCTATTTCATACATATATTTTTAAATAAAATGTATTTTGTATACAATGCATTTTTTAAGAGTAAGTTTCTGAAAAGAGCAAAAGTTGGCAACATTGAAGTTCGTGAACTGATTAGCTGGAAACATAAGATATCTTTTACTGTGTGATTATGACGTCATATGAATTTTTGAGTTAATTGGCTGGAATCACGTGCTTATCATTAGCATGTGACTATGGCGTCAAATGAATTTCGCCCAAAACTACTACCACAGATGAAATATTACCAACTATTCTCCATGAAAGATTTTCGAGATATTAAAATTGCACCAATTGCCTATAGAACAACACATTATTTATTTGTTAGGATTTTAAGATTTATTACCCAAAGCACATAAGTTTTGCGAGATTCGTCTTCTACTAACCAAACAATACTGAAATTTCTTTCATGCCAATATATTATGCCACATATATGTAACCATATTTTACTGTTTTTCCCCTTTGATACTGAATAACACGTATGGGGGAAATTTACTTTCATGGCTGTATTATTGGAGGTTATTGTACGGTTTGAATGAGGGGTCGGCAACCTATGGCACGCAGTACAATTTTTAGTGGCACTCTACACTAGTTCACAAATTTATCAATTTTTGAATGGATGAAATATGATCAATGTGTATAATGGATCTCATTTGACAAAAACCTACAGAATTATGGACATTTACGGAATTACGTAAGAATCTGAAAGAAAATTAAATTTATTTTGTAAATTATTGAATGTCATTGCTGGAGAGATTTCATTGTTTGAAGAGAGAAAAATACATGTACTCTGTGCTTTCCGCTCTACATGTTAAGTAAAAAATCTTTCCTCGCGCGAAAAATATTTCGAATTCCTAAAGAAGCTGCTTCATAAATTAATGCTCAGGATCGTGTCCAAATGAGTCACAAATTCTACGCCTTATGTTGCGTTAAGCAAGCGTTAGGTTCGCACTAACATTTTAATTTATCTTTTTATTAAACTGTAATGAAGGGAAATACTTCTATCTTATGGTGTATGTTTCCTGTTTTAATAAATGTGTTTAAATACAGAATATACGTACAGATATTTTTATTTTATTTTTGTTACAGTGAGTTATATTTTATGCTGTATATTTTTTTGTTAAGAATTCTCTTTAAATGATGCAAAACTAATTCCTAATAAAACTGTAAATCTTTCTGAATTACTGACCTCTATTCTCTAGCTCTGCATAGATTATCGCGGATTCCAATTGTTTCCAAAAGGCCCTACTGTGTGGCACGCTGAATCCGATTGGAAGATTGGTTGGCTACGCCAAAAAAGAACGGCCATTGGTTTAAAAAGAGAATTATTCATATATCTACAGAAAAAAGAAAATTCAACACTCTGTTTTTTTGTGATGGATATAAATTATAAAGATACAATTTGGTTACATTAAAAATGTATCCGATTCTTTTTCTTATACAATACTTATTTGTTGATGTCCCTCCTGAATTACATCTTTTTGTTGTTCTGAAGAGTACCCAGTATAATTTTTTCTATCTGTTTACTGGAGCAATTTTTTGCTCACAAATCATTAATTTTTCTTTTAAATTAAAGAATCAAACAATCTATCCAAAGAAACATGCACCTCTCATTCCACAAATAAAATTCTTTGCTGGCTCCACATAAATATCACCATTAAGAAACTGCCTAGAGCTGTTTAAAAGCAGACGTCATCGCTTCTAGAATGTTGGCAACTTTCAGAAAATACCAACAATACCAACAAAACGAAAGTGATCTCTTCAGTGCATCGTTTCGGTAAATTAAGACTTATTTAAGTGTAAATCCGTTGTTTAATCGAAATGTGTCGCACTTGAACCCTGAAGCGATGCTGATACGGTAAAATTTCTCGACGATTAAAAGCGAAAGAATGAATAAAATTTAGAAAGAAATCTTGCTGAAAAGAAACTATCTTCGAAAGAAATGTTTTGTTTCATTCTTGTTCAGACATTCAATGTCAGTTATTACGAAAGTATCCGTTTGTTAGTGAAAAGATTCAGACGTATTGAAGTTGGGTTTTTTAACATGAGCATGCGTTTAAGATTTTTGAAGTACACTTTTGTACATTTCACTTCCACTTTACTAAATACATTTGCTTGTTTTTGTCCTTTAGAAGCTGATGGGAGATGTATGAATTACGATCATTTCTAAAGTAACAATGACTGAAAATATTAATTTTAAAATTTATTTTCGTGTCCTATTAGGATAATACACCCTTTTGTGAATGAGAGAAAATACAAATAAAAGCTTAAAACTGCAAATTTAAGGAAGGTTTTTATCAAATGAAGTATTCCAGTTGAATTAATAATGATATTATTCCCAAGTAAATCATGCGTAAACTGTAATTATTTTAAATGAAGCACTAATACTTGTTATTCCGAGATTTTTTACAGTTGCCAGAGATATAATTTGCCCTTTCAAGTGAAACATTTGTTAATTAAAGGAAAGAAAAGGGTTAATCTCTAAAGAAAGCAAAATTTTAAATGTTTTGAAGACGTAGATTTGGAATTTTAAGATACGAAAATTAGAGGGATAAATATCATTAGCCCATTAAGAGAACTTATACCATTTACCAAATAAAAGAAATCCTATGGAGTGAATGTTTATTTTCGTCGCCCTACAAGGTAAAGTCAAAGAGTTCCCTGAATAAGTCAATTGTATGTTATTAAACATAGAACACTAATTTTTAATCCCATTAGTCTTTAAAGTACTGTCCTTTAGCACCCACACACTTTATCCAGCGTTCGTATAACTGTTCAAACACTCCTCAGGCCCCCTTTTTTGAGAGGTGCCTCGACACATTTCGGATCACCGCATCTGAATCCACAAAACGATGTCACTTGAATTTCATTTTCAGCCATGGAAACTCCTCTGCTTCTAGAATTGTTTTCGTGGGCTTTTTAGAGCCTCTCGAGTGTCCCAGAAAGTGATTTCTCGAGCAAAACGCAGAATTTGATGCCTGCACTCTGCTCCAAATACAACATTGCAAACTCCGGCAAATGAAAAATTCGCTTTGTTAGAAATGATCGGCAGCTAACACTAACAGTACAGGAAATGAATTCTAGATATTAAGTTGAATTTCACAGGAGACTGGATCGATAAC
This sequence comes from Trichonephila clavipes, assembly GCA_019973935.1. Classification (NCBI taxonomy): domain Eukaryota; kingdom Metazoa; phylum Arthropoda; class Arachnida; order Araneae; family Nephilidae; genus Trichonephila; species Trichonephila clavipes. The sequence continues at coordinate 772,827 of BMAU01020051.1, forward strand.
TCGATTCTCCGCTCCTTATCTTGAAACTACGATATTGATGGTGTTGTTAGCTTGGCTTGTTGGAGGAGGAGTGGCTTCATTAAGGCAAGGATAAATGGGGTAGCTAGTTTCGGCTATTGGAATTGAGCATTACTTTTGGTTGTAGAGTAAGCTTGCTGAGACTGCCCTTCTCAGAGAAAAAATAGAACTATTCAGATCAGAAAACTATTGCGATAAAATACTCAAAACGAAGAAATTAAAATTAGAAAGAGAAAAATTAT